>JAWWEW010000023.1:18036346-18048024 GCA_035583185.1 Anabacerthia variegaticeps
GAAATCCCTTACTTTTACAGTTCTAAAAATCCATAAAATACACACCAAAAATACATAAAATCCTTAGGCATCAGAACCACGGAGCTGTTTCCCAGTTCTCTGCCATAGGCTCAGTTTTCAGCCTGATTTCATCCTTACAGTTTGAGCTGATGGGAGGAAATGCCTGTTGAGCCAGCTAGGTTTGGTTTGGGTGCTTTACCCTCAAAGTTCAGAACAGGGCACAACAAAAGACATTTTGCTGCGGGTGTTTATTCCCTCTGTTATCCCATAGGTCTGTACTTAAGGAAAACATGATGCCTGCCAATGTTTTAATTAAAGTAAATCAACGCAGTTACACTTGACGTTAATGAGAGCTTCTCCACCACCTTTCCTTGGAAGCACAGAATTTGCTCCTCCTGCTCCTAATAAGGCAGGAAAAAGCTTCCATTTATGTCCAGCTTAAAAAATAAGAGAATTCTGGCCTCCTTTAAGTCTTTGTGACTACTAGGATGACAGTGCTCTGTCCAGTACTGGCAATATTGCAGTTGACATTTAAGATCTCCCAAACCAGTAATGGTTAATGCAGCCCCCAAGAGAGAGTCAGGAGAGCAGAAGAATCATGAAATGAAATTGTTGATTAAAAGTTGGTTCAGACATAGATAAGATTTTCTTAATTAGTCTCGATTTTTAGGATTAAAAGTCTCTGCAATATATTGTTGAAAAATCTGAGAAAGGAAGGTAAAACATGGTCAAGGTACACATGTACCAATGAGGAGAAATGACAGTTTCTCCCATAGTGTTTGATATTTGGGTAATCTTAAGGTATGAGAATTAGAGAGGCCATGTAATATTTCTATAGTGAAGTGATTAGGAATGTACTAAAAAAGGGAATAATTATGACCCAAATTCAGTGTCCATTCTCAACAGATTCTGAAAAGAAGTCCAGAAATTTGAGGTGAGGTGGAGTAGGACTGTCAGCAGTGTTTAATCAGTGTCTGCCAAGCCTAAGATTCTCTTTGTTGGAAGGAGCTGAACAACCCGTTTCTTTAAAGATGTCCTGGAGAATTTGCTGATTAAAGTGAGATCTAATCAGGTCCCAGGCACACAGACTGCAAGAGCACAGGCTTCTCAAAGTCCCTTGAAATTGTGTGCTGAATCCAGGCTGATGGTATCTGCTGCTGGCCAAGGCCAAGTGGTAATGCAAATTCTACATTTCAGCAATCTGGTGTGGAAAATGCACAGAAAAAGGGCACATGAAAAACCTGCATCTTTTTCGTGCTTGTGGTTCAATGATTTGCTTTTAAGGAAGGAAAGTAAAGAAAATATCTGAGTTAGACTGCGGTGAGTTTTTGGGCTCTTTTTTACAGGGTTTTTCATCCTTGTCCTCTGGCTTGATAGTGTAATGGACTATAGCATAATAATATATAATATATTATTGTAATATATACAATAATGTAACTGTAGTTATGTATACATATATAATAATATAACTATAAATTTGGGGGGGAGGGGGAAGCATCACAGTCGAATAGAAGAAATTTTCGACATGTTGTCCTGGAGATGATGTTGATGAGCTGGTACCTGACCATTCCATTTCTCTGTGTAGTACTCTGTAGTACGTTTTCAGTGTGTTTTCTGCTATAAAAAAGGCTTCCCAGCTCTGTAACTGGACAGTAATCTCTGCTGGATCCTGGGGTTGTGCTGGATGTGTTCCTTAGCTGACCACCTATTGCTTTTAGAACATTTAATTTAGATTTTTTTCTCACATATACTGTATTTAATGAGAGCTGAATGTCTGAAGGCTGAATACCCTTAGCTTTTTTTCTCAGCTGTGTTTTTGGTTACACTGATAACAGTTGGCATTCTTTGGAATGACTGTGCTGTGTTAGTCTCTGTATAAAGTCAGTGCAGTTACACATGAAAACACGAATTTTCCAAGGCTGGTAGGGCTGCAGAATGGGACTTTGTTCAGTGCCAGAAGTACAACCCCAAGAGCAGCAATATGTGATGTGTAGGAAGGCAGCGAATAAAAGAAACCCCAAACCTGCTTTACAGTGTGGAATTGGAGCCTTGGGAGAATAAATAGCTCATGAAAAATAACCTTTCATTTTATCACTGAAAGCAAACCAAAATAAATCCATGTTAGCACAAGCAAGACAGGAGAGAGAGCTCTTTGAGCCAGTGGCCGGTACTGATTTATTGGAGAGGTTTCTTTGCACAGCAGATTGTGTCTCCATGGACATCTGTAACCTTGAGGAGGGCTCATCCCTGTGGGCTGATCCTGCAGCTGCTGGGCTGCTCCCTGCCTGAGCCTGGGGCACTCCAGAGCTGCCAATGGTGCTGAGCAGCCAGTGAGCCCAGGGCTGCTTTGGTTACTTGCTGCACAGGATCTGCTGACAGCGTTCCCACCTGGCCTGGGAGGCAAGGCTTTCCTCTGCAGCACCCGATCCAGTCCCCCGGAAGTCACTGGTGCAGTCATTTCAGTGATTTAATGGCACCGAATTGATTCCTTAACAGGATTTTTGTTTCTGTCCAGAGTTCATTTGGCTTGGCTGCAGCCATTTACATGAGTAACAGTGGAAAGCAGATTTGGTATCAAATTCTAGACTGCATTACTCTACCCTGCAGCAGGCACTGGAGGTGGTTTGGTTTCACAACTCTTATTTTAAGTTGCCCTCAGTTTATCGGTACAGTGAGGGGGGAAAAAATTCATCCAATTTCTGTATGAGTTGGATTCTGTTTGATAGAAGTCTTAAGTAAATAGGTTTATTGTATAACTGACATTAAAGCTATTTTGCTGCCCTTAAACAGAAGTCTATTTTGTGACAATGGCTTTTTTGCCTTCAAATAGTCAATGGTATTTTACAGCAGGCATGGGATCCTTTGTAGTAATCCCACCTGGCAACACAACTGGTACCAGAAGTCCAAGCTGACTGCAGGCATGGGTTCATGTTGAAAGGACTAAAACTGTTGCTAAGGGATTACAATAGGTAGTGGGTTTTTTTAATGTGTTCATTTTGTAATCTTTTTAAAATAATACTCTAATTTAATTGTCTTAATGCCATCCTGTTAGCAGTGGAAATATATTTCTGTCTAAGAATTACAACTGAATGAAGCACCAAATGTGTCATTTGTGTCTGTGCTCATTGTGATTGAATTATCACAGAATTACAGACTGGTTTGGGTTGGAAGGGACCATGTCATTCCACCACCTTCCACTATCCTAGGTTGCTCCAAGCCCCACCAACCTGACCCAGAACGCTTCCAGAGATGGGGTAGCCACCACTTCTTTGTTCATGTACAGATCAACTAAAACCAGCTTGAAATTCATTAAGAAATGTAGGGGTGATGTCAGGAATATTTTAGCTGCAAAGTTCAGTTTCTCTTTCTTTATCTACTCTGGACTTCCTGGTATTAAACAAGAATTTCACACTTGTAAAGGTGCCAAACTGGTTTTATTCCAATGGTGTTTTTCTTTAGTTCTTTCTGCATCTTGTGCATTCCTGATAACTTAGCTTCAAAGCCAGTGTGTTTTTAAGCAGAGCGTGAGTTTGAGCATTGTTGGGTGCATTTGATTAAATTCACTGGCTGCTGGATAGAGAATCCAATCTCATCCTAGTCCGTGAAGATTGTATTCACCAATGGATGGACACTTTGACAGGAAAAGCAGAAGAAATTATAAAAGGTGCTAAAGGTGATTTATTTCACACATCTGGAGACTCCTCCAGAGCAGGCTGTAGTTTTGTCTCTCAGCTGCTTCCAGCTGGCAGAGCTCTGCTGGGAGTTTCTATGCTCTGCAATATGTTGCCCCCCTGCCGCTCCCAGCACCTCACAGCGGAGTTCGAGGAACTGTGCTCTGAAAGATCCCTCTCTGGTGGTTTTGCTCAGGCTCCAGGGAAACTTCCATTCAGTCTGCTTCCAGTCCTGTTCTCTCAAGCAATGGGGTCTCCAGTGCAATGCACCCAGATGAATCTGGTTCTGTAACTTGCACTCACTAAAATGTGACTTCACTGCTGTTTCCCCCCTTGCTTGGAGGTTCTCTACAGGTCCCAAGGAGCAGCTGGCATTTTCTCTGCAGCCAAGTGATAACCCAAGTGGGAAAAGTGCTCCTTCCAGAAGGCTGGGAACTGCTGGTCCCTCAGATGAACTGAGGGAGAGCCAGCCCTATGTGTTACCTTCCCAGCTGCAGTGAAGGGATGGTACCTGGGTTTTGCTGCTCTCTGCCCTGGCTCAGGGTGATTACCTTTTGATCCTGTAATGCAGGCAATGCCTCCATCAGCAGAGTTTGAGAGTAGAGCCAGCATGATTTTAGTTGACACTTTAGAGAAAACAGTGAAATTATAAAAGTATCCTACTTTTTTTAACTCACTGTGAATCCGTTTGTCCAGACTTTTAAGGACTGCGAAAAGCAAGTCTTGTGATTCTGATCTGGTGAAATCTGGTTCATTACATTGCTATTAACTTTTCTGCCAGTAGAAGTCCAAATGGAATCAGCTGTCAGAATACATGGTGATGATATCTACATTCTAAAACACTGTGAAAATATTTACAAGCTTCCAAGATGAGACTTTTCCTGATTAGGGAAATCAAAGAATAGTTTTCCCAGCAGGCCTGCAGTTAGCTCATCCAAATTGCTTCTGTTTTAATTGGCATGCATTTCCTCTAAGCAGCTAGAAGATGAAAAATATTTGACTTGGGCTCTACAGGAATGGAAGCCTGTTCTTCCAGACACAGACACTCTGGAAAAAAAGCCCAAGCAAACAGCAAACAGTTTGAGTTTGTAGTGCATTTGTACAACAAAAACCCGTGACATCATTGACAGAATCCCAGACCAAGGTGAAGACTTACATTTTTTTTTAATGAGGAAAATAAGCACAGTGTTTTTCTCAGTTGTTCCAGTATGTGAAGTCTTTTGCTACCCAAGGAGGCTCTGGGTGGGCTGCTATTTTGTCTCTTGGCCACAGCTTATTACTGTTTTCACACTGCACTTTTTTTACTGAGTTTTCTTGTTCCTAAAGCTTGTTTCAGGAGCATTGGTAAGAAACAATCTCCATTAAAAGTGGCTGCTCTTCTCTGGGGGAATAGCCTAACTTTGTGGGCGAAACGAGTTTCTCACTTAGTGGAGTTTTTACTTCTCTTTTGCTGGGCATGTGTAAGGAGGACTGTTTTCCATAGCAGTTATTCTCATAGGGAATGATGACACCAAATGTACCTCATGGAGGACGAAATGATCATGTGCTAGAATGGTGTGAAAAGCTGTGCCCTCAGGATTTGGGTATGGTGACTCTTGAGCTAAGCCCACCATAGATGGTGGTCATCGGATTAAAAGAGATTCAATTGAGTTTGGGCTGAAGATGTTGAGAAATTTTGGCCTGGAGGCCCTGAGGGGGGCCTAAAAAGAAGGTTCTTGAGCTCCCTGGTGACTTCCCCCTCAATGCAATGCACCTTCTGCTGCTGACACCTGTGGTTTGCCGGGCTGTGTTGCCTTTGCCTTCCGGAGGGGTGATTCCCAGGGAGCTTGGAGCACAGCAGGGGCATTGAGGTGCCCGTGGGAACTGCTGACACTGGTGCTGTGACCAGTGAAAGCAGAGCCTGGAGTCCAGTTCATTTTATTTATTAGCTCATAAGGTATAAGCTCAAGTTAGTTGTTCAATTTGATTGGAAACTGTGTCGGTATCACCTGCTTCTTAACATTAGGATTGCTTGGTGTTTCACCTATGCTGTATTTACATTTTAAAAATATCCATGTTGTGAGTATGTTTTGTAAAATAATCCCTTCCCTAACCTCATCCCCCCAAAAAATACCAGCCAAAATAACACCCCACCCAAACCCTTGTGCAGTACTTGCATTTCTTGTGGATGAGACTTTTGAGTTTCACCCATTTGTGGTAATTGGATGTCTTTTGGAGATGCAAAGCCCCCCTGATGGGAATGTTGCCGAATGCCGGGCACAGCTTTTCGCCTCCTCAGCTTTTGTTAGAGGAATCTTCACACCTTAGGAGGGCTGAGTGGTGTGTGCCAGTCGTGCTAAGCCGGCACACGCCCTGGCAGGGTGCCTGGGCTTCTCCTCCGAGGGATTCAGGCTCGCCTTCCTCTCGTGTTCCCTGGGATTAGGGAGATGCATTAGCAGTGAATAATGTCAGTCACGCTCGGGGCTTGCTGGGGTTTGCCATCTGCCTCTCAGAAACGTGAGGTGGTGTCTCCCTGGTGGCAGAGCTGTAGGTGACTCATGAACAGCACGCACTCCGAGGGATTTGTTTTTAAAGCACTGAAGGAAGTGTAAACTCCATATTTGTTGTTTAGTGATTAATATTTAATTGAAAGTGGAATTAAAAATTAAGCAGGCAAATGACTCATGCTAAAAAGCAACAGCACCGTCTTGCTGTGGCTGACAAATGACAAAGAATTTCTAAGAATAGAAGCAAATATATTCATTTCTAGTGATGGCACAGTGAGCCTAAAGAGATGCTTTGATTGGGAGGGGTGGACACATCCCCCAGAAAAATCATGTAGGAAAAGTCTTTGATGCTGTGTTTAGTACCTTTGTATCACAAATCAGTAGATAGTTCTCCTCAGAAAATACTAATAATTGTCTTTTCTCTGCGCTCCTATGGAAGAGTTTAAGAGCAATTTTATTTTATTAGAGGAATGTTTAAAAAGCTCACGGGACTAGCAAGGCCATATAAATTCTGTTAGGTGAATAGTTTGGGGGTTTGCCTTTTTTAATTTTTTTTTTTATTAACATCATGGCTGAGACTCCCAGTTTTCCAGAACTGTACTTATCTTAGGAATAGATATTTTTTTTTTGCCACTGGAAGTAAATAGCAGCGTGTTCTTTCAGCTGTTCATTGTTATTATTGATGCCTCACAATCTGTCTCCCTCGAATCACGATCTGCATTTTGATGTGTCAGCCTCAGCTTGTCAGAGCTGACACAGGTTGAGGCTGGACTGCTGCTGGGAGGAAGGAGGAGCTCCCTGGCCATTCCGTGCCCCTTGGGATGGAGCCTCTTTGACTGGGCATCTGTGACATTGGTGTCCTGCAATTTTCCCAAACCAGTGCTGTAGGCTGCTGCTGTTCAGAGCACTGAGCCACTCTGTTTACAAACAGAGAGCAAGAGGGTGAGTCAGGTCTTTGCTGCATGTCATCCATCCATAGGGAATTCCCGAGGGATGGATGGAATCTGTGAGCACTGCCCAGCACGCAGGGCTGAGCGTGGGGGACAGGCCACAAAACCTCCTTCTTGGCTATTGCTTGGCACACAAAGGCTTTTTTAAATTTCTTCTACTTTCTCTCTGTTGTTCACTGTAAGCCGCATTTTGTGCTGAAATTCTTGTGAATGTGAAAAGCAATATGTGAAATGTAGGATGGCAGAAGTTCTTAGCTCTAGAATATGTATCAATAAATAGGATGGGCAGAAGAAATGTGTAGCAGTTGGCTGCTATTTTAATTGTGTTTTTATAGTAGCAGAGTGAAGTTGGTACTTCCTTTTGGTTTTTTTGCTCCACAGGAGTCAAAGGCACGGTGAGTTTTGAAGCTGTAAATGAGAGGGCTGGTAGAGGCTCAGTTTGTCTAACTGAGCAAGGTGTGTGAGGCAGCTCCAAAGCAGGCAGTGCCACCGTGGGCAGGGAATTACTCCTGTGCAGAGCAATGCAACACTCAGATAGTGGAAATATTTCCAAGCCTACGTGTTATGTCAACTGTATGTGGGCGGGAGATTAAAACTGTTGCACAAATATAAAACTGGGACTTCAAACACATCGGGATCCTCTTTATGTGCTTTATCAGGGTACTCATTTCCACTGTGTGTTATTGTGCCTAGAAGGTTCAACATATGCCCTTTGCCTGTGACAGTTTGGTCAGTCATTAGGCTGCTGGTGTGCCCTTTGAAAGATCTTTTTTATTATGAAAACTGTTCCGAGACCTATAGATTAGACAGTGCACTCTCACTAACCTGCTTGAGGCAAAAAAGAAACCTTTAATCTCTTTCAAAACTCTGCGTGCCAAGTATAATAGCTGGTTTCAGCAGTATTTAAAACCAACTTCATTAGAATATGGGAAGGGGAAACAGGTTTCAAAGGCTGGTTTTAGCAAGTAATCAACTGTCTCCCAGATGGTCCAAATGGGACTTATTCAACACTACACGTGGGGGAAAATAAAGGAAAATAGAAAAGGAGCAAAGAAAAAGGAAAGAGCCCAGCACCGCCGTGTGTGTGTGTGTGTGTGTGCTGGGCACTGGTTTTCCCTGGGCTGGGCTGGCTTGCACAGAAGGCAAGGCTGCGACATGGAATGTATTTAAATGTATTCTGCATTGGTAATGGTGGCTCTAGTTCTTCCACCAGTTGCCCTTTCCTTGCGCTTTAACCGGGTTTGCTTTAACCCATTATGGCAAGTAGTTGTGTGGAAGCCAGCGGTGGTGACTGCAGGCCTTTCTGAGGGTGCTGCTCTGGTCAGAGGACGGCTGGATGGGGCAGGGCACCTACTGGAGGGGCATCCTTCGAGCTGGCTAATCGCTTACTTGTTAATATTCATGAGTCATCTCATTTAGCGGCTGCTCTTGGGACTCGATTAAAGCGAGCGGCACTGCTGGTGGTTCCTGAGCTGGGAGAGCTTTATCTAAGGCACAGCCGGTGCTGTCCCTGCCGTGGGTGCTGCAGCACCTCGCGGGGTATCTCAGCTCAGCCTCTCTGCCACGCCCAGCCACCCTGCCATGGCAGAATAAGCTTGAGGTCGCCTTTGCCAAGCGCTGTCGCATGCTCCTGTAATGAGTCCTTTCTGCTTGTTCCCAAAGGTCCAGAGGAAGAAATGACCATGTAGATTCTACAGCTTGGGTGCAACATAATGGGAAATGGTGAATGGAGTGGAGCTGGTCTGCAGCCGTGAGAGCAGCCGTCCTGCGCCCCGCTAGGCAGGCAGGGCCACCTTGCACGCCAGAGGCATCCTCCACCTTGCTCGCCGGACACACCCTGGATTCTTTTTAATTTCTTAGCTGGGAATTCAAGATTCCTCTCCTTCAATTTTTAAAACAGTTTTAAGATTGTATCAACTACAAGTGGAGCAATACAACCAGCCACAATGGGTGACATGACAAATAGCGATTTTTATTCCAAGAACCAAAGAAATGAGGCCAACCATGCAGGAGAGTTTGGGTGCACACTGCAAGAACTGCGCTCCCTCATGGAACTCCGAGGGACAGAAGCAGTAGTAAAAATTAAAGAGACATATGGGGAAACAGAGGGGCTCTGCAGACATCTGAAGACATCACCAACAGAAGGTAAGAACTTTTCACTTCACTTGAATTGGGGGACTTTGCCTAAGTGCTTTTCGGGCTAGTGACAGGAAGAAGTTTTGATTCAAAGCTGAACAGAATTCTCATGGTGCTGCCATTATGCCCAAAAATAATAAAACAAGAGTCTTCAAAGAAAGAAGGTAAAACAGCCTAGCTATAGCTAAAGCTGGCAGGAGAGTCAAAGAAATGCTGTTTGTTCTAGCAGCTAAATGCATTAATTCTTCCTGAAAAGGCACATGTTTTATGGCATCACAAGGAGCCTTTCACATCAGTATTCTTGGAGGTAAGAAGGCGCCAAATAGTTGCTTCAAAAGAACTTTGAGGTGTTTGGACATCCTGAGAGTATGAAATAACCTTTTGAGATGCACGTGACGTTACTTTGTAGATCAATATGGGGTTTACATATATATATATATAGGTAGCTAATCTTTGCTATTACCATAGATAGTTTAGTTTAAATTATCAGGCTGATTGGTATCAGTGTTTTTATTAGTTGGACTTCTGTTGTATGTATAATTAAAGGCCTTGCTTTCTCATGTTTCATAATACCAAACATAACTTTTCAGCATCTCTTCTTCTAAGTGTTTTTGGAGTTCTCTACCTGGTCATCATTTATTACTCTGTTTGTCTCAATGCTCTTGCCAAATATCTCCCCATAAAGCACTGACAGTGGTGGGATGTTTCTGCTTCTCATGCAATTTTCCTGATTATGCATCTTTCTGTTTTAGTGCAAGTAAAATTCTATTTCATTCTAAAAACTCTATTTTCATCACTGTATTTTCATCTCCAAGGAATATTAACACTTTTGGAAATTACACAGTCTTTGAGTCTATAATATTTCTCTAGTCTTGTAAAGTAGCCAAGATGTTCATTTTAAACTGTTTTCTTTTTCAAGAAGATAGAAGTCTTGGCTTTGTTCCATTCTCTTCTTTCTAAAATTAATCATTTAGTTACCTCTTGTGTTTAAATGCCTCAAGAAGCCTTGAATTATTGGTGCAATCATAAACATGTCAATTGTAGTGTGATACTATAAATTACACCAGCTGAGGAGTCCCAAAGGAGTGACTGTCAATGTCTCATCTTGAAGAAAACTCTTCACACTTGATGATACCCAGCCTCAGTATTGTTTAAGCATTCCAGCCTCCAGAGCTGGGTGGGAACTGCACCTTTTCAGCAAATGCTTCTCAGGCTGATTCTGCATTCAGAGGAGCAGCCGGCAGTCACGTGCATTCCCGTATTGCAGGGTAACTAGTGGCAAATGGAACATTGTGTAACAGATCTCTCCCCTTTTCTAGTCTTGCCCAAATATCTGATCTGTCAGACAGGCCAGGCCCTCTTTTCCTGCAGGGAGGTTGCTCCCAGGAGGAGCCCTGAGGGAGGAGAAGGAGACCCTGCCACTCCTCTGGGATTTGCAGATGTCCATGAGTCTTTGAGAGAGTGGTCTAATAGCTGCTGTACATGAGAGAACCAACTCTTCAGGGAATAGGCAGCAATTCTGACATAGCCCTGACACATCTGTGAAGTGCAGGATCTCTGTATTTGCATGACAGAATAAACACTGATTTATCAACATCCCATGGGGACTCAGCATTTTAAATATCCCTCAGCACTTGCAGAATGCCAGGGCCAAAGTCTTAGTTTGGATGAGACGTGTTCACTTCAGTGGCTTCAGTAAAGTTTTGCCAACTCATTCTAGTGGCTACCTGGTCAATGTGAACTTCAAAGGAGACGTTAATTGCATTATCCTTTCAACTTATGACATCAGAGAAACTTAATTCCTCATATTGGAACGGAGTGTATGGCTCCAACTAGTGTGGCGCAGTGACTCCAGCAGTAATCTATATCTGATACTGCAGATAAGGTAACTTTCCTCTTAAGCATTACGTGCAGTTCATCACTTGTGCATTAGGGAAAAACATTTCCAGCCTCGAATGGCAATCAGCATAGCCTTGGAATCAGCAAGACTCGACTGCCTTTGCATTTTCAATTAGATCACATAATAGGAATTCCCACTCTTAAGTTTGCATCTCTCTTTTAATTGTTTTGCTTGGAAAAATTGTTGTAGGAGAGAATCTCTCTGAGGTATGTCTTGTCGAACTTGGAAGCTGTCACTTGAGAGAAAGCATCCATAGCAGAGAAGCTTTGAAGGCTTATGTCAGATAGAAGCATATGTTTAGATCCAAGTCCCTACCCATTGCTTTTCATGTTTGTGAGCTCAGTGAAGAAAGTTAAAATACAGTGAAGAGGATATTCTTGAAGATAGAACTATTCTTAGAGGAAAGAGACCTAATAATTTCTTATATGGAACTGGAATTTTAATATCAAGCAGGAATGATTTGCAAATGAATTATTAACATGCATAGTTTTATCTTTTGGTATTTGCCCGGGGGGGGGGGGGGGGGGGGGGGGGG
>JAWWEW010000023.1:18051858-18078919 GCA_035583185.1 Anabacerthia variegaticeps
GCAAGATGGTTTTGTGTTAATAGCTCATGTGAGGCAATGAGGTTTGCTTTGGCTTCCAGAGCAGTCTCAGAGTCCTCCCAGAGCAGTCTCAGAGTCCTCTCCAGCAGGCCTGGCGCAGCTGTAATGCTTGGCCGTAGCAGGGTTGAAGTTGGCTCCCGTGTCCCACCTCGTCTGGCAGCACAGTGCCATGCAGATGTTCACCAGGGCTTTCTGCTCTGCTGGGACCCCCATGAGCTCTGGGCTCACAGGGAATGGCTCTGCACATCTGACACTCCCGCTGTAGGCAATATGTTATGGATCCATAAAATCATACCTAAATGTTTAACAATTTAAAAGGAGTGCATAGGGTTTTCTTGGCAACGGCGCTTATTTTCCTTATCTAATATTTCCATTGTTTGTATAATGGAACAGCAAACATTCTTCCAAAGGTTACCCAAACATAAGCATCTCAAATGAATGGCTTAGATTTTTCTAAGTGATAAGTACAATTTCATTGCTCATTTTGTTTCTGGGTTTTGGCATGTTGTGCCACTTGCTGATTTACTTTGGCTTTGTTCATTTACTTGTGGAAAACTGGAGAGATATTGCATGATGCATTTTCTCCATAAAGCTTTAAAAAAAGTAGTTTAGATACCTGCTCCTTTGAGAATCCTAAATGGCTTGCAGAAAGGTTCTGTCTGTGTAATGGGCACTGCTTTAAAGTAAGGCCAGGAAAGGAAGGAGAGTGACTATCTTGTGCCTGTTGTATTTAGGTAGCATCAGAGACTTTCTGAGGCCAGTGCTGATTTATTTATGTGATCACCTAGGACATCATCTTCCCCTCAATGATTATCTTACCTCAGCAGGTGCAACACTTAGAGGGGAGGCTATTTTTATGCAAACTGAATTCCCTTTTTCCCTTTAAGACAGTACATTAAATACAGGCAGGCAGTGTTTGCTGCCCACAGACATGCATTCTGCTGTTGTGCCTCAGGTTTAGATGAACAGAACAATAAATGGCAGTGAGATTTTGCACCTCTTTTACACAGGACTGGTGTTTGTTCATTGTAGTCAACTCAACCACAACTACAATGTGTTATAAGTTAAAGGAAAATCTGGCCCAGCAACTTTTCGTAATTCTTTCTCTCTTTGCAAAGAGATTATTGTAGGTTAACATTGTCCATAATGTATTGTGCCAGAGGGTTCTCCTTGATCCAAATGCAATGATGCAATACAGTAAGACAAACGGTTTTTTCAAAATTACTAAGTGATGGAAAGTGTTGCCCTTACACGGGGCAGCTGATCAATCTGTAATCTCTTTCTTAAAACAGTGGTTTGGGTTTGTTGGCAGGACCAGCTCGTTCATTGTGGGAGCAATATGAGGCCAGATCTTCAGCACAGTGGCAAAGGTGCCTGTAATGATGGGTGAGGGAATCTCCAGTTCCATGAACGCTGCTCCTTACGTCAGCTGCCCAAATTGCAAGGTGGCGTTATGTCGGTGCTGCTCCCTTGGAAAAAGGCAATTAGGCCTTTACTTAGAGGATTAAAAAGGGGTTATTGTGCCATGTGTGCTTTCACACATGTGTACCAAGCTGCAGGTGTGTCAGGGACAGCAAGCAGGGGGCTGAAGGAGGCTGCAGCCTTTCCTTCCCAAGGTGTGCCTGTGTGCTGGGCAGCAGGACTGCAGGGAGAAGGAATGCCTGCTAAATACCTCCCCTCCATTGTATTGCAGGGCTTAGAAATCCATAAATATACAGAGCCTGTCAGCCTTGAGTGAGAGCTGATTTATCTTCATTTTGTTCTTGTTTGGAGAAAGCTGCAGGAAGAGAGCCCAGTCCATTATACCAAATGAATAATCCAATCGATGTAGCCAGTGTGCCCTTGGTGAAATTAAGCTTTGCCTTTGCAGTGTAGCAGAGAGAGAGAGAAGGAATTTTGCCTCATGCTGTCGGTGCCCTTTGAAAGCAAACAGTTGCCATGCAGTGCTTTTGTCCTGCTGCGACTGGCCCTGCTAGAGAAGACACCAGAGCACAGCTCTGAAGTTTTTGTCCCAGGTGATGCTTAGAGGAATGCAAAAAAGAGCTCACTTTACAATACCACCTTAAAATGTAAAGATAGAAGTGTTACCTGAATCTCCTTTAGGCATTCCCAGGTGTTTTGCCAAGTATCACTGCTGGAAGTGTTATGGGAAAATTTTGCTACTGATGTCTCTGTAAGAGATTGGACAGATGATGACAATGCTGTTCTTCCCAATAATGACATTTTTATTATTTTATTCTTATTTATTTAATTCAGCATTGCATTTCTGTGTTTTTGTGGAAGAGGATTATGTTATTGGCTGAAAGAGAAAAAGCTTTTTGGAGAAAGTGGGGCAGTGGCTTCAATGTGCAAGTGCAAGTTCAGTGGTCCTGTGAGTGGAATTAGCATGTCTGAATGGTCACTCTTCTTTTCATGGTAACTCTTGTCAACAGACTTGGGATAAGAACAGGTTTAGGTTCAATAACGATTTCCTGCCTCCTTCTGCAATGGCTACTTAGCTTTTAGGCTGTTCAAATTTGCTGTTTCCATTTGTATTCCAAGAAGTCAAAGGTTGGTGGTGTTTGACATGCCTGTTATTTATAAAGGTGAGTGGAAAACAAAAGCAAATATGTATTTTTGGCAGTAAGCTCCATGTGCTTTCAGGACAAACATACCAGCATTCCCTCACTACTGATTTCCTTTAACGTGATGCACTTACATATTCTTGACTTGCCTTCTAAGTATCTCTAGAAATTATTTCTACCCTGTCTCCAGTAATTTTTTGCCGCATCTATCCAGATGTTCTAAAAACTCTGCTTGCAGATCCTGAAAGATGTAAAGACAAAGCAAGCCTCCCCACAGATCCTGAAAAGTTCATGATTGCCTCTGATACAAAGAACCTATTTTCACAGAGAATACATGACATGTTCTGAAGCCACAGCTTGCAGCATGGTACAGTAACTTCCATTTGAACTTCTAAAGAAGAAAAAATCCTTTCTGGATCCTCATTAGAAGTCCCATTCCTTGTCCTTGCTTTGGAGCAATGCATTTCTGTGTCCCCTCCTTGTTGCCAGCCCCAAGCGTGGCACTGCAGACGTGGATTATATTAAATGCAGAGCCTGTGGTAGTGTCGTAGAAATAGCTGGGTGGACGTAGCTGCTATTTCTGTCACAATGGCATTTACTAGCCCTTGTTTCCTCTTTGCTTTCAAATGAAAGTCTTCAGGGACTGCAGATACTCTTTTCCTGTGTGGATTGTGGGCTGAGTCTGTTCTGTTACGACTCAAAACCCTGAGCTTCCACAGGCTGTGCTACTCCTTTGATTATTCCTCTTGCATTTTGTGTCTACCTCTCCTCCTCACCACTTCCCACAGAGCAACCATTTCTTTCAGGATGAGGACAGGTATAGTCCTCAAAGGTACAAAAAGACTCAAAAAAATGAGCATTGGGAAGGAAAATCGACTCAATTTATGGAGCAGTTCAAGAGCTGCCATGATTCTTTTTTTCTGATTAGCATTGGAGACAAGGGAAAATAGGGAATAGGCCACTTCTTTCCGGGTGGGCTGCTAAAGGAGAACCTGCCCTTGAAGGAGGTACAGAAGAAGAGGAGAGGAGAATTTTCTGAAAGCATTCAGTGAGTATCTGATGAACTGGAGCTGAATTTCCTTTGGCCTCCCTAAGTGAGGGCACAGCTCCTTGGATGCTGTGGGCTGACTGCTGTTTGCTCAGGACCACATCAGCAATAATTCAAATTCAGGGAGACAGATGCGTGGGAGTGCTCTGAAACTGCAGTGCAACCCTGCACTTAGAATCTTAGCACAAGCTGTAGTCCAGACACCCCAGTTAGTTCTTTGCTCAAACAGCAAAACAGATCCACTTGTACTTTTTTCAGCATTTTTGTAGAAATGTCGAGCATTGGCCTTAGTTTGGGTGGCAAATGAGGGCACTGGTGGTTGTTTGGACTAGGTTGTCCCCCTCTTTACTTGGCACAGGGCCTCAGTTTTAAAGGAATGAGGATTCTTTTCTGAGCTACTGCTGAGGTTTTTTTCTTAGTTTGATTTTGTTTGCTTTTTAATTACACCCTGAAGTGATGAGTTGTTGCATTACATCATCATTTTACTTTGCCACTGGGGTCATGACTGGTTTTACATGGATAGCAGGGGTCATCCAACTGGACATCTGCAGCCAAAATATATACCTGTTCTTGTCACAGGCGACTTTTAGCCCATGGAAACCCTGGGGAAAATCCCTCCTGTTCATGATAGGGGAAGAGATCAGCACATGGGGTTTTCACTATGCAAATTTAGTTTTGACTTCCAGCAGACCCTCCACAAGCCTTAAAGCCACCCCTGTGTCCTAGAGGGGCATGCTGTGAATTTGAAAGATTCTCCAAGTGCTGAGGTGTGCTCTCCTCTGGCTCTGTGCACCTCTCATGGGGTGCTGGGCAGTCCCTGCCCCTTTGTTCTATTGTTTTCTCAAGTCAGTGACTTGGGGTGGGTTGAGCAGTGCAGGGACAGTCTGACAGAGCTCACTCTGCCTCTCAGCTCAGGAACTAGTGAAGTGTTAGAACAATTCCTTTCCAGACTTTGGGCAGAATCTGCTGAGGGAGCACAGGAGTCAATTGTTGGTGATTACCAATGTTAGGGGTGCATGAAACAGGAGCAGCGTGGGCCTACATGAGAGCTCCAGCTGGCCTCAGGAAGGTAAATGTGCTGATTTTTGGTGCTGACCTCGTCCATCTGATACTCCAAAGCTACACGGGCTGAAGAACTCTACAAATAAACTTTAAAAATTGACAAGATAGCTAAGGAAAATGGCACAAATACATTGTTGGTTTTGTTCCCAAGGAGGTCTCAGTGACTGTATTTCACCTTCTGCTGCTTTATTTGTTTATAAACATGAAAGCTAATCCGCTCCAAGCCACCAAGTCAAACCAGAAGCTGAACCCCTAAAAGTGCCCTGCCACCCAAACCCCTCGGGCACCCTGGGATGCACACAAGGGATGTGCACACTATGTTGTATCCCCAGAGAAACACTTTTAGCTGAGGAAGTGCCAAAGGTCAGTTGTTCTCTTCAATGAGTTGTTCCTGATTGGTTCTGTTTAATGCCTTAGCATAACTGAATTCATTTGCTTAAATAGGAAACATCACATGAAAGGAGTCATTAAGCTCAAATTATCTTATTCACTATTTTAAAGTGACCTCTCAGTAGAAGACCAAAAATACACACAATCCTTTAACATGTGTATGCACCACTGCTCTAAAATACCACATGCAAGCTGAGACTGAGCCTGTGTTCATGTTTGTACTGAAAGTTCAAGAAATATCTGTGAAGGAACAGAGATTTTTTTTAGCTTTCAGCCCTCAATAGTGTGCATGGTGAGAGATCTGGAGAGTTTGAAAAGATGTAAAAATAACTCTTGCAAAAATAACTGTTTCAGCATTAGCAACAGATGAAGTCTCTTGAGGTAAAGTCAGTAAGTTCTTTTTGTGTCCCCCCCCCAAACCTAGATGTGATTTTTAATTCCTGATGTTAATCCTGTTTAACAAGGTGAGACTTTGTGTGCTGGGTGTGAAACCCTCAGTGTCCCTCCTGTGGCTCCTGCCACACTCCCAGCTGCTCCCAGGGACACCTCAGCTTGCTGTGTCACTGAGATGTCCCCTTGGGGCAGCTCCCAGAAGTCACTTCCAGACTCTGTTTCATGTGCCAGGAGCACTCCTGGCATCCCTCCCTGGAGAATCAACCCAGTGCTGTTGCAAGCCTGTCATCTCTTCTATCTAGCTGTGTTCATGCAAACTGGACCTTAAATGGGGTGGTTGAGGTGAGTGTCCTGGTTCTGGGACCCAGCTCGCCATCCCCTGGGTTTCTGGTTACATTAGGTCACTATTTCATCGTGACTTAGGGAGATTTTCCTCCCTCTCTTACCTTTGTTTTGAGCCTATTTGACTTGTACTGTTGCTTAGGAGTCCTGAATTTTATTTAGGAGACTTCTTCCTTAAAAGATTCAGCTGCATGAGGCTGCTCTGATATCTTTAAGAAGAAATTTCTGCCAGCTTCAGTTGAATTTGGGAGGTGAAATGAGGGGAATAGGCTTAAGCTTGTTTCCATTTTGAAACATTTTGCAAAAGTTCCTTCTTTTGTTGAAAATTGATAGCACCTTTCAGCTGCCTGGGACTGCCCATGGAAGTTGTGGTAGCCTTGTTGGAAGCCTTGTTGGATCAACAACTGACTGGTGGTGGCTCATCAGAACAAAAAAAAAATCTCAAGATATTTAATACCTAGAAAGTATTTATTCATGTTGCAAATTAGCCATGATTCCTTTCTTGTGTTATTGAACAATTGCATATATTGGTGTGAGTGGTCCATGATGACAGAAATGTTGCCCTGATAAATTTGAGTAATCTAGTCACACTGGTATTAATATTGCATAAATCTTATTTTGGGCCTTGTTTGGGGAATACCATGTTTGAAGGTATTATCTACAAGAATACAGGTCTGCAGAGCAAGGCAGAGGTGGATTTCATTTCAAATCTTCTGGTGTTCAGTACCAATGCTGGATTTGTTTTTGAACACTGCAGGGACAGGGCTGCCCAAACAGAGACAGCAATGTGCATTCCAAACACTGGAAACCCTGGCCTGATTTTAGAAGGTAGCACTTGCTCCTAACTCAAGTGCTTATTCTTCACAGGCTGCAGCTGCTTTACACAGAAAGGACCATGTTTTACTGTGGCTGTTGTGTTTTTCACACTGCAAAAATCAGGTTCCTGGAACGAGGTTCTGAATGAGCTTTTCTCTTATGGAAAAACTGGAGATGTTCCTGCAATTCAAAAAAGGCTGAAGGGAATTAGAACAAGAGTTAGAGATTTTATATTAGACTACAAAACAGAACGTGCAACAGCTGTAAACTGCAAGGGAGTTAAACTGACATCTGGGGAACCCCAAACAAGAACTGTGAGATGACTTGCAGGCAAAGAAAATACTCAGTTCTGTGATTTTTCTACTGCTGTGAGGTCTGCATTTTAATGTATGAAAACCTGCACCAGCGACCAGATCGAAACATCAGTTTGCATGGTAAGAGAGTTCTGAACATGATCCATGAATTAAATCACACCTGAGTGGGCTTTCAGACTGCTAACCCATGCAAATCCATATCTAAATTCCCAGGCTCTGGCTAATGTAGAGCAGGATGGCATTAATTCTGAAATAGCCTGCTCAGAGGAGGCCCAAGTGAAGGCACTGTTTGAATACCTGGTGAGTTGTGCTGCCTGCATTGCTGAATAACCCACCCAGTGATGGCTGGCTGGCAATGCTTTGTTTCCAGGTGCCCTTTATTGACCTGTAAATGGAGGTAAGACTCATTTATAGCAGCCCATATCAAGTAATCTGCTCCAAATTTCAGAGCAACAGGTAACTCTGAAGTAATCCATGTTCTCAAACTGATGTGAGCACAGCTTGGGTAGTTTGGCCTGACTGCTGGGTCAGCATAGAACTAGGTATGTATATTTTTTTCTTTTCATAAACAGAAAAGGAGACTTTCTGCCATTTAGAGATCAGATTCTCATCACATTGGATCAGTTGTATTGCTGAGATGTGGAAAAATCCACTCCAAGTGTAGGCCTTCAGGAATAGCTCTTTTAAGTCACACCAGCTGTTTAGCACTAGACTAATGCTCTGTATCTGAAAAGGCTTCAAAGGCAAAATGGTCAAATTACATATCTGCATGAGTGTATGGCATTGGTTTCCAAGCTGTTGTCATTTTTGCTTTGTGGTTTTGTAGGGAATACGAAACGAGCTGGAAAACTTCAAAGTTTTCCAGCCTTCCTAGATGCTAATTGTTACAATGGACAAACTGAGCAATGTGGTGATTGGGAATTACTCTCAAGAGACTCTCCTGGAAGAAGAATCTTGTATTTTGACTGTTTTGTTCCGATTGTATTCAGAATGATGTTTTTCATCTGTTGTTACGAAGGAAGTTGTCCTGAGTTTCAGGGCTGGAGCTTTGTAGCCATCAGCTGCCTCTGGCCAGCCAGAATGGCACACACTATGGTCCCTCCACTTTTGTCTGTCATCCTGCATGGACAGAGCCTGGCAGGTTGTGCTTTTCATGTTCAGTCAGTGCAGCTTGGGATGGTGGATTATAGATAAGTGCACCTGAGAGGCTGGAGGTGCCTGTTCCCAGAATTTGAGGATGAAAAAGACGCCTGACGAAAATTGTGCCTTTAACAGTTGAGGAGCCTGGGCTCAGCATGAGGTGTTCTTGACATGCATACCATCAATATTACTGCTCAGGGTCAGGGGATGGCTCGGACAATTTCGACTTGAATACACCTGAGGAAGCTGCAGGACTCTTCTGGAAGGTGAAGAATGTTGTTGTGAAGTCTTGGAACTGGGGAGACATGTACAGGGTGGATGCCACGGGGCTGGCTCTTGAGCCAGGTATTTCAGTGTCGGAATAGCAAAGGACTTTCATTGCCACTCAAGTTTGTCCCTATCTATTTTGTCTGAGCATTTTCCTATTTCTGTTAGTCAAGTAATGATTAGTTGTATTCCTCCAGTAATATTTGATTTGGGGCATTGGTCTTTGAAGTAATTTATATACAACAGTATATTTTAAGTTCCTGGCTTAACCTCGGATCATGGGTTGTATTGAAAGGAAGGTAGAAATGTCACATTTTCCATTAACCTAATGAAGTCATTTATCTGTTAGGATACAAAACATAAACCTTGCTTTCTTTCACACAAATATTCCAGTTGTTAAGTAATAAGAGAAGTGTCATAGGTTTGTATTTTACTACAAAATAAGGAATTATTTTAAAGAAACCCTCATAGCAGTATTGGAAACAAGTAGGGAATGAAGCCCTTCTGGATCATTATTAAGCCATGCTGATTATAATTATTATTATTAGCCAGGGTACCTGCAGGAAAGGGGAGATCTTTGCCATCCCATATTCAGCATCCTCATAGTTACCAGCCCCTCTAGGCAGGATATTACTGCCAGCTTCAGGTGGCAGTTCCTGTTCTTGAAGTTTGAATTCTGCACATGTGTAAGGCTTAATTCTGGTAAATCCTGGAATTTTTAGTGAATTATTCCCCAAATCCTAGTTGTGTATGGGCAAGAGGCAGAGCAATATGCCAACAGTGTGGTACAATATAGTTAAAGATTCTAGTGCAGCAAAGGGGAATTTATCTCTTCTACACTTCATAATAAAAAGATTATTTGTTCAGTTAATTTCCAAGAACAACTTTCTATTATTCTAGCAATTCTTAGCTTCACACTGTGGGCAAAATTCCTGCAGAGAGCCTTTTATGTGGGAAAACAATTGCCCTTTGTGTATTAGAATCCATGTTACATTTGATGATAACAATGTTATCTTTATTAAATTTCCTTGTTGTACCTTTTGATTTATAGCCCTCCATAAGTCCTCCTTTTAAAGTAACCTCTGATCTGCCTCTGCTCCGGTACTTTTAGTGCTCCAGTGCTGACACTAAAACATGGACTGAAATAATAGAGAATTCCATTTTTAATCCAGAATCACGGGAAATGTTGAGAGAGCCGTACTGAACGTGCAGCACAACACTTCCAGAGGGGATTCTTTTTGGGGACTTTTAATATTCTAGGACACTGTAATTTTTCTTTCTTTCAGCACTTTGCTCAGGTGTTTGCATTGAAGGGCACTCCTCAGAATAAGGAGAGTTTCTAAGGCCAAGCTCTGTTTGGGTTAGATCCTGCTCTTAGTAGTTTGGGGTGTGTAGGGTATGATGAGGCATCTTTGCTGAAACCAGCACAAGCCCTGTGGCTTCACTTCCTAGTCACATAGGAAAGAACAGTTATTTATAAATTGGACAGAATTTAAAACTCCACTGTTTCAGCTCGTCACAGCATTCCAGGCTTTTTCTGCAATGGCTATAGGGCAGCAGAAGTGAACAATTTTATTGCACTGTCCCTAAATCTTACTAACAGAGGAGGAAAAATTAGAAATTGCTTCAAGCAGGGCTGAGATTCTTATAAATCTAATGAAGGGCCGAGGGGAGGGATGTAATGTTTATATTTATCTCCTTTTAGCAACAGCTGTTATTGTAGGGTAACACTACAATATTCTGTGTAAATACTGTGTTGTTCCATTTGATTGAACATATGCAAAGCTCTTCTGGATGTTTCTGCATATGGCTCTGCTCCTGAGGATTCCTCAACTCCTTCTTTTCCCTCCTTTCCTCTGCTCTCCATTAGGATTTTTCAGGCAGAGCACCCCATCAATCCTGTGCTACCATTTAGTTCCACAGGAGCAGCATCCTGGACATCCATAGGGCTGTAATTCAGACATCCCTAACCCATACATAGTATGTTACAAAACCAAAACAGAGGCCCAGATAGTGACAAATGGAATGTGACTTGCAAAATCCAAACTCTTGGCTGCATCACTAGTCCTGGATGTGTTTTCCCTTCCCCCAGAGTATCCAAGCAGCTGCCTCGAGAAGCAAACTCAGTGTCATCTCGACTCTTTACCAATTTTATTCTAACCTCGAACAAGAGGACAACAAAGGAAAAACATGTGCCTCAGGACCAAACTTGCCTGTTGTCATGAGCTAACAGTTACCTGGTGAGAGAACATTGAGATCCTTAGAAATGCTGCTATATTTAGGGTTTATTCAGCACAGTGGCAAGGTCAGTGCCTCACTCCTCGTGCTGAGTGTGGAAAGCAGGAATAGGAGGGTGCTCCAGCAGAATTCACAGCTGAACAGGCCCAGGGGGCTGCAGAGAGAGGGATCTGAGTGCCAGGGAGGGAAGGTGGGCCTGGCAAACCCAGCTGCTGTTCAGAGCAGCAGGAGATGCTGTTGCAGAAGGCAGTAGTTATTTCCCAGATCTCTGGGGAAACACTTGCATAGTTATTGTAGCTATCCCAACTTCAGAGACTGAACCTCTTTCAAACAAACAAACACAGGAAACCCCCAGAAAAACAACCCTGAAATCCAACCCGAAAAGGTGCTGCTTGAAAACAGCTGGATGGCCTGGCAATGCGTGTGCTGCTCACAGTCATGCTTTGCTCCTGTTTCCAATGAGTTTTACCATAGGATTTGGTTGTTCCACAGCACTAAGGAAGTGGCTGTGCTAGGGCAGTTGCTGAAAAAGCGCTGAAGGTTTTTAAGGGTGTGTATCTGTTATGACCGGACTTGTCTGAGCAGTTCAGCACATCATGGATCCATATGGAAATGGCTCTTAAGAGTATGGATTGCTGCCTACAACTTTGCTTTGAGCATGGTGCTTTTATTCTGCTTTTTAGCTTCACAATTTGAAGTGCAATCAAAAATTCATGATAGAGTGAAATGTGGTCATTCATGTTTGTGTTTGGTTATCCTTTAGCATTTACTGTGTTTATGTTGATGAATGATTGCTGTGAAACAGAATTTCCTTGCTCTACTGATGCCCAGACAGGGAGCAAGTTTGGTGGGATAACCCGAGTGGTATTTGAAAGGATTGCTGTGCAAGTGAAGCCCTTGACTAGTCCCTGTGAATCCTTTCCACAGTGCTTAACATTTCTATGGAACTTGCCCATTTTGTAATGATAAAAAGACATGAACAACCCTTCTACCATGTCTTTTGATACTTTCCTTAACATTTACATCCTAATTTATATTCCATCTGATTCTTGATTCACTTTCTCCTTTGCCAATCTCAAATGAAGGAAAGAATTTTGAAATTAATTTAATATAATTCCTAAGAGTTAGGATGCTAAAAGTGAAGTAGTGAATAAGAGAACTTCTTAAATAAAATTCCATCTTCAGAGCAGGTTGATGAACACAGACATAACACTCTGAGTTAGGAGCTCTTGTTGGCCCAGTATTTCCTAAAATATCAAGGTGCTAATATGAATATTCTCATATATATATATATATCAGACCTAATGTGTGCATTTGGGATAAATAGCTTTATAGTTGGTTAGATAAGAGAACTATTAAGGCAACAAGTTAAAAAAAGAAACAATCTATTTATTAGTTGTCATCCCAACATGTGCTTTAATGAAATAATGATTTTAATAGTCTTGGGAAGCTGTGCCAATCCTGGGGAATGGCATTGCTCTGTCAAAACAAAGAACCCTGAGGGGTAAAGACAGATCCATTTTCTCAAGACTGGTCTTTACTGGAAAGAAAGAACAGTCAGCTGCTGTGGGCAGCGATACTCTGAGAATGCCTTTTCCACAGACCCCTAAACAGAGATTACTGTTGGCATATTGAAAAGCATCAGATTATATAATCATCAAGTTGAATGAAAAAGAAATTTGCCCAATTTGTAGCATGCTTTGACTTCTGCTTTGGTAAAATCTGCTGAAGTTCTGGCACTGGTGTTGGGTCAGTAGGTGGAGTACCTGTGTGGTTTTGAACATGTCAGTGTGGTCTGGTAGGTATTTGATGCGGAGTTTATAAAATTTGACTTCAGCTCACTTTGTGTAACAGGACAAGCTTTACACTGACTGTCTTTGCTCCTGAGACTTCATCAGTGTTATACTTTGAAGATTACACAGTTATTGATGAAAGTGAATTCAAAAACTCCTTTATGAAGAGTTGACTTATAAATAAAAGGTAGTTGGAGAGCGCAAATGTGGCATGTACACTGGTAAAACACTTGTTTTTGTCAAATACTGCCAAGTGTCTTTGTGCTGATGGCACTCACGGGACAGAACCATGACAGCTTTTCAAACCCATGAGGTTGTTATCAGGAATATTTCCCAGGATTTGTGTTAGGCACAGCACAACACTGCAGTGACTTGGAAGCTGAGCATGTGAAAGGTCACAGGCTCTGTGTGGTTTGCATTAGACATTCCTTGGGAGGCATTCAAAAAGGTTTGGAACATTTACTCAGTGTAAGGCACATACACAAAATATGTGCTCAAATGGTTTCATTTGCACTGGCTCATCCATAGGGAGAGTTAAACGGGGTGTTAAGTTAACTGTGTGTTAACTGGCTCTGCTCTGGAAAAGAATTAATTAGTGCCTGAGAACTGGTTCATCTGGTGTTCTGTTCAAGACTCCTGTGCCCTGTGATAAGAGCAGGGACACAAAATCAAGACTCCATCCACCCTCTCTTGTTCTGTGCTGATGTTTCTCACTGTACAGGGGGTTTTGCTGTTTTTCTGTGCCTACAACAAATGAAGACTCCAAAGCCTTCCTGTCAAGCTGCTGGAAGTGTGTGCACCTTTAAAGCCAGGAATGGGAGTATTCAGGGAAAGAAAAAGTCTGCATTTATTGTTGGAGATCTGAAACAATGAAAATGAAGCTGCACACACAAGTTTTTCAAAGGTGGTGGAAGGGATTCAGAATGTTGGCGAGTCCCTGTAGTCTTTGGTGAGCATTCTGTTTTGAATGTGATCCACTGGGACGGTTCTGCTTGCATCTTTTACAAAGCTATACACAAAATGTGATGCCCAGAAACATCATTAAGAAAATTAGAATTTTTAATCATTTCGTAAATAGTTTGTTCTTTGGTATTGTGCAGTTTGTCAGAAATTTGACATTGCATTGAAAGTTACTGGTTTAATTCTGTCAGCCTGACTTAATTTCCTGTTAAAGCTTGCACCTTAGGAGACACTCTGCATCCCTGAAATCACATTAGTGATGAGTTATTTAATCAGCAGCACTATTTAAAGGTGTTTGGAAACAGTGCTGTGCCACTACGGCTGGGAGAGAGTTTGTAGGAAGTGTTAAAGACACGTGCAATGAAAAAGGGATTCACAAAGCTGTGAGTCTGAAAAGGGCAGGGGGATGCTGAAAATGTAAGGTGATGGCAATGAAAGGAAGTTATCAGGTAATTCCTGCCTTTTCTTGAGGCAGCTGCATGTACTAATTATCCCAATTGTGGCTGTATAAAATGCTGTGTCAGCGCCACAGACCTGCTGGTCTCCTGTCTGACCTCTCCATGCACCAGATCTAGGTCTGTCTTAACTGCTGCCCTTTGTACTGCTGGGCAAGGCCACTTGTCCTGTACTTAAACATTTTAGACCCACTCAGGGTCTAGAGATGTGTTCCAAAACCTGTGAAGAACCTTCAAGGTGTTCTTGGCTTATTTTAATCTGCTCTTTTGAACATGTGAAGCTTTTTGCACAGTACAAAGGGCCCTGGCTGTTCTCTGTGCAGAAATGGAGGACACCTTGTCAGCAAAATCAAAACTGGGAAGCCTCTTGTTGTAGCTCACATCTCCATTGTCCTTCCTAATGGTCTACATGCATGAGACAACAGAAATATCTATTTTTCACTAGCACTGTTTTGTGCTTGTAGAGCAGAATAGCAGGGGAACTATTATAGGGTTTATCAGGCTGCCTGGCCAATTGATACTCACTGAGAGGTGATTGTTAGGGATCCTAATGGCTTTTTCCCAAGGTTAAGCAAGGAGACAACCTTCTAAACCACATTCTTAGAGGTACATTTACAACTTTGAGAAGCAATCAAAATCCTGGCCTACATGCCTTACAGAGCATTGGATAACTTATTATGTATTCAACTTCCATGTGATGCATCGCATATTTGTTGTTTGTCTGTCTCATGACCTTATTTGTGGGATAAAGGTGGCAGTGAACATGGAAATTATCGTAAATACTGTGTATATTTGAATGGGAAGAGCAAATGAATGGCACTAGATAGCAATGTTTATTGTGTCAAGTCTTTGGGATGTCATTTATGTGTAACTACTTCTAATTAGCGCCATTCAAACCAACTCAAATGACTCCAAAACAGATGCCAGTTGTTGCAAGGGATGAGCCTGGATACTTGTCATTTTGTACAGTCAACTGGCACTTAGATCACTGACAACACGTTAATATTAGAGATGGAGGAAAGGTTCCACTACTGGTGTCATTTTTGTCAGGGAACATTTCTCTTAATAAACTCTAATTGGGGAACGGCTCCTTCCTGGACAAGAGTTACCATTGCCTTGGGCTGTGGTTGCTCCTCCTGAGCAGCACCATGTTCAGTTCCTCCTCGGTGTCACCTCTAGAAAAAGGGCAGAATGTTTCACCCTTGTTGGGAGCAGTGTTAGAGGGGGGTAACATCACATATACATTCAAGAGGGAAGGACCCCTGTGCTTGGAGTTTGGGGATGTGCTCTTTCTTGGAGGAAACATGATGAAAATCCTATAAATTAGTGACCACTCAATCAAAACTCCAGTGAGAAATAAGTGGAACAGAATCATTCAGTCATGATTTTGCTTTTGATTCGAATGCAATTTATAAACGTGATCAAAGAGCAATTGTGTACATTGATGTCCAAATAGCAAGGCTTCACTTTGTAATGATGCTCCCCGCCAGCTCTAAAATTGCCTTTTCTTTAATTAAGCCTCTCCAGGAGGCTGCCACTCCTCCCTGGCTGGAACAGCAGCTGCAGTGTAGTGAGGAACCTCAGCAAAACCTAAACATCTCTGTGACTGCTGTGAGTCTTGGCACAACAATGGGGAAGATCCTCTTGGTATTGCTGAGAAAACAGTCTTCTGGCTTCTATAGCAATTTTCTCTGTGATCACAATATTACCCTGCAGGGGGGGTTGATTTTAAACCCAGTGATTTGGGATGTTTCCCTAATGTAATTTAACTTGCTCTTTTCCAGGGTGGTATTTAAAGCCATGCTTGGGCTCCCTTTCCAGGATGGTGATGGGCAAGTCTAGATAAGATGGAGACAGCAGCACTGTTAAGGGACAGCAGCTGCTGTGGGGCCAGGGGAGGTGCAGATGCCAGGCTGTAATCCCAAGGCACTTCGATTAACCTGCCTCCCTGAGCTCTCCTTTCTCTTCCTTGTTATGTAGGGTGCAGGGCTGGTAATTGCTGTGTACCCTGATGCCTTGGGGTCAGCCTGAGTTCTGGAGGATTTTTCTGTCTTACAGTGAAGGGAGGACTCTTGAAAACGAGGTTGATGTAATAGCATTAATAACACAGAGCACAGATATATTCAGAATGACTGGCATAAGGAAAAGGGGTGGCGTAACTGGCATATCAGCACTTCAGAAAATATTTAGGACGTTTGGAGGACTTTGCTTTGTGTCAAGGGGATTCCCTTGGTTCCATGGAGCTCTCCCAGTTCTCACAAATGCTATTTCCAAATAGTTGCTGATTCAAAGCCTGCTTTGCTTTGCCCTCAGGCACTTCTCTAATTTCTTTTGGCCATGCTGACGGTAGATTTCTGTTTGAGATGCCTGTGTGACCTGGAGGTTGGTGGAAAGTAGAAGACAAAACTTAGTTCTTGGTTAATTTTTTTTACCTTTAGTAGGCAGCCTTGAGTCATTCCATGACATGTTCCTGAATTGTGGACAAATGGCTTTGGAAAGTAGTGGCAAGGTGGTCTGAAAGGCTAATGCTGATGAGCACTAAGTATGATTGCACAGAGCTCCCCACAGTGCTGGGAATGCTGTTCTGACTCTTGTGGTGGGAATCCTGTCCTGGTAACACGGGGCAGGACTCTAGGATTACCTCAGGGGAGCATTTAGAGCTGAAGGAGCTTGGGAACTGTCTCCTAAGTTGGTGGGACCTTCCACGCTCACCTAAAGACATCAGCTTTGTTCTTAGTATGTTTCTTAATAAGTGATAGCAGTTCTGTGAGTTCTGCTCCTCCGTACACAATAATTTAAATATTAATGTATGCCATTCTATAGCCCCTGTGTAGAACACAGTCGTTATAGAATTGAGGTGACATTATTTTTTAAATAGGAAAAATTGCAAAATCCATGTGGTAGAGGAAAATGTCTCTGAGATGCTCATTCAAAAATAGCCCTCTTGGGTTAAATGTAGACAAGAAAGGCGTTCTGCGGTAACCAAGCCTCCTGCTTGATCCCTGTGTGCTGTGGGGAAGCTCCAGGTAGCCTCAGGAATAATAATTTCCATGTTTTAGCAGTACTCCTTGCATCCTCTGTGCTGAGTGTGGGCTCTCTTGTAACAGACCAGCTACTGGGTGGTGAAACGAAATTCTGTGCATTTGAAGCACATGAGTGTGCAAGGGTGGCCAGTGATAAAACTCAAGTGCAACAGGATTTCCCCAAGAGGCACTAAATACTCACAATTCAGACGTTAGACTTAGTTCTACTTAATGAGGAAAAATTCACTCTTGGCTTAACTCCACTGAAGTTAATTTCTCTGACAATAAATTTGGCCCAATATGTCAATACAAACTTAACTCACTTGTGTTCATAGAGATTAACTCAACAGCATCTTATGTATGCCCAGAATAATTAGTTTACTGTCTCTTGAGGTTTATTTAATTAATTTAGAATGCTTTCTATTTAGAAGACACTTACTGCAGAAACAGGTCTGTTGCAGATAAGAGAAACTGTAACTACTCCCTCAGCTTTGTGCTTGACTTGTTGGCAAGAAAATACTCAGAGCAGGAAAAGTCGTGTTACTTTGTTAAAGCTGCTCGATCGGAGCCTTTTTGTTAATTCCAGCAACCTGGAATGGTTTTCTGCCTTAAAAAGAGTATTCAAGTACATGTGTTTTAACCTTTTAATAGTCCTGTGCTTCCTCTGATCAGCTAAGAACCATTGCAATGCTTTCTGAAATTTGTTACAGCTTCAGAGAAGATAACTTATTTATAGGAAAGTCTTTCAGATCTGCAGTCAGACGCTGAATTTTTAAAGGGAGGGTATGTGTCAGAAGCTAAATAATTAAGATCCATGCCTCCTCAGCATTTTATTTCAAATATTAAATATTACATAAGAGATTTTTTTTCCCTGTGGAAATCAAGCCTTTAAAGTGGTGCAACCTCAGACAGAAAAATCACTGTATTGTACAGTTGAACTGATCCATCTTGAATCCTAGAAATAGTTCCAAAAAAGTTCTGTAACTGTTTCAGCATTCTGCACGCTGGTTCCAGCTGTCGCCGTTTAGGAACGTGGTGGTAGGTTGTGATCTGGCCATCAGCTCGCCCTTCCTGAAGCCCCGGACAGGGCTCATTCGAAAGCTCCAGGGAGATTTGAAGCAAACACTGGTGTTTGGGCAGACCCAGGCTGGGTTTTTCCAGGGGCAGGTGTATCCCTGCAGTGCCCACGTGGGAAACAGGTAACTCCGGAGGAGAGGCAGTCCTTGGGCTCCTTGTGTTGTAAACCACTGTCCTCCGCTGGAAGGAATGGAAACTGCACGAATCCTCCCCAAGCCCTGTGCTGCAAACCGCAAATGCCACTCGCAGCTTCCTGACAGAGCACTCTGCTCCGTCCTTAAACCTTGCAGGAATTCCTTGATATGCTCACCGCGCTTAAAAACCCTCGGAAGATTGGCGTACACTTAGGAGCACTGCCCCAAAATTTGGCCGTAATTTAACCAGAGGCATGGATCCTACACGCCGTGGTGCCCCAGGAAAGGGCTGTGACAAAGTTTTCTTCTCTAGCAAACCCTGTGCTATTAAAGTCACCAGCACAAATTTCCAGCGGCTCAGGTTCCAGTGCTTGCTGTCTCCGTTTTCCAGACCTGCAGCCCAGTGGAAACGTTATCCAGCACCGCAGCAAAGTGCACTTACCTGCTGTCTGGCACCAGAACACAGGGTTTGGTACGTGCCTGCCACTTTCCCTGCAGTAAAAGCCTTGGAACGCTCTGGTTTCCACGGGGTACCATGGGATCAGTCTCTAGGAGCTGGCTGGAGAGCCTGGAGCTGGGGCCACCCTCCAGCAGTGACCTGCTTTGAGTGCCACGGGCTGTGGGTACTCTGGCACTGCTATCTCTGTAGGGTGGAAAACCAGGGCATCAGGTTCAGCCGATGAATTACTTGCACCTAAAGTTGTTCCTATCCTTTTGCATCCTTTCCAAAGGGATGCTGGGGCTCTTTGAATGGAGTCAGTATCCAAGCACTTTGCTGCTTCCACCTCCCAGCTCGAGTTGTGGTGTTAAACAGGTGTGAAATGCCCCAGTGAGTCCTCTCAGGCTACCCCAGGTTTGGAATTCTTCACGTTTCCCAGCAGCTGGACCTGTAGCCTGGAAATTCAGTGTGACATTCAGTAGGTAGGCATTTTTTATACATATAGAAATAGGCAAGTTATTTCAAGTTGAGGAAGTGCTGCCCTCTCAGTGCTATATGTGATCTACATACCCCTGGTGTTTTGGGAGGTCCTCCTCAATTTGTGTTTGCAGGAATATAAACAGATGTGTGCAGCAAGGTCATGCTTGCATCATTTAAAAGCTTCCTTCTGGTACTGGGAGGAGTTTGGGTTCGAAAGTCTGTCTATGTGCATGTGTATATGATGTGTGATTCACTTCACATGCCAGCCCCAAGAGCAGTGAAGTGTTGTTGACAAGCTATTTCTCATTATTTGCAAGTTATTTGTCTAATTATAGCCCATGCAGCTGAACTGATTGAGAGTACATCGAGATGAATGCTGAGCAGCTCCTGGAGAGCTCGCTGCAGTGATCCAGGGAATAGACATGCCAATGTCCTTGACTCTGGTCACTGCTGTTGCCAGTCTCCTTAAGCCATCCAGCATTCCTTTCTCTTGGGGATCTGTTGGAGAGGCAGAGGAGCTGCCTGCTGCATGAGACAGATCTCTAGTAGGAGGAATCTGTTTTTCACCAACTTTTCAGCGTACTTAGGATTATGAAACACCAAAGGGAACTCGCCTGAGCCAAGACAATGTGTTAGTAAGAGCCTCTGCCTGTGCTGCAGGGGCTGGAGGAGCTCGGGAGAGTATCCACCCCTGTAGCTCCTGGGAGCAGGTGTAACTTACTGCTTGGATATTCAGGGATCATTTTCCATCCCTGCATCACCTGTTTGGGGTGAGTGAAGGGGGGTGACTCCACAAGAATAGCCTTAATAATTATAAAAGGTTGTAAAGTGCAAGTACTGGAGGGTGCTCAGGCCCCCCAGGGGTTGCTGATTTAACATCTCTAATAACATCTCTGTGGGGAATTTAAACTTGAGACCATTTGTAGGGTATTTGTCCCGTATAAGTTAAGTGGGTTTATTCCTTCATTTCTTTTTGCCTTGATTTTGCCTTGTGGCCTTCCCCACATCTATCATCTCCGAGGAACCCAACTGATAAAATGCAGGAATATTTCATTTTTGCTGTTTTGCTACACGTTGTACCTCTAGGAGGTTTGGTGGCACTAACGACTAGTGTAACACACCCCTGGAAATCTGACCCTCACTTTCTAGACTTATCTAAGATTTATCAGTGTTCAGGTGCTGCAGAATTTGGCCTTTCTTGCCTCAAGGTTTGACAGCCACACTTAGTGCTGTGAAGCCAAAGAAAAGCCAAGAATCAGTCTGAGCTTTGGCAAAATTATTTCAAATCCTTTTTGTTGGCTGGGATGGTAAATTAGCCAAGGAGATGTATTAGGTGGTTCTCATTGTCATGTTTGATTTGATTTTGATATTAGAAATGAACTTTACACCACAGATCTTTTAACTTTCAGATATTTCTTAGGGGTTTTTGTTACAAACCATTTTCTTAATTTAATTTTTGAGCCAGTTTTTGTAAGCAGCATCATTAGACAGAGTAGATTAATAATTCACTTGTCCTTTGCAGGACAAATAACTAATGGGGGGAAAAAAGAACAATTGGGGGAACACATCAATAAGAGGAGTCTGTTTACTTTCCTAGGGTTTAGATCAGACTGTGACTTTTTTGTGTGAAAGCATTAAATCTAAATATAATCAGCCCCATGGTGCCTTCTGGGTGTGTTTGGTTTGGTTTTTAATGCTGCAGACTGACAAGGATGCTTGGGATTCATACATTTTGTTAGTTTGCTGATAGTAACAAAATTTGAAAGCCAGGTTATTTGTAGTTTTTCAAGAAAAAGAAGAATTGCTGCTTACTTTTGCGACATTTTCCTTCCTGGCTGAGAGTTTTTACCTGCTGCAAAAGTGAGTGCAAGCTGTGGGCAAGATACGTCTGCTAAACAGCAGAATCATTGGAAATCTTCATTATAAGTGAAATAAGATAGAAATTAATGCAAACCCCCTAAAACATTTAAAATACTTGCACAGTTACTCAAATCCCTCGTTGCATATATGTTATTTTCTCAGCTTCCGATCCAAAAGTCAGTGGCTATTTATTTTCTGATGGTATTTAAAGATCATTCTTTTGTGCTTATCGTTCCTAGAGGTCTGATGTTTTTTCCAGATCCAGAGATTTATGGCATGAAGAGATCCAAAATAGAAGACCTTTAGTGTGATCTTTCCAACTGCATGTATTTTTAGAAATAACTGGAAGGTAGAATACATTTAATTTTCTGAGAGTTTCAAAAGCAGTTGTATCGTCAACAAGAGAAGTGCCAAACCCAATCCAACGTGTCCATTGAAACAGTAGCTTTACTCATCCTTAATTTTGTGTTGCATGGTAGAAATCAGAGCTTTAAAAATCACAGTGCTCCTCATCCTTCCTGTTAATTGTGAATAAACTGCATTAGATTTCTGTGTTAAATCAATCTGCTCATGATGAGCTGTAGAAGCTTTGGGCATGGGAAAAACTGATTTATACCATCGTGAGCCAAGTAGGGCAGTTCCATCCTCTGGACATGGGTTTCCACCACAGTCTGCTCCTTTGCTGGAAAGAGATAATTTCTTTTTGTGTGAGTATGATTTAAAACAGGAAAAAAAGCTTAAATGCCCTTAGTTGGTTTGACCACATGTACAGCCTGTGTCTGAGTCTGCACGTTCATATTTCCCACCAGTGCTCACACCCATGGCTTGCCCCCTCCCTTGCATCATCCCTGACACGGTTCCTCCGGCTGGGTTCATTCCTTCTGCCTCTGTTTGCATAAAGGCATAATTATGTGAGAGATAAGTGTGAGCTGAGTGAGAAAAACACTGTGGATCTACAGTATGGCATTTATTGTACAAACTCTGTGTAATCCGTGCAGATTAGTTTCTCCTCTTTCCTACAGGAATAAAACTTCCTGAGATTATGAATATGCAAACACTGGAAATACCTGGGCACGTAAGGGTCAAGAAGGAGGCTGCTGTTAATGGCTTGAGCATTATGTTATGCAAACACTGGGACTGTAAAAGCCCAAAGTGTGTGGCTGCATTTGCTGTGAGGATAAACAATCCTTGCTACGAGGATAAACAGAACCTTTTGACCATTGCTGGCTTTTGTACAGGCCATTAACATGTAAACCTCTGGTTGCCATTGTGGTGCTGCACGTTAATACTTGTAATTTCAGGGGGTTTCATAGCACTGATGCTACCTTAGGTGGGTGCTCATACACCTACAGTGTTTGAAGACTTTGCTGCTGCTGAATGTATTGTTTAGCACTTTGGATGCTTTAAGCTGTGACTGTTGTCACCCTCTCTGGTTTCCAGCTATTTGCTGCCACGAGGTTTGAGTGTCAGGACAGCTGTTTGTGTAACTGGGCTAGGAAATTCATCTGGAAACATGCCTGGCTGTCTCGGGAGCTGGATATGGGGTGGGCAGGGGACAAGAGGTATTTCACAATTGGCTCTGTTGTATGTGAATTTCAGGGGAAATTCATGAGCTCAGACGTCCATAATGACTTGTATATAACATGGAATATGCCAAACTGAGGTGTAAATGACTTTGTTTTTCAGTATGTTTGTGTTTTGCTGGTCTTCAGTCATGACTCAAATCCCCACTGTGCCAGAGAGCGGACTAATGTCTGATCACAATTTGTAAGCACTGAGAGGACACAGGAGAGGGAGAGAATAGGAGAAGCTCTGATGATACCCCGCAGATCACAGGTTCTTAACATGGATTGGGAAACAAGCAGCCTAATCACCACATATGGGTTTCAGGTAAATAAATATGTTCCAGAAAGCAGCCTGTGTTATCATTCCTGGCAGCTTTTGGACAGCTTGCTTCATCTATCCAAAGGCGATCTCCAGAGAGAATGTTGCTATTCAAAAAAACCCTCACGGTCTGTTGCAGCACCAGAACACTTGGGGCTCTTTTTTCTGCCACTAGGAAAATTATACCCCAAAGTTTGCAGAAATACAATGTTGAAGGAGTTTCTTTCTGAAGAGCAAACGTGATGTGGGATGTGGCGAGCAAAGTGTCCTGCAAACAGCTTAATTAGCAGCCTGTTTGCAATGTTATTTTCTCCTAATACGGTGGTTTCAAATCCTTCCTGCCCTGCACTTTCCCCCCCATAAGTGATTGTTTGTAAGGCCAAAGCTTGGCTGTATCATTTTTTTCCCGCACATAAATGAAACCGATTTGAGAAAGTGCTTTTGAAGGCAGGAAAATTGAATTGTAGATTCCTCTTTTCTGGTTTTTAAGGAGCAGGTACACCGATGCTGTCGCTTGGCGTTCCTTCCTCGTGGCCCAGGACTGCCACTGCTGTCCCCTTGCCATGGAGATGTCCCTCCAGCACTGGCTCCCCTGGTGGCAGCACAGCGAGCGCTGTAGCAGTGAGTGAGTCATGGCTGCAGAAAAGCCATCTCAAGGACAAGCCAAGGGTGTTGAAGGCAGCAGCTTCAGAAAGCCAGCATTCAGGACTGCTTCGACTGTTTGCAGCCGCAAGGAATGGGACTTCAAGAAGCTGAGGCCTCAGGGGGGAAGCTACTCATTTAAAATCAACAAAAGCCAAATCTTTCGGTGCCGTTTTGTGTTGAAAATGTTGTATTTAGGTCCTATGACGCTGCAGAAAACAGCGTTACATAAAGCACAGCAGCTGCAGTCTGCATTCAGGGGCAGGGGGAAAGGATGGAGCCAAACCAAAAGTGGAGTGCCAGAGCAGAGGAAAATGTGGTAAAAGTATATTGTAAGGAAAAGCATTTCCAGGTGGGGGGCTGACGTGGAGCTTAATAACTGTCTCTGCCTGGCACTGCCCTTTTTTTAATGTGTAAGAAGATTTTAAATAGGATTTACAACTTGGTAGTTGCCTCTGGTTTCTGGGATGTTACTGGCCCTGGGAAGGGCAGCTCTGCCCACCCGTGTAGGGAAAGGGGCAGGTACTGGCCAGCATCCTTGGGCTCTGAACCCTCGTGTTGTTCCTGCAGCAGAACTGCTGCTGCCTCAGAACACGATGGAGCTCTACAGGAGGTGTTTATAAAGCAAAGGAAGACATCTGCATCCTCACTGCACTGGGAAATAGGTGCTGACAGCTGAGATCCAGCTCTGTTCCTTTGTTTAACCTCTGAGGGCGGGCATGGACTGAGCCCTGCTGGGGCTAAAGACAAAGGTGCTGGGGCTTTGCCGTCCTTTCTTACATGATTTGGGTTGGAAAGTTTGAGCTTTGTGCCTGGTGAACTCACAACCACTAAGTGCCTAATGCTGCAACGGGCAAAGCAAAGTCCTGTTCAGTGAGAGAACAAGTGAATCCATCCACTTCCAAAGCATCATTGTTGGAGAAAGTTGGTCTGTATTGCTGTATTTGGTTAGTTATAGAACAACGGTTTTACTTAATTTTATATTCATAAGATAAAAGCAAATTAGGTGGACTGGACTCATGGGTTTGGATCAGTTAATGTCACCTGTTGTCTTCAACCAGTGCCAGAGGAAGCTTTTCACCTTTTACAGATCTAATATTTCCATACAGGTGAGCACAAGAGGTCATGTAGGTGCTGTGAAACAGCCTCATATCCATGTTTTTATGAGAGCACATGATGGTCTTCATGTCTATCATCCTGACTGCACATAAATAAGAGTGTGGTACATACTGATGTGTAAGTGAAGAGCCTGTGCTTTCATAGCTTTAGACTATAAAAATGAGCAAACTGGATGAATTAAAGATAATTCTCAAGATTCAGCGCCTTTCATCTCAGGTCACTGTGATCAAGTTCAGCATGAGTTAGGATTACCTTTTCGTGGCAAATCAGTCCAGTGCAGAAGCGGGGGGAAAGGTGAGGGGATCAGGCATAATTGGTATCTTGTTGAATGAATTGCTCAGATATCACGATCTGAATGAAATTGTAATACCTTCTCACTTTTACCAGGCAGGTCTGATAGGTCAGAGTTTGGTAGGTCAGTGTAAAAGGAGGTTGGGTTACCCATCCTGGGCTGGATCAGTCCTCTGAGGCTTGGCAGGCAGTGAACCTCATATGCACTAAGCTTAATTGCAAATAAAGGCTGTGACACAAGCAAAGCTCAGGAAGTTAAAAGATTAATGCTCTTAAGAGTCTTTTTATGATCTGCAAGCCTGTTTCCATAATAACAGAAATTGTTCATTTTTCTAATAAGGAGCACATAAATGGAAAGACACATTGGCCCTTGCTATTAATAGTCTCACGTAATTACTTTTGAAGATTTTTGTTGTCTGCTGTTTTTTGTAATTATTAAGCAAATAGAGCATTTTTGTTAATATTTTCAAAGTCTTGCAGCATGGGCAAATCTAGTGTTTTCTCAAAAGGGCTTTTCTTCAGTGTAGGAGAAATAAGCCTACACAGTACTCTGTGGTCATCTTTGAAGACATCACTTCTGACAGAATATGGATATTGCTGCGTGCTGGTCTCCCAAAATTTTGCTTGCTTTATGCTCCTGCTCATTTTTTAAAAGGACAAATAACCCCCACCAAAGATGTGTGTGAGGTTAAATCTCAATTGTGGCCTCAGAGAAGAGGCAGTTCCCTAAAGGGATTTAGAAGGAGAGAGTGAGGACTATGCTGAGCAGTGGGAACTCAGAGGGAAGAAGGAAGTGTGTCTGGTATTTGTCAGTGATGTTGGTTTCTCTGAGGTAAAATGAAAGGGAAAATGAGGAACATGGCAAAGGAAGAGGGGAAAGATCTGTTAAGAGGGTCTTCGGGAAGAGCAATAGACATAGGAGGCTCGTTGGGAGACAGGAGATTATAAATATCCCTAACAAAAGGGCTGTCAGACTTAGGCAATACACACAAAACGTGCCTTTCAGCATCCCGAATACTTGAGCATGACCACCCAGCTCATCTGTGCTTATCATTTACATAACCTGTAGCAAGCAGATGCCCACTCAAGATGTCTGTCTGAAAGGAGTGACTTCATCTTAGCCCTGTAGTTCAAGGTCTTTGCTCTGTCTGTAGCCATCACCATGATTTCAGAGTATGCTGGTGTTCCCAGCGCTGTTTGAACTGGTAACGTCCCCTCAACACTGCTGAAGCACCCGTGGCAGGAGGGTGATTCCTTTGTCTCCTGTTCAGTGTTACCGTGTGCCAGGCTGAAGGCATGTATTAATGAAGGGGCTTAAGGCTGCAATACCCATCCTCTTGGCCCAGTGCCTTCATTAATGAATGATGATGGAACAGAGCAGGCACTGGGTCACTTTATCCTTTCAGAGCCATGCCCAGTCCTGAGGAGAATGCTGCAATGCAGCTGTGAGCAAAGTGCTGGACACAGAGCAAAGTGCTTTTGGATCACAGTCTGTGTTTCTGGAACGTTTTGGGGTTTAGGAAGATTGCCCATTTCCCCAAATGTTTTTCTTAGGGAAGGAATCTTTTTTTTTTTTTCTTTTTCTGCTATTTCAGAAAGACTTATTCCAATGCCTTCTATTCTCTGAGCTTGGTAACCTGAGCTTCAGTAAAAATAGAAAGTCGCTGATCATGCTGTGTTCAGCAGCCATTGAAAAGGATGGAGGAGACTTCTGTTTCATAATATTTGTACAGCAGTTGAGTTGTAGTAATTTGCATAAGATTTTGGACATCAACCTTACCAGGAATTTGGACTGATTTGCCCCAAAACATTTTGTATGAGGCAGGAACCTGACAAAACGAAGAAAAGCCTATTCTCCTTCTGAAAGAGAAGCATTTGGAAAATCAAAATAGAATTTTCAATCAAAGTTCCTAATGAGACAAATGAGCACCTCTAGGTTAAGTTAGGAAAATGTTTTAAGCGCTCCTTCTCTTGGGGTAAGCATAACTGGGATAACTTCATTTTTCAGTCTCTTCTGGTGTAAAGAATGTAATTAATTCCCTGAGTAGCTGTTATCTAAATCTATGCCTCTGTGTTACATGATAAAAGTATTCGAGTGCTTAGCATTCTGCTCCCTTTCCATATAATAAGAACATTGCATTTAGTTGCTTTTTTTCATGTCCTTTTGCTTCTTGGTGTTTTGTTTCTCTTCACTTGCAAGAATTGGTTTCTGGTTTGGCAGTGGAAGTCACTGTGTTCTCTTGTTGCTGCTGAGCTGTGGCTGCAGCTCCCAGTCCCCCCGTGCCATGGCTGGGGGTAAGGAAGTGCCTGTC
>JAWWEW010000023.1:18082160-18192886 GCA_035583185.1 Anabacerthia variegaticeps
GACAGGCACTTCCTTACCCCCAGCCATGGCACGGGGGGACTGGGAGCTGCAGCCACAGCTCAGCAGCAACAAGAGAAAAGAGCAAATGGGTAATAATGAATGCAGGAGTGTTACACAGGTAACAGTGTGTGTTCTGTGTTAGGGCTTTCAAAAGTCTCATTATTTTAATGCCCCTGAGCAGTGGGGTGAAATCCACTGGGTGATCAAAAAGCGTCTTCTCATCCTTCCATCTCCTCACCACAGTTGGATATTATGGGCTTGAGTGACATCGCTGTCACTTGCAGGAGCCACAGCAGCATTTCCTCTTGCTTACAGATGGCATAATGCTCATAGCAGTGCGTTTTCTTGGGGGTTCTCACTTGTTTTAGCTCCCTGGAACACTCCCCTGCCCAGTGAGCACTGTAAGGTGCAGCAGAGGCAGTGCTGTGTCTGTGCAGAGCTCGCAGTGAGTGCAGTCTGGGCAGCTGACAAGCTGACCTTGCTGCCAGGGAAAGCAGGTGACTCTGGCAGAGGCAGCAATGAAGTGAGGAGCTGCCAAGTAGCAGCACTCAGAGCTAACACCTCAGAAACATGCTGCTCCTTGCTCTCTGCTTTATTGGGTGTTTTCTCTTAAGTGAGGGTGTGAAAGAATCGTGCTCTGGGGGCTGGCTGGGCAAAATGGCTTTTGTATTTAATTTGGCTCCCTTAGAGACACCTCAAAAATATGATGCTTTCTTTGGAATATGAAATTTCTTCCTCTGTTACGTATTTTGATGTGGAAGATTAAAGCATCTATATGAGGAATTAGCTACTTAACCTACACATTCTGGGCTTCCTCTAGGAAAGCCCTCTTTTCCATGCTGCTGTTATTATGAGAGCATATGTTGTTATGCTGGGTTACTTTTCACCTTTCCAGTAGGCTGCATCAAATAAATATGAGCTCTAGACCCCTGGAACTGCTGATACTGAAGGAACTGTGGCTATTGCAGTGGCAAATGATATTAGTAAACATTCTTCTTATGAGAGGAGATGTTTTCTCTCCCTGAGAGGGGGGCTTTGAGGATACTGCACAAGAGCTTTATGCTGGACTTAGACGTCTGTCTAATGTGTCTTGCATATTTTCCTTGCTCACAGCCATGAGTTCCCAGTTTCGTGTGCTTTATTCCTTGGGCATTTGCGTTCTCAGATGGCTGTGACTGTCATCCTGAGCGGACAGGCTCTGTGGAAGTGAACACAAAATCCTGAGAGGTCTTTAAGGAGCCTGGGCCGCTCTGCCTGACAGCACATTGTGGTGTGAGAAGGCAGCTGGGGCTGTCCATGGGACCCGTTCAGCTGTACTGAATTAGTCAGATGGCTGCACTTCTGGCATGTTTCACTGATGTCCTTGTCTTTCAACATAATGCTGAACTTGCAAAACTCTGAGTGATGTGAAGTAACTCTGAAAACTGTGATAAGAAATGGGAAAAATCAAAGGTGAAAAGTTTTGGGTTTTTTCCCCCAGCAGCTATTTTTGTAATTATGAGTTTCTTTGTTCGGGGTTGCTCAGCAGGAGTGCCCAGTGAGAATGGTGGTAAGTGGTTATGAAGGTATGATATTTAAGGAAGGCTTTCCAGTTTGACTTTATTCTGTGTTCATTTATTCCTTGATCTTTTTTCTTGGCTAAGACCTTGGATCTGCCCTGTTAAAATGACACAGTTGTCCTTTGTCATTACCTGATTCACCTGATGTTAGTTTTCCAAGCCTGATCCCATAGGAGAGTCAGCAAGTGTGTCTTAAGATGTGGCCAGGGATGCTTGATTTGATTTAAACATTAAGGACAAGAAGAAGCTTTCACATTATCTGGAACAATCACATTATTATAACTCAGCATTGTAACAACACCTTTTTCATACCATTTCCCTCATCCTCAGTGAATGTCATTGAAAAGGTCCCATTTCACACATCTGGCTTTCAGTAGGAAATCAGAGCTGTGTAGGTAACACATAAACGTCTGCAGGGCCCATTTGTACAGTCCACTCTAAACCCTAATGTTGCCTTTTGCGGGTGGGAAGTCCTATTTGTTTTAATAACCAAAGAAGATGTTTGAAGAAACTGTCGAAAGGCTTTGGAAAGAGGGGATGGGGGAAAGATACCATTGCATCCCCCCATTCCCTCTCCACCTGTTCCACAAAGCTCCCACACCATTCAAAAGCTGAGGATATGGATGCTGGATAAACCTGGAGTATCCAGTGTGGGTGGGGTATCCCACTGGCTTGGGATGGCTGGATTGGCTGCAGCAAAGCTCTCCTTAGCCCTTGGCCAGCTGTCTCTTGGTGCCAGATGAAGCTCTGCACTGCTGTTTATTTACCTAATGTAGCCAGGACTTTGGAATGACCTTTTATTCTGTGGCTGGTGGTGGGTGGGAGCTGGATGGTGGATACACATACAAGATTATGAGTATTTATTAGTATTGCTGCCCAGAACCTGTAATGGCTTTATTGTACTTGATACCACATCATGATAGAGCAAGAGGAAAACATCTCCAGGAGCCTGGGGTACCCAAAGTGAGACACATGGAAATGGTTTCATCTGTATCAAATGGAAGAAATGATTTCTGATGGCATAATTCCCTTCCCTCTCAACAGCCACTCTCCCACTGACAGCAGTACTTTTGTGAAAAAGAACTCCTGATCCCCCTTCTTCATCCTGGACCTTCAGCTCTGGTTGAATGCTTTATGGGCCTTTGCAGAAAGCTTTTTGTTCTCTGTTGAGTCAAGAAAAATATTAGTTCTCTGTTACAGTGCATGTCTTGCCTGCAGTGTTGGATGTGTCGGCTGTTGCCCCACTACTGGCTCATGTTTATGCACTGCACACGAGTCCAGTCATTAGATTATTAGGAAATCACAGCATGTCTTTCACATGAGTGGCTTTTTTCTGGGGCTATGGTACAGTCACTAGTTCTGCTCTTATTCGTCATCTTATGTAAATTATTTGTTCCTGGTGAATAGCTTCATTTCAGAGTGATTCTACTTGAAAAATAAATGAGAAGATGATAGAAGAAAGAAACCCCAAATGATTAGATGGGGAAGTGAATGAAATATGTCATAGAGCACTGGGTGCTTCTGGGCAGTAATAAACCCTGCCTGGTGTCTTGCAGCTGAGTGTCAGTCAGGAATGTCAGGAGATGGGAATTTAGTCCCCAGAACTGCCACCAGGCTGGCTGGGGCAAGAACCTCAGCCTGTTGTGCTTTGTGGAACGGAGATAAAGTTTTGTGGCATTTCCACAGGTAGAAGGAGTTGGAGAGGTGGAAACTCATTGTAGAAATGCAAGTTGTTCTGTACTGTTGCTAAGGTTTATGTTAGACCTTCAGTCAGTAAGAACAAGTGTCAAGCTCTTCAGTTCCTTCATTTGTAAAGAAGTCATGGAATTTAAGGGGTATTTATGTACTTTGGGGCACTTAGAGAAGGGCTTTGTGGCCAGGTTGTTCCTTTCCAGATGCTGAGGAGTGATCCCTGTGCTGTGGGGTGGGCAGAGCTCCAGAGGGCAGGACACATTGCCTGGGCCAGTTGTTGCTGTAAGATGTGAAGAGGGAGGATGATTAATGAGGAAAGGGAGAGGGAGGTAATTAATTTCCTGTTTCTGACCCCTCCTTTCTCTGTGTTGGGTGTTCAGCTCTGGCTGCAAAGCATTGCTCTCAGTGAACTTCTAAGCCTAAGTGGGCTCCTAGGAATAGTCACAGCAGCAGCCTAAGCTTGCAGGACATGTGCTCCATGATTTTTACTGCCAAGGCTTTTAGGTTCTGGACAAATTTCTTAACGTTTCTGGAAAAACAGGTATGCAAGTGATATTAATGAAAACAGGTAATGAGATTCATTACACTCACTGACAGCTTTGTTGTCCCGAGATTAGAAGGAAATTATTTTCCTTGAGGTTCATTCACTGGTGAAATTCCAATTCACCTTGTTGGAATTAGCAAATGCTCTAATTAAACCCCCTCTTATTGATAGACAGCATTCTCTCAGCTGTCTTTATTTTAATATTACCCGAGCAGAATTTCAATGTACTGCATCAGAAGTCTTTTTCAGGCAAAGTTTGTGGTAAAACTCGAGGTCACCAAGACATCCAGTCCAGGTGTGAATGTTTTCACTTTGTGTTTCACATCTTTGGTGTATGTTTTTCTGGGAAAACACCTCTTCTGTCAGTTTACTACAATATGTGTTTTTGTGGCATGCCTGGTACCAAAGCAGGTGCTTGTTTTACTTAGGTCAGAAAGGGGCATGAAGAATTCGTGATCTACTGAAGACTGATATTGGATTACATCATAATGTGCCTGATGACATCATTAGGCATAAGGGACAAAACATTCCTCAGCATTTGATCTAAACCCTGACAGTGATCCCAGTTGACTGTGCCGTCCCCCCTTTTTTAGTAGGGACAGTTTCTTAAGGCAGACCTCAGAAAGTAAATCTGTTAGTTACTAGCTCTTGATTTGAATTGAAAATTTGACATTTTCAGCTCTGTATTATCACTATATGAGTAATACTTCTTAGAGTGAAGTGGAAGAAACAAGCCCTGCTGTCACTTCGAGCTTGTAGGACAGAGAAAAACAGAACAGTGCACAGAAATCTGCTTTCAAAGCCAGGCAGCAAAATCCCACTAAAAATATTGAATGGCACTGTGGGTTTGAATTTCTCATGTTACAACTACAGTGACTGGGTTAATATTTCTAATTCATGTTATGGACATGTAAGAATCTGCACACCAGATGCCTGAGCAGGTTATACTGGATCTTTCTGGAGCACCAGTGGTGGCAGGGATTGTTTCAGGGTTAAACAGGAAATAAATGGGATTGAGGAAACAAGGCAAAGAAAAGAATTGGTGAGGGCACGCTTTGTGGGGTTTTGCTTTTCAGTTTCTGTGAAGACGTCGTTGTTGTGGTGGTGGGAGTGCTCACCATTGGAGAAGAGAGTTGGAGGGCAGGGTGATGAGGGTGTGGGGATAAAACAGAGGTCTGAGAGGAAGAATTCAGGCACGTCACATAGCATTGTTGGTAGAATTCCCTAAGCATCTCTGAAGCCTTTCCTTTCTGGGCTGAACAAATGTTGCACTGGAAGTTACTGTGCTGTGATTTTAAAATGACATCTTTTACATGTTTTGCTATTTGAAATTTTTACCTCCTTTCCTGGATGAATCAGAAAATGTACAGAAGAAACTTAATAAGCAATGACTGCTTTAGTTGCACAATTAGTGCAAATGTAAAGTCTCCATTTTTCAGCTCAGAATTTAAGCCAATTTCAAACATTCTGTTACAAGTTTTATGTTTTCTTTCTTTTTTTTTTTCTTTTCACTGTTGCTTTAGTGCTGTACTTTTGCTATTTTTGCAGCATCAAAATCATTCTCTGTTTGTCATGCTCCATTTGGTTGCAGTGGAGATGACTGTCAGAGAAATACAATTTTCCAGGTATTAATTGAAAGGATGGCTTTATATTCAGCGTGCAGTAAATGACAGATGTAGATAAGGAGCAGAGAAAATTCACTAAGTGGCATTTCTCCAGTGTTTTGTTCTTCTTCTGCCTCCAGAAAAGCAACAATGCCACATTAAATCATAAATGCATTCAATATACTGCACAACATTGTAGAAGATGTCTTCTATGCAATCACTTTCATTTGACCACAAATTTCAAACAAATTTGGGGGAAAAGTTTTGCAAACTGAAAACATAAGAAATTACTCAAGTGCTGGAAGCATCACAAATAGATTTTCACAGTATTTCCTGAATGTATGTGTAGCACTTGTATAGAAATTTAACCCAAATCTGCACAACCATTATAAAACACTTTGATCAAGTAGTATCGCACAGCTTTGACCTAGAAAAGCACTTTAAAAATAAAATATTCCTGCTGGAGTGGAGAAATGAACATAACTCCAGCCAGCCTGTGACTTACTGTCACACAGAATGTAACGTGGATCACACAGAGTATTAGACTGGCACAGGCTGCTGCTTGTGCCAGTAAGGTGTGAAGCCTGAAGTCACATTGAGCTGGTATTTCTATATTAATTGGTTCTTTTTCACTCCTTTAGATGTTTTATCTCTCCACATAAACCCGATATCTTAAACTGTAGTGCTCTCCTTGTCCCAGGGCTCACGGGACAGGTGAGAAATAACCCCACAATCTTGAGGCAGAGTGCAGAAAGCAGGAGTGTGTGACATGAACAGACCAAGCTGAGCAGTGGAGCAGCAGGAGAGCCATCTCCTGGTTCCCAGCATGCTGAGGACAGCTGTCCCTGCCCAGCCCTCGCTGTGCTCATTGACGTGGGTGCCATCTGTGGTGCCCGTCGGAGCAGCTCCCCCAGCTCTGCCAGGGCCACGGGCAGACCTGGCCACCTCTAATCCTCCCCAGCAGCTCAGCCTTGCTCACAGCACCTTTAGGAGGAGTTAATGTTTCTGAGCAAAGCAAACGTAAAGAGTGCTCTCCTTGGGTGTCCTGCCAGCAAGAATACTGCACATTTGTGGAAGGTTTGCAAAATAAACATCTCCCATTGCCTCGGGCCCATTGCCTGGAGCTGCATCTCCCCGGGTAACTCTTGTCCCCTCCGGAGGGGCAGGCACTGAGCTCTGCTCGGGGGGGACCAGGGACAGCACCCAGGGAATGGCTGGAGCTGTGTCAGGGCAGGGTTCGGTGGGATCTCAGCAAAAGGTTCTTCCCCCACAGGGTGGTGGGCACTGCCCAGCCTCCCCAGGACAGTGGGCACTGCCCAGGCTGCCAGAGCTCCAGGAGGGTTTGGATGATGGGACAGGGACAGCGTGGGATTGTTGGGGTGTCTGTGCAGGGCTGGGGGTTGCACTGGATGATCCTGGTGGGTCCCTTCCACTTCTGTGCTCCTGTCCCTTTCTGACCTTATCTCTGCAGTGCTGCTTAGAGCTGTTGTGATCTGTTTTCATCACATGGCCTGTAGATTTCTTCACTCTCCCCTTGCTTCTCTCTCTCTCTCAATTTGGGAGTTTGTTTATTTCTGGCATTCAGTGGGAGAGAAAAAAAAAACAGCCCCAAAATTTTGCTGAATGGGATTTTGAGGGATGGCCAGGTCTGTGGAGAAAGGGAACTGTTTGGTTTGAACTGAATATTGAATTTAATTTTCCAGGATTTCTAAATTATTTACAGGGAGATAAATTTCATTATTAAGGATGAATATACTGGTTTTTAGATGAGATTGAGTGAGTAATTTCACCAAAACAGAGTCTTACAGAAAAGACTAAAGTTACATGCATAATTTACTCTGGTCTATTTGTGCTTGTTAAAGAAGATAATATGTATTATCAAAAAGGAGAGGGTAAAATAAAATTTATGCCTGAAGTTCAACATCCATTGCTTGGACTATAGTCTGGAAAATGCTGTCCATGGATGCTTTTAACTCAGTCCAGCCCTCACCCTTATGGGGGTCTAAGTGAACAATTTTTGTCTTAGACACGCAGTTCCCGTGTCTCTCTTTGGCTTTGGAGGCTCCTCAGGCTGTGGGTGTATTTATGCAGCCCTATAAACATGGCACAGGAGCCCTGTGCTCTGTGTTCCCCTTGCCAGTGAGGTGTGTGGCAGCTTCAAAGCCATGAGTTCCTCAAGCCCTGGGAAATGGGATGAGGATTGTTGAGGAATGCTGGAGCAATGTCCTGTGCTGTCCCAGCTGTCCGTGCCACGCTGGTGAGTGCCCAGTCACCTGCTGGCCTGGCCCACCACTGAGCACATATGGTCTGTGCTGGGGAACAGGAGTCTTCAGACGGCTCTTCCTTCCAGTCTAGAATGGGCTTTCAAGTTTTTCTTCCTCTTTCAGGGTTTTCTGTTGCTGCTTGAAGATGCATTAGATGAAAATTTCCGCCCCAAATCCCTGCCACTGTCAGTGCTGCCCATGGGATTTCCCTTTAGGCGTGAAGTCAGCTCTGTGTAGGAGTAGGTTGTGTTTTGGGGACGTAGTGCGAATTGTGAGGGCCCTTTTTAGAAAGCCTCTGAGGAGCACCTGAGGGAGCTGGGGGGACAGCCTGGAGAAAAGGAGGCCCAGGGAAGACCTTCTTGCTCTCTCCAGCTCCCTGACAGGAGGGGGGAGCCGGGTGAGGGGGCAGTCTCTTCTCACAGGGAACAAGGGACAGGACAAGAGGAAACGGCCTCAAGTTGTGCAAGGGGAGGTTTAAATTGAATGTTAGGAAAGATTTCTTCACTGAAAGAGTTGTCAAGCTCTGGAACAGGCTCCCCAGGGAAGTGGTGGAGTCACCAGCCCTGGAAGTGCTCAAAAACATGAACACATGATGCTCGGAGATGTGGTTTAGTGGTTGGACTTGGCAGTGTTGGGTTATTCACCAGATTCAACGATCTTAGAGGTCTATTCCAACCTCAATGATTTTATGATTCTTTGATTTTTAGTGAAAATACTTCCTTGCACTGAGGGGCTTTGCAACCCTGTGCAAACTGATCAGGCTGCACTTGCTTGGGTTTTGCCCCAGGCTTGTCCCTGTGTCAGATGCCATCAGCAGTGAGTGACTGCCCTGCTCTCCTGTGCATTGCCCTGACTTCTGTGACCTGTGTTGGGTCACCAAAAGGCAGCTGTCCCATGGCTCAGCCTGCAGTCCTTGTGTCAGAGGGGAAGGGCTTTGCCCTGCCTTGGAAGCTGACGGGGAGCTCTCGGAGGAGTGGAGAGCTTTGACATGCTGTTGGTTGAGTCAGGGAGGATGACAAACCCCTCCTGATGGCTGGAGCCTGTCAGTGTCACTGAGCACTAGGTACTGAAAATTAAATGAAGTGAGGTAATAACAACTACGGCGGGCCTTTATCTGGGGGAGAAGGGTAGTGTTTCTTAGAAGCTGGAGGTGAAATGAAAGTTTGATGAGTTAACCAAGAGGCAGAAGGTGCCCAGCAGCTGTAATTATACACCTGGAGTGAAAGGTGAGTCAGTGTGTGCCTGCGCTATGGCAGGACTGATCTGTTCACAGAAGCATCGCTTTCAGCTCGAGGAAATGGTGCTTGGGCCCACTGCTGTCATCTGAGAGGGCACTGCTGGGGGCCAGTCCCCCCACTGGCGACTCTCAGCACACTAGGAGCATCACTGCTGTTCCTTGACATCTCAGAGGTGATATCTGTAGGGTTCCCCACTGTGGGTGTGCTTTAGGGGAGACAAGGACTCTCCCTGAATTGCCTGGGCTGAGGAATCCTTCCAGGGTAGGCTTGCTGGTTTCTTCTTGCTCTCTTGCAGCTACCTTTGTGTTCCTGTGACATGAGCCCTGAACTTCAGTGTTTTCCTACTCTCATGCAAGGATGAATAAGCATAAATAACTTTATATTCTGTCCCATTCAAACCCACAGTTCTGGAAGTGGGTTTGGTCTCTTCTCCCAAGCAAAAAGAGCAGATGGCCCAAAGTTGCACCAGGGGAGGTTTAAATGTAATGTTAGTAAACATTTCTTCATGGAAAGGATTATCCAGCCCTGGCACAGCTGCCCAGGGAAGCGATGGAGTCACCATCCCTGGAGGGATTTAAAAGATGTGTAATCGTGGCACTTTGGGGACTTGGCTTAGTGGTGGCCTTGGCAGTGCTGGGTTTGACGATCTTCAAGATCTTTTCCAATGTAAACAATCATTTGATATCAGGTGTTATTTGTCAGATGTGTGGAATGCTTACTGCAGTTTCTTATGCTGCTAAGAGAGATATATGGAGTCACTTATTAAACCCTTATGCTTGTCTTTTTTTTTTTTAATATTTTTTTTTTATTCTGAAAGGCCACTAGATGTTCATGCTTCAATATCATTAAAAACCAGGAAAAACCCCAGCCAAGTGTGTTGTTTGACACAAGCACACATTGTTATGCTGTATCCTTAAACTGGATTTTCAGAAGTCTTTTGCTTACATGTGTGTGTGTCTATGTGTATAGGTCTTATTAAAATACATCTCCTAACTGAATGCTTGTTTATGATTCAACCTGGCAGGAATTTGTCCTGAATGGAGCCCATAAGAATTCTGTTCAGAATATAAGGACAAATCACCTTGCAAAAGCAAAATTTGAGTGGAATATCTGTTTGTTGATATGCCATAGCTGTTTCAGTTTGTAGCTTTCCTTGGAGAATTAATTTATAGGAATGCAGATACAAGTGGGCATTTTGTATTTCACCACAATTTTAATTTCTTTTCTTTTCTTTACAGGATTAGCTGGCACTGCTGCAGACTTAGAAAAAAGAAAGCTTATTTTTGGAAAAAATTTTATACCTCCAAAGAAGCCAAAAACATTCATACAGCTAGTTTGGGAAGCGTTGCAGGATGTGACTCTTATAATCTTGGAAATTGCAGCCATCATATCTTTGGGGCTTTCGTTTTACCAGCCGCCTGGAGAAGGGAATGAAGGTAAAACCTTTTTCTGGAAGCCTTCTCTGTAAGTTTAGGTAAAGCCAGTCCTTAGATCAGCGTGTATCTCCAACGAATTCCATCCCCACCCTCCAGAAGGTCACTAACAGGAGATTTCCGTGTAGTTTGTTCCTGGCTGCATCTGGTACTGACATATTTTTTTGTATCCTGACATTTCTTTATGCAAATGCTGAACCTTGTGACATATGCTAAGGGAGTTAAAGAGAAATGATAACATTCTTGTAAAAATGGAATGGTTTTGTTACACTTTCCACCTTTTTTCTTTGATGTTTGTTTAATTCATCTTGGGTGGTTGTTTACCACGTTGTAGAGGAGAACTGTGTAATTGCTTATATAACTGATGTATCCAATCCACAGGAACACAGACAAGTCTAGTTTATACCAGCTGAAGACTCAAACTCAGTGAAATTCACACATTTTAGTATTTTTAGTCACGGTGCTGAGGCTTGTGAGCCTGGCCCAAAAGGGAGCTTTGGAGGCAAAGTCATGTTCCTGATAAACCACATTCTGCAGGGTCCTTCTGTGATGTCTGCACAAAGTTTTAACACCCTGCCTGCCCCCCTCCTCTTTCCCCCTTTTTCCCCCCTTTGGAAAGTACTTTTGAATTCACATGCTTAAAATATTCATTCCTCTCCATAAATGCAAGATTTCCATTTCTGGCAACTGATCCAGAATTCTTTCCCCCCCTCCTGCTCTCTCATAGACTCACAAAGTTGGATCAAACATGCTGTGTGAAATGACGTGAACAGATTGGCAAATGTCTGAAGAATCCTCTAAATATAGCCTTGAAATTCTTCTTACATTTGCTGCACTTTCCTTTGGCCACTTTGCTTGAAGCCCCTTCCTCCTTCCTTTTCCAGTCACCAGCAGGAGAAGCACGTAGCCCTGGGATTATGTTTGTGTGTCTTTAAAGCTTTCTATATAATTGAGACCCTTTTATTGCTTTCTCACTGAGTTCTGAATATGTGACGTTTGGTTCAGCAGGTGTTCAATTTAGGCGTGGAAAGATAAAGGAGTTATTTGGTTTTTAACTGAAGAAAATGTTCTTTATTGCTATTGCCTCTTATAACTGGCCACGTGGAATGCTTTGGGGTCATTGGAAACAATGAAGGATGCTTTGCAAAATATTATTTAGACTTTTTTTCAGACATAAATGCACAGAGTGCTCTCTTACATTTTATTTTATTTGCTGGGAAAGGAGTTTTAAAAACAGTGTTTTTACAGATTTTAGGAAGAGTGGAGATGTGTCATCAGGCAATGCTTTTGGGGTTTTTTTCTTTTTTAAATTGTTATTATTTTGATACTGCATTTAAAATACTTCTTTTCCCTTGGGAAGGTATGCCACAGCTGAGATTGTGAAACAGCCTGGAAAGCTCAGCAGCACAGCCTGGGAAAATCTGTTTGTGTTTTCCCACAGCACAGTGTTTTATTCACTGGGCACTGTTTTCCCTGGGCTTTTAGAACTGCTTTCCTGGAAGGTTTTGCCCTTTTCAACACAAGGTGAATAAATCAAGTTAGTCAGTGTCTTGTATTCTAACTTTTTTAACATGTTGTAAAGATCCTCTATGGTTTTGGAAGTCTTTCTTTGAGCAGTTGTATAATAATTCTCTTTCATTTTAAGATTAGTGTGTCACAAACTGCTGCTAAGGTACCTTTGGGTTTTTGGTTGATGTCCTTTTGGAGGAGTCCCAAACACTGGAAAGTGGACATATCCAGCTTGATTTTTGCCTTGGTGAGGTGGGGGGTGGTCACACTGGAAATGGATTTGGTGGTTGTGCCTTCAGTAACCAATTACAGAATAAAACACATGGAATATCCTGAGCAGGAAGGGAGCCACGAGGAGCATCAGTTCTAGCTCCTGGCCCTGCACAGGACAAGCCCAGAATGCCACCATGTGCCTGAGGGCATTGTAGATTAATGCTGAGTTCAGTTCAGTGAACACTTTATGAGGAAATAAATTATTCTCGTGTCAACACTTCAGCCAGTTTATTGAGCAACATAAACTCTTCCGGGTGTTGCCCAGGAATGTGGATTCAGTCCCATGTATGTACTGAGTTGGGAGTTCATTTTCCACGTGTGTTTCTAGATTGGCCATTATTCCCATTTTCAGCTATGAATGTTGATACATCCCCAAATTCAACTGTAGCATAATTGCATTTCCAAACATCCACAAGACAGTCTGCTATTATCTGGAGTAGGGTAAACAGATTATTGTCTCCTGGGTCACACTCAGTTTGCACTGGTGGAAAGTTGTCCTTTCTGTGGTTTTGGAGCGTCAGGTGTGATGTTGCTCAGCCAAGCTGAGCTGGGAGAGTAGTGATCTGGTGGTGAAGTTTCATTTACGATATGCATGTAAAGTCTTGGAAAACGTGATCTCACTTTCTAGTGCAATCACAACATCTGATCTAAAGATAGATGGTAGTGCAGTTTTATTGCTTCTCCACAAGCTGCCTTAGTTCTTTGATTTTCATATTTCTTAGCAAGAGTGAAAGTTTCAAGAATGTTGTTCTCAGAAGTTGTGCTGGAGGTTGTTTCATGATCTGCTTTGCATTCCCTTTCACCATCTGACAGGCCATTAAAAGCAATTGAGAACTTCTGCATAAATTATTGTCAGCCCTGTGGCAATTACTGCTCTCATTACTGATCCACATGGAGTCAGTTTGCCACTCTCTCCAAAAAGTGCAAAACTGCTGCTGCCAATGAATTTTGAGAGGAAATTCCCAGTGCAGATGTAGCCTCTGCTCCGTGAGGATCTCACAGGGCTGTGACTGAGGCAAGGTGAAAATACTGCAGCAAGAACCTGTGTGTGTCCTGGCTGTTCCCTGACCGTGCAGAGCAGGGGCCTGTGAGATGCAAAGAGGATTTCATGCACATAGGAGAGCCTGACTTCTTTGGGGTTGGTTGGTTTGTTAGGTACATTAGAGTTAGTCCAGGACCACATTGGAAATACTTGTCTTTGTGTATCAGTATATGGTGAGATAATTTTTATATACACTTTGTAAAAAGCTATCAAGTGTCTTTTTTTTGTGTATGAAGAGAGAGCTGCTTCATGAGCTTGAGTGTTGGCCTCAAACCATTCCTTGAGGAAAGGAAGCATTCCTTTAGGAAACAGTGTTTAGGATTGCAAAGCAGAAAGAAGGTAGCCTGAGGTGAGATGTTTTGATGTCCCACTGTTTCCTGTGAGCTCTGGGCATGATGTCTATTTTCCAGTGTACAGGTTTTTGCAGCTTAAGGATGGGGAAACAAATGGGAAAGTGTTTTTGGTTGAGGCAGATTCTGTTCAAACTCCCAAGCAAATGTCCATATTGAAAACTAAGTTAAATGAATGGTTACACTGCTTAGTGCTGCTTCAGCAGAGCTGTGGCTGAGTTACTTCCCCCATACTCATGCAACAAGTTGGTGAACTGGAAAAAATACAGGAGCAGGGCATGGTCCATGACATTTGGCCCTCCCAAACCACTTGCATTGAGCTGTTGGTGGTGTCCATCCATTGCTGTGGCTGAGGTGCCTGCTGGCCTCTCTGGGCTTACAGGAGACTTTATTTCCTGGGGTTCACCACTCAGCTGTTCTATGATTCCTACAGTGGGCCACAATGGGGACTGAAGCTGGAGATTTAAACCAGAAGGAGAATCCAAAAACCAGGGAGAAGGTACAGCTGGCCCCCAGCTCCTGGGGAGATGGTGCCTGGTGTTGTTTGGGGCAGTGCTCACCTGTGGGACAAGTGTGGTGTAATCCTTGTAGGAATGGAGGGCACAGCAGGTCAGTCAGCCAGGGCAAAATGCGAGAGCCAATGTGTTCGTGGGTGCTGGAGCCACCAGGAAAAGTCCTCTGTACAGAAACCATGGGATGGTGAAATAAAAAACACTGGAAAAGTCGGTCTGAGGGGAAAAAACCTAAAGGCAAACGAGCAAATTGCCTTTCACATTGTCTGCATCTCTTGGGTGGGGTCTGAAATGCTGTGCTGTTCCCACCTTCTCCCAGGGTACTGCCCATGGGGGTAGGAAATATGTCTCTTGGTGTTTCATTTCATTGAGCAGAAATAAATCACAACAGGAAAGGTTTGGCACAGTGCAGGTATTGTGGAAGGAAGTGGAAAAAATCAGTCAAAATTTCATTCATATTTATTATAAAGAAAATATGTATATATATGCAAGAATATAAAGGAGTTGGCAACAAACTTCTCTTTGTTACTTAGGACTGAAAATGCTGAATTTAGTCCCAGTAGCGTGGATTTCTCTGCAGTTGATAGTCTGTACTGATGTACATTAAAAACCAGTAACATTGTTCCCACCAATTCGGGTCAGTCCAATCCTCCTCCTTGCCATTCCCTACCCTACCCTGGGTGCAAATTCTGCTGCAAAAGACTGCTGGGCTTCAGCCTAGGCTCAAGTTCAGAGCCAAGTTCATCAAGGTATGATGTCTGTCCTGATTCCCCAGCACTCATTATAGCTATTCTGGAATCTCCAGGATTGAAGAAACCCCAGTGTCATAACATCTCATTTAGATATTGCTCCTTCAAAAACGTTTCAAACTTCTGCTCTTGTGGACAGCATCTTTTTGTGGTTCCAGTTCTCAGCTTTCCTCAGAGCACTCTGTGGTTTTCCTCCTTCCCACATGACATCTAGGCTTCTGAATGGAATTTCACCCCGAGAACGTGGAGCAGACATTCAAGGATTCACTTGCATCCAGGGGAAATAAGAAATGCCACCTTTCTGTGGAGCCCTAAGGTCATGTTAGCAATTCCATGAACTCTTCTCTATTTGCACATGTAAGCAGCTGAAGTCTCTCAGCCATCTTTTAACCCTTGCCATTATTTGGTTGATCTCTATTTTTTATTTCTTAACCCGAGGTTAGTTCTTCCTCACCATTGTCTATATTCCCAAATCAGCCAAAATTCTATGCCAATTTATTATTCTCTTGGGGTTCATGTGCAGGGTTTGCCTCCTGCTCTTGCACATATTTCTCTGCATGTGGAGAAGTTGTACCTTCCTTGGAGGGTGCAACAAAAGCCTCAGCCTGCCCTGCTGGCTCAGCAGGTACCAGTTATGGTACGAGTTAAGGACGATGGAGAGGGGGCATAAAACCCAACCCCAGCCTTGGCACCGTCACAAGAGATGGTGGTCTGTGGGCAGCTCTCAGAGGTTAATTTATTTGATTTATTGGCATGCAAGAGTTGTATGTTTCCTTTCTGTTGCCATGTGTGTCAGGGTAGCTTGACTGTAGATTTAATAAAATTCTTCTGATTTTCCCCCCCAGCTTTTAAACTATGATTTCCTTCCCTTCAGTTTCTTTGCCAATAGTTGTGACAGAACTGCGTTCATTTGAGCATTTTTAGGTAGATGATGCTTGGAATCTCTCATTCAGTATCCAATTCTTAAAAATTTTCTTCCCACTCTCCCAGAAACACTTTTTAGAGTTATTACCCGGATCGTAAACTTCTTATATTGTCTTTCCAAGAAGTGTAATGTCTTAGTAGATTGATCTTTTTGTTTTCCCTTTATTCCCCCTGGTGATTCTAGAAATCTTACATTTGGGTGATGAAATGAGCTTATTGTTACACGGTATAAAGATCCCAAAACCTGCTGGGGATGCCTGGCAGTGGATGCCGTGCATGCAGGCACATCTTGGCACAGGAGCAGCACACAGGTGTCCTTTGGGCAGGGAGCAGGGCTGGCTTCCCAACACACCCAGGGCTAGCTCTGCAGGGGCTCTGCCACCTCATCTGCTCTGGCAAAGGGCATTTCTGGGGGGGGCACGGCCAGTTCCTGCCCACTGTGAGCACGGGGCTTTGACTTGTTTGCTCTTCAGTAAGATTGACCGGTTGTGTTATTTTAACCCTAGAAATGAGCCCCGGTAAATCCAGGCATGGCTCAAGAGCTCATTTAAACGAGGAATACTCGTGTGCCCCCTTTGCTGAAGTGGCCCTGGGGAATAAATTGTTGTAGAAAAAAAAGGGAAAAGCACTGATTACTGAGGAACTTGAACCAAATTTAATTAAACTGAATTAAAAGTAACCTGAGATGAATAACCACATGAAAGTGTCATGCTACCCTCTGAGGTATTCAGTTCATTTACTTCCTAGTGAGGCACAATGAGCACAATTAAAGAAAAACTAATTCTTTTAATGCAGCATTTATTAATTTTTGCCTTGTCTTTGCCCTTACAGCCCACATCCCCGATTTCATCCTGCATTTCCCTTAGCATTTACATTCAAGAGGGTTACCTGCATGCACAATGAAGCACATTCATTTTTTACCTCTTTTGCCAGACTTTTCCATACCAAGAGTCTTGCAGGGCTGATGTAAGATCCTGGGACACAGAGGAAAATGTTGCATGTGTCTCCTTAAGTTTCATTAATATGCACTTAATCAAAGTGATTAATGAGTGAAAGACTCAGAAACGAGTGAGCTGAACAAAGTTAATTTTCTAGTCTTTGTGGCAGTTTTAGATCTTAATCTTGCATTTTGCATGCAATAATGTAGATTCCATTAAAATACAGGAACGTAGGCAGCATAAAATTAGTTTGTGAGGCAAACATTAATGCTCTTTTGCAAATCTGCTAAAATCACAGCAGTGAATAGCACTGAAAAACTGCAAATCTTTCACCAACCCTTCTGGGTTTGGAGCCAGATTAAGATGAAACTGATTCCACAACTTACGTGTGTGCACTTTAAACAATGTCTTAAGTGATATTTTTGGTGCATTGATGATCTGTCAGCTCTTTGAGTCCTCTTCATTATGCAAAACGCATTGGAGAAAGTATGAAGCCTTTTTAAAATAAAACGAGCCAAGATTCATTCATTTTAATACCTGGCAGTGATTTGAATCCCAACTTCCCCCACGATCCATGGACTGGATCAGGACAAAGCAAACCATCCCAGCATCCCTGCACAATTACTAAAAATACTTTGAGGCCTTTGCTGCAGATGCTGAAAACAACAGTAAATGGCGAACATCTCCAAATCTCTCATATCTCTGCAGAGGTCAGGGGAACAGCTTGTCCTGTAATCCTCACTGTCAGTGTCAACTAATCACCCCCTGGCACGGCAGGGAGCTCTCTCTGCTGCTCCTGAGCTGTGCTGTTTGCAGGCTGCAGCCACTGCTTCCATGGGGCAGCACTGCACTGCCCACCTTCGGTCTGATGCAGTGTGAGATACCCAACCAGGCACTTTGGGGGCTTAGTTCTGACTTAATTTCATTTTAGCCCTTAATTAGGGCAGGTTCAGAATGGCACCCCCCACATTTGTCTGAGAGCACTCTGACATGACATTGCTTTGAGCATAAAACCCTCAGGTGTGTGTATCAGTCCCTAAGTCTGCGTGGAGTGTGGTACCTGATGTTCTCCAGGCACTGAGCAATAAGGGATCAATGGACAATACAGCCATACATCCATACAATGTATACATACATACAGTGCAATACAGCCATGCTGTAGAGCAGAGGCTGTGAGGGCCACGCAGCCCTAAGAGCTCATGTGTCCTAACAGGAATCCTTTATCATCTTTGCTGCTGAACAAATCACACTGACCCAGCTGTCACTGCACCAGGGGCTTTTCCTGGGCTGTCCAGGGAGGGGAATTCTCAAGAGAAGCTGAGCTATTAGAAAATAGCTTTTTTTGTAATATAAAATAAATTAATCTCCAAAGTATAGATTATTTTCAGAGTTAGGAAAGCACAGCTTTGGAGGAGTGTCATTGCACACACTCAGATTCTTTCCTCATTCTTCGTAAAAATTCAACCCTGAGTTTCCCAAAAGGGTTTTTTAAAGCAGTCTAAACAGTCTGTCAGTACAAGGGATGAAGCAGTTGGCAGCCTGGAAAATAGGAGGAACGGAAGTATTTGCCCTCTTCCAAACAGCTTGTTCTGCCAGAACCCCCCATTTAACCTCCCTCCTCCCCAGGCGGGGATGAGGTGAAGCAGCATATGGCTTCTGGTGACATTACCCTAATCTGGTTTGTTCAATACATTTAGGTCTTTCAGAATTTCCTTGGAAAAGTATCTTACTGTTTAATTAAATCTTGCTTCCATGCAGGGTCTAAACAGCCAGGAGCAGAGAGCAGAACGGCTCTTGCTGTCACCTGTACCTGTGTAAGGCTCCTATAAGGAAGAAGGTTGTGCCCCTTTGGGTTGTCCTTACCTGGATACACTATGGAATTTCTGAAACGTTTTTGCTTTTATGTTATTTTCTAGATTAAAAAGAAGGGACAAATTCAGGTTGAGGGCTCCAACAGGGGATGAATTGGTGAGGATCCTGGGAGATGTGTGGTCATGGAGAGCGCCCCATGGGACTGGGTGGCAGAGCCACATGAGCCTGGTGCTGGCATTCAGCTGCAGCTGCCACACCACTCAGGGCACAGACTGAGCCTGTAGAGCCTTCCCTGGGGCTTTTGCTTGAGATGATGCCCCTGGAGAGAGCACAAAAGCTGAGACAGAGCCAGCCACCAGGTTGGTGATAAGCCCTGTGTGCATCCTGTGCAGGGCACCAAAGCTGTACTGACTCTGAGCTCCCCAGCTCTCCCTCTCGTAGGAGGGGGTGCTGAGAGGGGTGCTGGGGGTGTAAATCAGGGGGCCTTCCAGGCTCTGTTCCTCCCTGCTGCTTCATGCCAGCCTGGATTCAGCAGCCAAGGGCAGACAGGAGGCAGGAGTGAGCAAACCCAGCTGGGGGCCTCGGAGCTGCTTTGGTCTGTCCCCACACCCAAAGCAATAGTGACAACACTGAAGCCTTTCTGGACAGCCATGGATCATACTCAGCTTCAGAGGGTTCCAGGGGTGGAAATGCTGTTCTTCCCTGGATAAGCAGCTGGAGTGCCCGTGCAGTGAGACAGTAATTCACGGGATGCAACCAAACGTCTCCTGTAAGAATTGAAACACGTTGCTGCCTTGTTATGTTTTACATGGATGGCAAGAGCAATTGGGGGGATTGTATTTCCAGCCATGTTTTATCTACCCAAAGGCAATGTGATTATAAACACCACTGCATGGCTATTTGTGGAAACTTACCCAGCTTTTTCAGTGGCAATTGGAACGTGTCAGCAGTGCAGGGGAATACAAATGTTACACTGAATTTCACAAAAGAAGCCAGATATTATTGTAAAAGTGTTTGCCTGGTGTTTAAAACCCCCACCAAATTTCCTCAAACCAGTGAACGCACAAAAGCTCTGAACACATCTATTGTAAAAAGTTAATAGCTTATAAAATGATATTAACTACAGGAATCCCAAATGTTTTGTTATTTGATTGTGAGTTAAGAATCAGCTTAAATTTAGCAGCTTTAAAATCTCAACTTTTTTTTTTTCAAATTTGCAAAATCTATGACCTTTTTTAACACAAAGTATTTTTGGATCAGGTTCTGGGACTGCTTTACAGTTTCAGAGGAGGGTGCTGGTTGCCAGCCAGCCTGCAGGAGTCCAGACAAACCATGTCACAACCCAAAGTCTGCGTGTGCTTGTGGTGCTTGTCTCTTGGTGGGTTTGAATTAGAATGAAAAGGTACTAACTGGAAAGAAATGTTAGAGTGCAAATAAGTGAAAGAAAGCAGAAGTGCCTTTTGGAACCAGAACTCTGTGCTGACAAGGAGGATACATTACACTTGGCTGCATTTGTTCTTCCCATGTCTCTGTAATCAGGTACTGAACTGGGACCTGGGCAGAAGAATCTTAAAATCTTCAAACTGTGCATGCAGTTGAGGTTTATTTTAAAGTAGAATCAGGCGGAGAGTAGAACATCCCATCCTGCTGAGCTCCACCTGCAGGAATAGGGCACAGGCCAGTGAGTGGGGGGTATTACAGTGCCCATCTCTGACATCCAGTGCAGTAGAGTTAATTGTGGGTGTAATGACACTGTGTGCATCTGGGGGCACCTATACATGTATCTGTTAACATATATATATATGTGTATTTTCATTTATATATTTATATGCACACACATATGTGTCTCCTATCAGAAAAGTAACAATTTAAACAACTAATTTTGATTTCTGTTTTGCATAAGTTCTGCCTTTTTTTCTGAAGGATATGCTGCTTATCTTGTTTCATGGAATGTACATTCTAAATGCAGATTATCCTAATTGCCTGCAGCCTTAGCTTGCTTTGGATGTATCTGTGTTAGCACTTCAGTTTGGATCCAGAACACACCTCAGCAATCCCATCTTCTGTCTGTCCCCAGTGGATGAGCTGTGAGTCACATTACAGGATGCTTTCTGGGGAGTGAGCAAACTGGCTGTGCATTCTGAGGGGATTTCAGCCCATCCTTTGGGATGAAACTAAATGGAAAAACACAGGCCACAACCACGTTTCCTTGGCACAGAGATCTGCACTGTAAAACTTCTTTTATAGGGCCACACTAGCATTGATAGAACTTTTTATGCCTTCTGCTGCAAGACATTATGATACAAGGTTTAATCTTTTACTGACATGATTTTTAACCTCTTAAAGCTTTATAGCACAAAGTAATGAAGATGACAAATTGAATGAAAGCAATAAACACTCTAGCTTATGAGGGAATTTTGTGGTTGAGATCTACAAACCTTCCCTCTCTTCTTGGAACAGGTTTTCTCATCCTCATGAGTACGATGAATGAGGCATCACAGGAGGCTGAGGTGTTTCAGGAATGGCTCCAGAGCACATCCCTGGGCTGAGCTCAAAAGGCACTGCTTGGATGTTCTCATTTATGTTGTTTCCTACCCCAGCTCTAGTACATGGACCTCTAAGAATCCATCAATTACTGCGTTGGGGCCTATTAAATCAGAAACCTTTTCTCAGTAACCTCTTCCTGCAGGGCTTGGAGGCTGGAAGGAGTTGGCAACTACTCCCTGAACAGTCTAGGTGTATGAAGTGTGCCAGGCAGCAATCAGACCTTCACCCCCTGCTCCACTTGGGGTTTTTAGAGCCTCTGGTAAAACATTTGTCAATATTTCCAGGCAAAGGTAACTTTTTTTTCAATTTTGTCTTGCAATGTTTTGGTAGTATTTCTGTTAAACGCTCTAAAATCGTCTCGGTTAGAACATCTTGTTTTAAAGCACGGGGTGGGGGGGAAAGGGGGAAATATTTTTGGAAGCAAGTACATTTCATTTCTATTAGAACACAGGCGACCAGTGATGGAACAGTACAAGCATCCATTACTCAGGCAGATGCCACCCTAAACCCCTCCTTCAGTGATTTGCTCCTTTCATCCTCCTGCTTCAGACAGAAAGAGAAAAGGCTCTGTTGAGAAGCACTTCGGAGCTGAAGCATGAGTAAGACAGACAGCTCTCCATCTGATTATGTATTTAGGAATTATTTGTTGTTCTCTGTCAATGTTAAATGTTTTTCATAGGTCTATTTAAAGCCAACTGCCTCCCTGAGAGCTCGTTTGCTGTTAAGCCTTTATTTATTTGCACGCCTTTCTGTGTTTCCTGGTGCTCTCAGTGCTGTGTGTTGAGAGTGGGAGCTGAGGAAGTGTTCCCACCCTCCTCTCCATCCAGCTGTATTTTGGAAGTGCTGGAAGTTGTCAAGGATTGCTGCATGAGAAATGGGAGCATTCTTCCTGTTTTTAGAACCCAACTGCAGCTTTAGCTTTCTGACGTGTTTGTGCAGAGCTCCAAATTTAGCAGATTTGCTTGAGATTATATGTATTTTTCCCAGCCATTCGTGTTTAATAAGACTCCTCTAAGACAACTTTATCCCTGTAGCTGCACTGTTCCCTATGCCATTTTCCCCCCTAATAGCGAGGTTAGAATTCTAAATAAAACTTAATTAAACTTATCCAAGTGAGTAAATGTCAACATATGGGCAGCCACTTTACTGCTAATATCGAGCTAAAAAATGCGAATTTCTTCCTCTTGGTTTTACCCCTAATGATTTGTTTGCCTTGGCACAGCAGCCTATCCCAAGGGTGCTCTTACAGCACGTGATCCTGAAACGAGCCAGTTCCATTTGTCTCAGCATTGCACAACTCAGGCACTGCTCGGGGATCAGAGTTCCCTACGTCGTTAATTCCGTTTATTACACACCTTTCAACCTCAGCTTGCCTTTCTCATTCAGCTTTGTCTTAGTTATGACACGTAAATACAGCATTGCACAGCCAAGTGTTGATATGTAATTCTATTGTGCAATGGAACCTCTCTGGGCTCTTTCAGCTTTTTTTGCCATGAAAAACCCTGACAAAAGAGCCTAAACTGAATGACCCAGCAAGACTGTTTGAGGTTAAGACCGTGTGCACCTTGTCTGCCTTCTTGGAACAGTGACTGAAATTTGGAGAATTTTGTACCTCTTTTTTTATCTGTCCTGGCTGAATACAAAGAAACCTTCAGCCTTAAGCAGAATTTTCCTTGTGGACGTTGACATTTGTACTGAAAAGAAAAGTTATTTCAGAATCAATTGTTATTGACAAATGTATTTTTTACATTTGATTGATTTTTTCCAGTATGTCTATAGAGGCAGCTAAATGTTAATAAGTGTATGTTTCTTTATGGAATAATTACAGGTCACACTAAAGGATATACAAGTGTTTGTAGCGTTATCTGTTCCAGAGAAGGTCCCTGTTAAAATTATCCCAGCACAGCCTTCCTAGTGCAGATAAAGCTCTTGCTCTATGTTTTTACCAGGTTCTAAAATGCTTCTAGATTACTCAAGGCTGCATTAAAATTTCATTAGCACATTGTCTTTTCTAAGGCCTCCCTATTATAAACTTCAGGATTCTGAATTTCCTACTTTTCTGGCTGGGTCTAAGTCAGCCTACCAGTCTTTGCCTCTGCCTGTCCTTTGAGCCCATCACCTTTTGAGGGAGAGAGAACAGGGGAGGTTCTTTCTGCTCATCCAACGCTATTTGGGGTTTGTGTGTTAATTGAGATTTTCCTTGCAATGTGGAAACCTGTTTTTTCTCCACTCTCCATTTGATACTCTTCACCACAAAGAGTGTGCTTAGGGAGCAAATTCCTGATGGGCTGTCAGTGATGTGGATGAATGACAGAAGTTTAAGACTTGAGCTGGTGTCCAGAACAACACATTGTGTCATGGGGGACCTGGAAATTGAACAATTATTTCATAATGTAAATTGACCTGCATCTGATTTCTACAAATCTGTGGTGGACTGAAAAAAATGGAGTCCCAGAGATGCCTCCCCTTGGTTAGAGATGTGTAGATCACTGACAAAAGTGGGTTGCTCTTAGATATTGCTCATTAAATAGATTTCCAGGTTGCCAAGCACGACTTCACTCTCAGCTGGGGACACGAGGTAAGGAGAGTTAGAACTTCGGGCTGAAATATAAAATCTTCCCATGTTTTCCAGGAAGAGATTGTCCAGAAACATTAAATTCTGTAAGCAGAACTCAGCTAGGACGTGACCTTGCAAGCGTGGTTGAATAACTGCACTTGAATGCTTGTTACCAAACACAGAGAGCAACTTCCCGGGGCTGGTTCTTGCACCTGAAAGCTGTGGTTTACCTTTGGAATATGTGGTTGTGTTTAACACACACCTCTGGCTCGGAGCAAGGGTTAGGAAACCTGCAGCAAGGCTTGCCCCTTGCAATCCCCCAAAACCAGGGCTGTGAGGAAAAGTCCCATCTCTGCCTTTCTCTGCCTTTTCTGTGGCAACAGAAGGGCGTAAAACTGAGTGTAAATATCCCAGAAGGAGCTGCTTGGTCCTGTTCTCTTGCACTGCCCTTGGAGTGAGGGCCCATCCCTTTGACTGAGCTTTCCAAAGAGCATTGCCTTGCAGGTGCCAGGCAGGAGGATCTTGTTCATCTTGCTATCTCTTGAAGTGGAGTGTATTCTAATTAACATTTCTCTGCTCACGAATGTTTGTGATCAGGCTGAGGGATGTGTGAATATATCTGCTTTCAGGGCTTACAGATTTGTTTCCTTGCAGAAATGTGTCGAAGATGTGTAAATATTTAATATTGAGCTCTAAAGTTGACAGTTACATAACTAACCCACAGGGACCGGAGCTCCTTCCCTCCCTCCCCGCCCCCTCGGAGCCCTTACGTAACCAACTGATGTATCACAAAGCCAGCAATTCTCAGATTGTTTTCACATACGGATCCAAAAAAGCCCTTTGAGGGAACGTTCGAGCCCCCTAACCCCACGATGTGTGTAAGTATCTCCCCCTTCCGTGGGGCTGCTCACAGGAACAGGCAGGTTTCACAGAGCACATCTGCCTTACTGCAGGTTATGCTTTAAAAACCCCCTTGTTACTGAGAGGAGTGTTTTACATTTCTTGCAGGATTTTTGGTTCTTTATTTTCTCACACAACTAAATACATTTGCTAAAGTCAGTAGCGTGATGTTGGTAAGAAGAGCCCAGCTCAGAACTGCTCAATTTGCTTCAATAAAATCAGCACTGGAGCTGCAGTGAAGGAAAAATGTGTTCAGAGAAAGCGATTAAATAAAAAGTTTCTATCATGGGAACTGTTGTCTTTCTGATGACAAAACCAGTTTGACTGACTGAAAAAAAATTACCTCTGGGGGTGTGAGGAGATTTTCCTGGGGAATTTAAATGCCACAAGGTATTCTCAGCTTAAAAATAGCAATGTGTAGGTTGAAATGAGTAGCTGAGAGATATGTGCTGTAGCTTGGGGCTTAGGAATACAGATGTTCACAGATTTCGAAAAAGGTACTTTTTCTGATTTAAAAATTACTGTGCTGCAGCTTAAGACGGTATAGTTTGTAATTATAATCATTATGTTATTCAAAGCAGCTCTAAGCATCTCCTCCTAAGTATCTGAAATTTCCAAGAGATACCCTTTTTAGCTGCACTGTGCCCATGTGCTTCCTCCTGCATTTGCCCAGATTGGGGTGATCTTACACAGACAGACACTGAAATGGTGTCTAGGATATTAAAAGTGTCCCAGTTGCCAACAGGACATGAGCCTGGGAAGCTGGCACATGATGCTGCCTGCCTATTTGAGGCCTTTCCCTACTTTTTTTCCTTTCTCCCTTTCTGGCTTTTACCAAGTTGAAATGATTACTAGCATCAAACAGATTATTTTCTCCTGCCAGTTACAGTGCTGTTTCTTGCTTATCATCTTCCTGAGGTGCTTTAACCTGCTCCTGTGTGTCCTCCTCTCCTTTCTCACCTTCCCCTTGTGGCACAAGTGCCTTCAGGACTTTTCAGACAGTTCCCATTCAATATATCCTATGCCTTGCTTGCTTAGTTGGTTTTTTCCTTCCAAACCTTTATATAAAATTAAAATACTCCTAATGTAGAGTAGATTTTTCAGGCTGATTTTGAACTTACTGGCAATGAAGTGCCCAAACCTTTTGGGCAGATTCTTGGGCAGGTTTTGAGCCCCCAGTTCCAGGGTGCTGCAGTCTCTGGCGAGGTGGAAGCCCACATTCTGTGATTCCAGGACTGACTATGTGTGATGCTTTGCAGTGCTTTGCTGTTCTTTTTTCCCCTGAATCCTCCTTACCTTTGGATTTTATCTGCCTTTCATCTCCCTTCTACTGAAAACTTGTCCAACAGCCTTTGCTGAACTATTTCTGGTCCGATTTGAAGCTTTCAGAATTCTCTTCTCCTTCCACAAGGTTCTGGTAAGGTCCTTTCAGATGTTTTGTGGACACAATTGCCTTAGTCCTGCTTTGTATTCCAAAGTGTTCTTTGAGGCTGCTCTTTGAGCTCCTGTCCCTCCTCTGGGGCGGTCCAGCTCACCTGTGTATTCCTGCACACCTTTGGGATAAACTGATCCGTGGGATGGTTTCATCTGCTTTTTCTATGCTAAAGGAGGCCCAGCCCTTTGCATCCTGCCTTGCACACAGATCTTAAGCATCCCTTTCAAACCCTGTGTGCATTTTCTGTCCCATGAGGAGGAGACTCTGGGGCATGAAACACATGGCATATATTCAAGAGTTACAGGAGAAATATTTGAAACTGGTGTGCTTCTCTGGAATTGGATTTTCTGACAGATAGGACCTGTGTTAAATATAATTTAAAATGACTACCCCGAATTCACTGCCTTGGAATAAAACCCTGCCCCAAACCACAAATGAATATTAAAAATTCTTCTGTGATGCTCTCAGTTTGTGCATCTCAGTAAAATCTGAGGCATGTTTTTTGGGACCATTGAGAGCCACGTGCTATCTGTGAAAGCAGAACAGCCATATTAGACCTTAACAGACATTTTTAAAGCTTATAAGAGCATTCTTAATAAACATTAGATGCTTTAAACTGTGGTTTGCTACTTAGGCATATTCTTATGGTGTCATTCATGTGTCTCAATTGTACTTCTTATCTTCTCCTTATCCATGAAGTCACTGGGTCACTCTGTGTACTGCACTAAGGAGGACAGATGGTGTAAGGGGGCACTGATGTTTCTATAAAACCCTGTGTGATACAATGGCAGAAGGAAAATTAAAAGCTAGTTGTTTTCCTTACCTGGATATAAGAAATTATTCGGCAGACTTTGATAATGGAGGTGCAAGTTTGCTTTTTTTTGTTTCCCCCCTATGAAATGTTAATACTTCCAAAGTAGTCTTAGAGCAAGAACACAACATAGTTCAGGGAAATTTTTCCTGACAGATAGGTCATCTCCTGAAGGGCAGGTTGCAGCTGAAAATCCTGCTGGTCCGTAATTCTAGGTTTTAAAAAGAATCTGTTCTGAAATCTTGCTATTGGAAGCACCAGAGAGTTCCTTGCCAGAGTTTATTCCTGTAACAAGAATGAGGCGCACATTTTGCATTCATTTATCTGGCACTTTTATCCCATCTCGTTTCTGTGGGACCTTAGAAAGCAAAGGCAAGATTTAGGGGCAGTCTGATGATGAGCTTGGCTGATCATTTGGAGAGCTGGGTTTTGGTTGTGTTAGAGCCACACAAAGGGCAGCTTTGTGGTTGAGCTCTTGTTATAGGGGCCTGCAAATCTGAGATACCCCAAAGCCTTGCTCAGCTTGGAGATACCTGGTTTTTTACATTCCAACTCCTTATGGAGCTCAAATTCTGCTTCCTCTGAACCCCAAACACACTGATAAGGAGGTATTGGGCTCTCCTGGCTCCCTCCCCTTCAACTGCCTCTCCTTTGCCTGGATTTGTCATTGTTGGATTGGATAAACAGAAAGGAAATTAAATTCGTTTAAGGTTTTGGTTTTTTCATTGGGTCATGGAGAATTTCCTCGTGATTTTAAAAGTTATAATCATAAATTGTTGATTGGTGTGGAAGCTTGTCAAATTTAGGGGGCCCTTCCGAGACCTTCATCTAAGTTCAGTCTCTTTTCTTCTGATTTTCTTTCTTTCTTACAAACATTTTTTCAGCTGTAATAAACTTTTTTAGCTGAAGAGTGAATTATGTTCTTCGCTTGTGCATAATCTAGGAGGTATTACAGGCAAACACAATCCCTTTCATCTTAATGGTAACATCTTGTATTATTTGCCTGCTTTGTGATGCTGTTTATGTTAATGTGGAGATCAGTTCTGACAACACACAAACACAAAGTCAGTGAATACTTCTATTTTTCACCTGGTTTTGCTGAATCAAGATGTTTATTTTTCCTGAGTGGGCTTGGAGATGCTCCTCTCCAAACCTTTCCAGCTGCAGTGTGTTAGCCCTGGGTTCAAGGGCACTGTCTTTTGGGTTTGTGACACATTTCCTATGCAGGGACCACGGCTGGTGGTTCCTTGGAATAAGAGCAATGATTTTCTCCAAACTGGTAGCCTTTTGCTGTAGAGAGAGGATATTCTACTCAGCTAATATTGCTATAAAGTTTACACATGTCCAGAGCCATAATGGAATTCATATACCGAAGGGCAAAGCACAGTTTGTGTCTTTCAAATGGCTGATTTTTTGGGGGATGATGTATTTGAGTATCACATAATGTAAGTTCTTGATTTTACAGAAAACACCACAGGATAAATTATTGGTAATCCATATACAAAAATTAAGGCCTTTCAGTGACAGGCCTGCTACAGAGTCAAATAAATGAATAATCCCCAGTGGAAATGTCCAACCCCACTGGAGCTGAGCTGGCTCCTTTAGGGGCGAGTCTGCCTGAAAGTGGTGTCAGTCAGCCTGGGAAACAGCAGCTCTTTTTGCACAAGCTGGACTAAATGTCAGCCATCTGAAAAGGAAATAAAGGCAGGCTTTGTGGCTAGACCAGCCCACCTTTCTTTGGTGGGAAATAGGAGAGGAGGCATGCTCTTAAATACTTCATATATTTAATTCTACATTCTGTCTGTATCTGTACTGATAGTGGATTCTGAGGTTCTATTTGCCAAAGCAGAATTACTTGTACTAGGACATCACTTACTACAAACAAGGCAAAAGTGAACCTTCTGATTCAGAAAAGGAATCTAAAATGAGCCAGAGCAGTGGAGATGGGTAAGGTTAAACAGAGCCAAGTTGATGAGTGCTTCCCAAAAGGAACATTCTGCCCAAGGGCGAAATTGCACGTTGGACTTTGAAGTTGCATTTGTTGCTAGTCTCAAGTAGCTTGAGGTACTGAACTTAGCAAAGGTTACTTCCTTCCTTTCTTGAGTGCTATAAAAATGGTTTCTCTAGCAGGTTCTTGTACTCACTGAGTCATCAGTGGAAGGGCATCCCTGCCAGGAGAGCCCCTGCTCTTGGCAGTGGCCTTTGCCTTCCCCTTGGGTGAAGTCTAAATGCAAACTGCAGAGAACTCGGGCTAAAACTCCATTGATTTTAATTTTCTCCCAGGCACTCAGTGAGCGTTTAGTCTCATCTTCTTTCCTTTGACTTCTGATAATTTTGATATTTTTCATACCCAAGAGTAATTACTCAGATGTTTAATGAATTACAACACTTTTGTTAGCAGGAAGTCTTTGTAGCTTAAAAATAGAAATCAAATTGCTTGCTAATTCCCCCTAGTGACAGGTGACAAACACACCGAAATTAAACTTTAGTCATGGGTAGAAGTGGCACCTGGGCAAGGTAGAAAAGGGGTGTCAAATGCCCCCCTGGCCGTTCCTCTTGACACATGCAAAGGTTTGCGCCTTGGTCACTCCGGGGAGGAGGCTCTGCAGGTTCTTCTCTCTGAGTTCTGCTCTCCCCATCACTGGGGGTATCTCTGGGTTCAGGGATTCAAGTCTGGGTGCTTTGCTGGCCAATAGTTCTTCAGGATCTTCTGTCATTGGGAAAGAGAGCTGTGCCAGATTTATTTTGGGAATACAGTCTAGGAAGTCTATTTAAATTTACATATATATTGGAAATAAAGAATTAGTAGATGTGTATGAAGTAATTCAGAATGAATACAGAGGGTATATTTATTTAATACTATTTTACTTGTGACAGCAATAATGTACTTGCAGTTCTGTAGCTATGCCACTGTATTTCTCTGGAATCTTCTTCTGTAAGGAAGATCGATGAATTTGAATCAGGCTATTGTTTTTACCCAGGGTTCCCTAATACATGCCATTATCACACTGAAATACTAATGTACTTATTTCATCTCAATATTTTTTTAACAAGTGTTCCTTACAATTGTGTTTAGTTCAAGACCTTTAGAAATTGTGTTGAAAATTATTTGTTGAATCCCCTTTAATTTAAATGGGGCAAGGGGGACTTAATGTTAATTTAATGCCATTGCTTTGTATTGATTAATGCCATTAATTCATTGTTTTAGTCCTCCTTGCCACTTTCAGTAGGTCCTCCTTATTTCTGCAGGTGCCTCCTGGCTCAGGTGGAGCTACAAACCCTTCTATTAAAGAACAGAATTGGTGCTTTCTTTTCCCATTTGTTCAGTTTGGCTTCACTGAGGACAGGCTGTTCAGCAGGAAAATTAAAAGAGCTTAAATTCCTATTGATTTGCTTCCTTTCTCTTTCCCACTGACAGCTTTGTCTGTGCTTTCTCTGCATTCTGCCATATTTCATTAGCAGGCAGTTCTTTGAAAAAGCAGTTCCACTCCTTAACCTTGTTGTCACTTCTCTGGTGGGGAATCCTCCCCTCCCTGAGCTGACTCTGAGCCTTGTCTTTGCAGGGTGTGGGACTGCAACAGGAGGAGCTGAGGATGAGGGGGAGGCTGAAGCTGGCTGGATTGAAGGTGCTGCCATCCTCCTCTCCGTTATCTGTGTTGTCCTTGTCACTGCCTTCAATGACTGGAGCAAGGAGAAGCAGTTCCGGGGGCTGCAGAGTCGCATTGAGCAGGAACAGAAGTTCACTGTTGTCCGAGGGGGACAGGTGATCCAGATCCCCGTGGCAGAGATCGTAGTTGGGGACATTGCCCAGGTGAAATATGGTGAGTTCTACCAACTGCATCCTCGTGGGCTTTATTTCTTGCCCTTTCCCTTTCTAGCAGGACAGACACACTTCTCTGGAGGGGCTTTAAAAGGCAGGGTCACGTGATGGCAACATTCTCGTGCTAAGGTCACATTTGGCCCTTAGGGCAAAAGGAGAACCTCATACACCTGCTTTAAAATTGCACCAGGGAATCCATTTTATTGTTGAAATCGTCACTTTTCACTGGCCAGGGCAAGAACTGCTCCTACAGAGGGAATTCTCTTTGATGGAGGATTACACTCTTTGGAAGTTTGGGTTTCTGTCCAGTTAGCAATAAGGGGCAGTATTTTTAAGTGCTCTGTAAAAGTGAGCTGCACCTCTGTGCTCACCGCACTTCATAAGCTGCTCCAGAGCCACTTGGATCCTGTGGGTCCCCCCAGATCTGATGCCTGAGCATTCCATGCCATAGGGGAAACTCTGTGCCCCAGGGAAGAGGAAGACTCTTGCAGGAACTCTCTGTTCTCTGTATTTGTGGGAGTTGGGAGATTCCAGCAGGATTCCAGTTCTATCAGCCATGAAGGTTCTCCTGGACTTAGCAAGGGTTTCCTGGGAGGGGAATGGGAAAGGGCAGCTCCACTGTTTATTAGCCAGTTGATTCCTCTGACATCTGATAGAGCAACCTGGTCATGAAGAGCACTTCCCCTGCCAAACCTCAGTGATCAGGACGTTCATCATGTGTTAAATACAATGTGTCCTGATTCGGAGACAGCATGGAGCAAAAGATATTTGAAAGACAAAGGTCCTTCATTACAGGATTGCAGTGCTGTAGCTAATAGGGACAGAAACAGTGGGAATTCCTTCACTTTTGCTTTCATCTTAATGCAGTTGTTGTTAATTTTGCGTTTATAATTAAAATGCTTCTGTAATTACAAAAACAAGCTTACTAACGCACAGTGGTTTTCCATTGCCGTGTTCTCCCCCAAAGGTGACCTCCTACCTGCTGATGGGATATTTATCCAAGGCAATGATCTTAAAATCGACGAGAGCTCCCTGACTGGAGAGTCAGACCAAGTGCGCAAGTCCGTGGACAAGGACCCAATGCTGCTGTCAGGTAAAGCTGCCCCAGGTCTCTGGGGTGCTCTGCTTCCTCCAGGCTGGCTTTGGAAGCCCAGCCACAACCCAGATCCCAGGCACTGGCCCGGGCTCTTTGTCATTGAAAAGCTGGGTTTTGGTTAAGTGCAATTATTTCTGATCATGGTGCTTAGAAAGGCAGAAAGTCATGAGACATGTTCAGAGGAGAAGCATCAAGGGGTTTAGTTCACTGGATGTTAGTTTAAATTTAACTGTTACATTTCAAAGCCTTTTAAAACACTTTGTGTGTATAGTAGGTGAAACAGAAAAAGAAACGGTGTGTTTAAAAGCAAGTGAATATACTAAAATATTTTGAGCTTCACTTCAGTGGTAAATTCAAGTTATTTTTAATATTTGTATTTTGTAGTATAATTCTATCAGTAAATCAGTTCAATAGAATGTAATTTTTTTAGTACTTAGAGGTCATTTGCCAATGGACTCCAGCTGGGGTGTGATCTCAAAAGAACAGCCTGCAGACATGGAACAATCATCACTGTGTAATACACTGAAACAGTCCTTTTCAAATCCTTAAGTTTCTTTGCTGCGAGGAGAGACATTTGCCATTGTGCTTTTAATGGAGAGTTAAAGTTTAGACCTCTATTTTTCTTTTGTGCCTACAGAGGAGATGCAGAATTGGTGTGATATTTTAATAAACACTGCACATACTTTTGTTCCATAGTTACACTAATGAATTTTGACTCCTGCTATATTAGAAAATCACTGGACTCTATTTGCTTAGGAAAAGAATCGATGATTTGAGATTCTCTGAGGCAAGAAACTGCCTCCTTCCATAGACACAGTGCAGGTGCTGATGCTCTGGATATTGCTGCTTCCCCAAAAACCTGGAAACCACCATGTCTTTTGGGGTGGGTTTGACCTGCTTTAAAAACTGGGTTTCTGTTTAATGTTAGTCTAAACCTGTATTTTTACAAAACTCGTTTAAAGAAAAAAAGCCCAAACCAACCCCCTCCAAAAGCATCCAGGAGACCTTATATTTCCCCCTTATCTTTGCACCTGGAGACATCACTAAGTTCTCTGCAGGTAGACTTTTGGAATTAAGGCAAATCTTGTCAGGATGTTGCTTGCCATTGTTCTGCCTATAATCATCTGCTATAATAATCTGAAATGAAATCAGTTCAGGTTTCACAGGAAATATTGGAATTACAGCCACAGTTTGGTTTGGGAGTCTAAATTTAGTGCAAGACACACACCCACAACTGGGAAGTATTATTATCACCACTGGCACCTGAAACAGGGGTTTTAATATTCAATCAGCTCCACTGACATAATTAAACTCCATGAGTTTCAGTGCTTAATGTCCAGAACATCACTTTCTCCTCCCTGAACTCGTAGCAATGTTCAGTTCCATGAGCCTGCAACAAGGATTGGAAACAAAGGAAACACAGCTCAGTCAAGAACAAATAAACCAAAGATATCTCTAGTTTTGGTGCTGGGAATAAAAAGGAACCCTAATTAAGGAATAGGGCACTGAGGGCGTCTGCTCCTATTATTTTTCTTTAAATACCTCTGACCATTCGTGCATTTTGGTTTTTATTTGGCTTATTGCTGCTGCAATTTTCTTCGTGTTCTGAGGAGATCTCTGTGCTCTCAGATTAGGCTCAGTGCTGACACATGTTCTCTCTCTTCTCCCTTTAAGAGCATGGGAGATTTTGATTATTTAGAGAAAGATATTTTGATTATAAATAGAGTTACCTTGCTTACTGTGCTTTAGGACAACAACTTGCTGACCACTACTAAGAAAATGGGATTTTAAAAAAATGGGTTGCAAGCGTGTGTGCGTGTGTTTGGAAAACATTGATTTCCGTAAGGTCACAGGTGTCTCTTTCCCTCTTTCAGCTTTTGAGATAAGTCAAGAAATTTCTAGAGATGAGAATGAGCTCTATATTTTTTATTTTAAAAAAAGGGAGAGGAAAAACATCTTTCCATGGCTCTTCAGGTTTAGTAGTTCGGAGTGCCCAATGAGAAATTAATTATAGTCTTTTGAGAGAGGTGAGGATCTAAGGAACAATAGGTTAAAACCCAGCAAGTAGTAGTTGATTTTTATTCAAGGCTTACAATTTGTGTCTGACATTCTGTTTTCATCCTTTCCAAACTACTTCTTCAAATACAGGACGGAGCATTTAAAAAACCCCAAACAAAATAAACATTCAGTCCCAGTTTGCTCTGACAACTTTGTGTTGAGAAATTCTTGCTTTTTCTCTGGGGTCTCACAGTGCCTTACAGTGAACAGACATACCAGAACCTCATATTAATAAAGAATTAATCTGTTTCAATGAATAGCTTCATCCCTCAGTAGCTTCTGGTCATCACGTATTATTTCCCGCCTGTCAGAACCACAGGTTGCTCTTCCCTTGCACAATTTTTCCCCTAGAAACAGCCACAATGCAGTTGCATACACTGACCTCTTGCAAATCTCTGCTATGAAATTTTTCCAAGTGTAAATCAGACTATTTTTACCAGGAATTTGTTTCGGTGTGTTCCCACAACTCACAGCTAAAGGTTTCTAAGAGGTTTCAATGAGCTTAGACGCATCTAACATTTCAGTCCATATACAAATAAAAGCTGGAAATAAGTTATTTCTGTAAAATAAAGCAAGAAATACTTCTCAAAAGGAATTTACTTGACATTACCTAGTTAAAGAGAACAACTGAATATATGTGTGAATTTGATTTAGAGTAATAGAAATCTCTCTTACTGAATTTGTTTCCAATATCCTTCTTACTGTTTGGAATCTCCTGATTTAATTAAACATCTCCTTCAATATTTTTCTCTGTGTTGATTTCTCAACTTTAAAGATGTAAAATTGTCTTCAAAAATATTTTTCTATGCCTGCAAGTCAACCATAACTGAGAAAGATGAGAGAAACTGCATAAATTTTCACTTTCTTTTTGTTCAATCTCTGCAAAGTTGGCTGGAGTCATTGAGGGATGTTTGGAGAACTCTGAAAAAATATTCCCAAACTTACAGGAATTAGCTGTGTGAAGCCAAACTCTTATTTTCCACGAGGTGAACTTGGTTAGTGGCATTTCTTTTAACAAGGGAGTCTGATGTGCGGGGCTCATTAATGTGAGGTCTAAGATGCATTAATTAATTCTTGGTTGAGAGTAATATACAAGAGCGATTATTTGAATTAATTCTTGGCTGAGAGTAACACACAACAGAGATTATTAGAGTGATGGAGTTAGAATCCCCTCACCATAGATTTTGGAGTGGAACACATCTTGCTCAATACCCCAGTAGAAGCCTTGCCCCATTGTGGTTTTCATTAGCTACATGTGAGCTGTATTGGTTGTTTTCAGGTACCCATGTCATGGAAGGCTCCGGGCGAATGCTGGTAACTGCTGTGGGGGTGAACTCTCAGACGGGCATCATCTTCACTCTGCTGGGGGCTGGAGGGGAAGAGGAGGAGAAGAAAGACAAGAAAGGTAAATCCCACACCACAGAAAGGTGCTCCTAAGGGGCCTCCTGGGCTTCCTGCAGCCACAGCTCTCCTCCATCCTTGACAAAGAAGTGCAATTTTTAAAACTACTTTTTGGTTTTTTTGGTTTGGCTACATTTGAATCATGCCATGTCACAGAAAAACAGCAGAAGCTGTTAGCCAATCAATCCATTGGATACCAAGGTGTTTTTCCAGTGTGGAATTGCATACTCCCAGCACCTGGTTAAATGCCAGGGCATCCATGGGCCCGCTCCCATTGCACATGAATCCATGCTCACCTGCACTTTGCTGAGCTTTTGCTCTCATGCATTTATATCTATGTAACTTTTCTTTTTTCAGGAAAAACCCCCAAACCCTCCTGGCCACAGAAATAGCAGCTTAGAGCTTCAAAAGTAAAATGAAGCTAAGCTGTGGCTTTTTGCTAGCCCAGTTGTTTAATGTCAGTGAGTGACTTTAGAGGCATTTTAATTTCTTCAGGTGTAAAGGGCAAGCCAAGAATAGTACAAGATGAGAATGTAGTAGTAAATGTTAGCAGACAGCTGAAGTTCCACATCCCGGATCACTTAATGAAATCAAGCAGCTCTTTAGACTTTTCACCTTATTACAGTGCGATGTCATGAGCTGCTGCTCATTTATGGGTTGCACACTAAGCAGGAACATGAGTTAATGTCTGTCCTTTCCAGTTTTTGTTCACAGTCTTGTAAACTGTCCTGCTTTCAGGATTTCATTCCAAGTCTGTCCTAAGAATATTTGTTTTTCAGGCATAATTAAGGGCCAATGAATATGGGGTTTCAAATATTTCTGCTCTTTCTGGTGGGTTTCTCTATTAATAAAAAGAAGAGCTGTAGCTTTTCTGAACATTCTCCTTGGGATCTGCCAGAGAACCTGATCCCACCTTTTCTTCATTTCCATCCCTTTAATTTGAACCTGCAGATAGGAAGGCCAAATTAAAATAGATTCCTTTTCTGAATATATTCCACAAGTGGTTGCCATTGACTCCCTGCTGCTCCGAGGAAACCCCTTTATGAAATGTTTACCATTTCATTTCTACACAGAAATGCCCAATTCCTCCCAGGCATGGGGAGTTCCAGGGAAATGAAAGGGGGTAAAACTCTTGTGTGTCAGACTAGTTCAGAGCAGCATCTCAGAGTTTGTTCTTGCTGTCACTGGGGGAAAGGCTCGCAGAGCTTTTGGGATGTGTTTGGTGGTGTCTGGGGGGGTTGTGGGTGAGAAGGAGCAGCTCCATGGCTGTGTGGTGGTGACTGCTGAGCTCCTTGGTTTAGCTGGACTGGCCCCTGGGTGGGACTTTGCTGCTCTTCCCTGGGCTTTCCCTGGAGAGAGTCTGGGAACAGGGGAAAGGCAAATGAGGGGTGGCAGAGGGACACACTGCAGTCAGGACTTGCTGCCCAGACACAGGGCTCCTTCCAGAGCTGTGCTGCAATTTGGATGCAGGCACTGAACATAGGAAACACATACCCTAGAAATTCCTCCACGTTTTCTGGGGCTTGTGCAGAGCTGGTTGTGTATGGAGGCCCAAAGTAAACCAAGGGACTCTTGCACATAAAGCTGCAGTCAGAACTGCTTGTTTCCCTGTGTGCTTTGATGGGCCATTAACCCTGTAAATCCACGGTGCAGGTGGGAAGCAGGAGGATGCACAGCAGCTGCCAGGTACAGTAACAATTGTGCCACACCAAAGCAGAGGCTCAGCGAGCTTCGGTGCAAATCAGGGCTCACCCGCTGATTGAAATAATGAAATAATCATCTTTGGATCAGGCGAATTAAATTAAAGGGCGATTCCAATCACCAGGGGCGGTGGTGGCAAACCCTGTAGTGTGCGCGCATTGTTGGTGTTCAAACCTCAGCGCTGAGCTTGGCTGCTCAGCCATCCTGCAGCAGGAAATCAGCACGGCTTAAAGGGGGGACTGGCATTTGCTGCGAGCAGCTCACGCTCGGCTGGCTCGGGGGGGCACCTCAAGGAAGGGAAAAACAAGCACGGGCAACCAAACCAGTTGAAGTCATTGACATCACAGTAAGCCAATTTGCACTGGAGATTGTCAGGAACGGACTTACACAGGGTGTGTTTTTAAACCCCGTATGCCGTTTATTTTCTCCTCCCCATTTGCCATTTTTAAAGAAAATCAGACCATTTTTCTAGAATACAATGTCAAATTTTCTAGAATATTTTCTACAATACAGTGTCAGACAGTCCCTGTGGGGCAAGTGCTGGAGGAGTTTGAGAGTCTCAGTCAGGATTTGTTGTAGGATTTGTGTTCTACTGTGAGCAAATAACCAACAGAAACACAACAAAGTGAAGTTTATCTCTGATTTGTAGAGACTAATTTTCTCAACTCTAGTATGAAAAACATAGTAAAATGATAAAACCTTCTTCAAGTTTTTCTCTTTTTTGCTAGGAAAGATTTCTTGACCAGTTTCTGTAATATACGGAGAATTACTGAAAACCAAAAGAGTTTTCTGGTACTTTTTTCATTTCATCACAAACCAGGAAATATGTCACTTCCATTCTCGACATTTGAAATAACTCATTCTGTTCCTCAAGACTCTGTTTGCCTTTTCCATGTACAGTATGGGAAAATAAGGGTTATTTTAAATGCTTATTTTAAAACTACCCATGTATTGTGTAAATGAACAAACTCAAAAGGAAATATTTCAACCTTTTTAGTATTTGCATAACATTATCTTAAAATACAAAAAATAACACATAAAAGGACTAAAACAATGTACATAGTACTGTGTAGACTGCCCTCACCAACTCCTTTACTTTGTTAAACGTGGTTCATATTTATTTATTATTATTATTGTTATTATTAGTCCGTGCTTGAGTTTTTGCCTTACTTTGTAACACCTTTATAATGTCATTTTGCTTTTGAAATTTATGTTAATTAATTTAAACCAGTTTGATTTTGGAGAAAAATGCCATGGATGTTTGTTGTTTTCGTTTTGTGCATTTGTTCATGCTGTTGCTATTATTTTTTATTTATTGTTTCTTTATCCATTATTGCTCAGTAGATTCTTCCCATCCCTCCTCCCACCCTCCTTCAGCCACAGATGGTGCAGCAGGTGCAAATGCCACCGATAATGCAAATGCCAGCTTAGTCAATGGTACGTCACTACACCCGGCATGTGTGGTTTGAGGGCTTTGTCTCCTGACTGTGTCACATCCCCCTTCCCCTTCCCTTCCCCTTCCCCTTCTCTTCCCCCCCTTCCCAGGCTGCACAGATGGTGGGTGTGCCTGTGACTCCCCTCTGAGAGATCCTACTCCATCCATTGGGTAGCAGGTCAGCAGAGAGGCCACAGAGATGCTGCAGCTTACTTGATTCACACAGAATTCAGCATGGGAGGGGAAGAGGTAGCAATTATGGTGTATCTGCCATTAATTACAGCTGCAGTAAAAGTAGCAGTTAAGTCAGACTAGCTTCCAAACTTGAGTAGATTCACACGATGTTTCTCTGCAAAGCCCTTTGCTCCTTTCTCAGCCTGGATCTGAAGGAGCACTCTGATAAATGCATTTTCTCTGCTTGTCCTCTGATGTGACACTCAGGATCCTGGGTCCCCATGGAGTGTCCATGGAGTGCTGAGAGCCCGTGCTGGGATCAGCAGGCTGGCTCAGTTCCAACCAACACTGCATTAGGAGCAGCTTTAGCTGCCTTGGGCATCTCTTTCAGAAGCAACTGAGAAGTTTTGGGGATATTTTTGTGTGCCCCCAGTGCTGTCCTGTTAAGCCTGCCTGTGTGTCCTAAACCCAAACTGAATATCGCTGCAGTCACTTTGGACTGTCTCTCAGTGCAGGTTCCTGACCCCACTTAGCATGCAAATATTTCAGGATCTCATTCTAATAGTCTCGTTCCAGTATTAAATTGAATGGAATGGGTCAATATTAGTCTAGGCATCAGCTGTGTTTTTCTGCTAATCAGGTACATGAGGCTTTATTTGCCATAGAAACCTTTCCCTCTTGTGCAGTGCCAAAAATACTGACAAAAATAATTCTACTTTTCACCATGTTTGTGATAGAATTTTTTTTTTCCATGCAGGTCAGCAGTTGCTGCATTATGCACAGAAATGAGAGTTTCTGACAGCAATACCAACTACTCAAAAGGCCTAAGATGTGCTAGTGTAGTGTCTTATTTAAAGCAGTTTCAGAGGAAGTCTTTGAATCTATTTTTAAATATTTTAAAAGAAACATATAACCAGATTTAAAACTCTGTCCCTCACAACCTGAGTTTGCCAGAAAACTAAGATTTACAATCCTTACATCTCACTGCACTACAGGAATCTCCATCATCCTGGCTGCAGGTTCCTTAGAGACAAAGAAGCAGGAAATTCATGATGAATGTTTGAGTCTCCAGCAATGAGAGGGTGGGCAGGCCCTGGCACAGGTTAGAGAAGCTGCCCCATGCCTAGCAGTGTCCAAAGCCAGCTTGGACAGAGCTTGGAGCAACCTGGGCTGGTGGGAGGTGTCCAGGGGCTGGAACAAGAAGGGCTTTAAGGTCCCTTCCAGCCCAAACCATTGTGGGATTCTATGATATTTCCATGACAATTTTACTTAGGAGTGTAAACCAAACACACTCATGCAGAGACTCGTGCTTGGTCTCTCAGTGCTTGCTCTCAATGCCTGGACCTAATGAGGAAATTGAGTTCCCAGGGGGATTAAATCAGTGTGTGAAGGATGTGATTTGCTGACATCCTCTCCCCCATCTCAAACAGTCCTTACTGGACCTGTTTATCTGGGAGCTGGGAGTTACATCCTCACTGCTTGTCAGACCACAAAGGGTAGAGGACCATTTTTTTGGTGCAGCTGATGCATTTGGCTTTTGTCTCTTCTGAGATGAGGGAGTTCAGTTAATTCTGCACATTTTTGATCAGTGTGGTGGAGATGTGATGAACCTTACCCACAAATTCAAAACACAGCCCCATATCAGCTACTGTAGCATTTTACCTAAAGCCTCATAGCTTTGTGTGGAAAATATCTTCAAATAAGAGAAAAAATATATACTTGAGTAAGTACCACGCTCAGGAAATGCTATTGCTCATTACCTGAAAATGAACCCATTCCCATTGCAGATAAAATATTTTCATTGTTAGTTATCAATATAGAGTTGACACAAAAGAAGGGTTTTGTTTTCAGTCAGTGAGCCTACAGTGATAAATTCATCTAGTTTGTGACCCAGCCCATGTGTTATCTGCTGGATTGAAGGAGCTGTTAGAAATTCTGTTGGGTTCCAGAAGCTGAGATCAAAGTACTTAATTGTTGGTGGTCTCTTTGTTAAAACTATGGACAACTTGTTCAGTTTTTAAAAGGTTATAAACAGGGTAGAAAATTTTGCGGAAAGGAAAAACTCATCTGATTTCAGAATATTATATTTAGGAAATGTAATTTTAGAAAATGAAGCCCTGGGAAGCAGCAGTGACTGCTTACAGTTTGTTTACCCCAAATTTGATTTCCTTTCAGTAGAGCAAATTCACCCAAGCTTGGTTTCCTTCCAGCAGAGCACTGCCACCTTCCCAAAGCAGGATTTCCATGGGGGGTTGGTGGAGTCCTTTTGCCATTTGTATCCCACCTAAAAATACTTCCAGAAAATACCAAAGTGGTGTAGAAATACCACGACAGCCTCAGAGAAATGTCTCAGCTGAAATATTTTGTAAATCCTGGGGTGTGTACTGAACTCCCGTTCAGTTCCTGCAAAGCAGTTGGAATGTACTTTAAAATACCTTCTGAATTTTAGGGGAAGTTGTTTAGTGAGTGCTTGGAAGAATTAGCTAAAACTCCCTAGTTGAAATAGAGGAATCAGATTTATTCTTTTGTAAAGTGTTTTCCTGATGCAGTCCTGAAGCAATTGATAACTAATTTCTAATGCCAAAGACAGGGCTTTGTTGTTCTGTCTCATTGGCTCTCCTTAAGGAGCTGAGCCAGGTGAAGGGGAGTCCTGTCTTTGGAAGTTCATGTTTTTGGGGTAAGAAGTTGGAATTGTGAGCAAAGACAACATGCAAAACATGTTCTATTCAAATTCAAAACCTTCAAAGCAACTGCAGAATACAGGTTGGATTAGGAGGCTCTAAATTCTATTACAAATGTTCTGATTTTTCACCCTGGCTTAGAAAAGGGATAAAAATAAACTCAGCTTTCTCCAGTCTGAACACTGTTCATTTTACTTATTACTCAAAAAGAAAAGAAGGAAAGATTTGCAGAATTATGCAAAAGTAAATTCTATTTTTGAAATTTTTTTCAAATCATATTATCAAAGTATTAATAAATACTAAAGGTTTAAAATGTTTCCAATCAATGGACAAAGGTCAGAGAGATGAGGCAGCATTTCTGGTCCTGGCACTGCCTGCAAGGAGAAAGGATCTCTCAGCAGCAGTCATTCTATCACCTTTATTTCTCTCTTAATTTCTCCCTTTGGTCTTAATTTGTGGGAAAGTGCAGCCTTAAAATTCTTTGGAACAGAAGGCAATAAATCCTTTACAGCTTTCTTTCTCATAACTCCACAGCTTACCTGTTGGTTGTTCTGTCTGAATAACTGCACCATAACTAACTGTGATGACCTTCCCCTCCATCCCTCAACAACCTAAATGCTAAGAATAATAAGAATATATTTTTAAATACCTCAGTTTACATTGTTGTTAACAATTGTTGATTTGGTGTACTGGTATTTTTACATCAATTGTTAATTATGATACCCCTTTTAAACAGCAAAGACATCTCCTAAAGTTCCATACTTTGATTTACACTGGAAAAAACGTCTGCTTTGGGAAAAGGCGTGTTTGGGGTTTGGTGGTGCTTTGGTTGGTTGGTGGTTGGTGAGATGGTTCAATCTGCTGCTGCAAGGTTTGGAACTGGGCTCTGCAGGAGGAGCTCCAGAGCAGGGCATGCAGCAGGCTGCCTGCTCCAAAGGACTGTTGCCCAGTTCCTGAGCAGGGCTTTGTGCTCTCCCCAGAAATCAGAGGCCCCAGAGAGGCTTTATGTCTTGCAGGAACTTTATTAAACCCCCTTTGAATTAAAGCAGCCCCTGGGCAGGTACCAGCCCAAGTGTGCACTCTGTGCAAAGGTTTTATGGGGATTCCTTCAGGTTCATAGATTTGTGCCAAGCAGGAGCTGGGGGACATAAATCCTCATGGTCCAAAAGTCATGGTAGAGCCAAGGGGGGAGTGGGATGGGAAATAACAACAAGCAGCAGGTGCTAAATGTTTTATTCAGCAATCCATGGGAGCCCCGAGGTGGTGAAAGGTCAGGAGATGTCCTTTTCTCAGCTTTGGGATTTGCAGTTTCTCAGGAGGGCCTATTTGGGCAAATTTATGACTGATTTGGCCGCTTTGGATCTCTTTGGAGAAGGCTGTTTTTAGCGTTCTCCCCCTTAGTGAGAAGACAAACATGCAAGAAATTCAATTTTGCTTCTATTCATTCCCAGCAGAGTGAAAGAATGAATATATATGGAAGTCAGGAGGGGAAGATGTTCCTGCTGTCACGTTTCTGAATAAACTCCAATGACACATTTCTTACTAGAATGTGCCAACAATCCTGTAAAGGTTTTTTAAGTTAATTCTCCTTAGCATTATTTTTTATTGTGCATTATACGGAACTGCAAAAAGAAACTGCTCTTCCTTCTGAATGTAATATTGGTGAAACTCGAGTAGTCTTTGCCATAACTTCATATTCATAAGGGATTCCACCAAGAATTTTGGAACACATTTGAAAATATTCAGTTGTTATTCTGAGTACAAAAGTTTTGTGTGCTCTGATTTGCATTGTACCATTTTTATTTCATGCACACCTTCCAGTGAAGTTTTTTTCAGTTAAAAAAGGCCCAAACAAGGAGGATTTTGATTTAGTAAAACTTTGTGGAGCTAAAATGTCAAATTGGAAATTGAAGATGCCCTTGGTAAATCTTTCTTTAGGATAAATCTGAGTAAAAGATTGAACCCCTTGCACTTTTACTTACAGAAGTTATTTACTAAATAATACAACCAATTGAGGAAGATGTAATTTTAAAACCATATCTGATTCACAATTTTATTTATTTATATACTAGCACTACTATTTCTATGTTGTCTCAGTTTGCTAAAATAATGAAGTTGATTCTCGAGGACATTAAGAAAGCCTCACTCTGTACTGGTGTGTACCACAATTATACCTGCCAATTTTTTAAGGCCCAGCCCTCTGAAATATCAGTTCAAGAACATTATTCCAATATTCAGCTTTCCACTAGATTCTCTTAATAGTTTCACCCTCTTAATTAATGCAGTTTCCTCCAAGCTCTGTGCTGATATTCAGTATTTAGCATGTTAAAACACCAAATGTGCCTGCAGTTCCTTGGATGTGCCCAGCTAAGCTGGCCATGGGAATGTGTGGAAACAAGGGATGGTGACCAAGTGCCCGTGACATGTTCATGGCTTTTGTCTGCCCATTTGATTTGAATTCCCATTTTCATGTTCTGTCTTGGGTGAAGATTGTTTACTGTCTATTGTCTGTTGAAATTTTTCATCATATAGGCAAAATGCAGGATGGGAATATGGAGAACAGCCAGAACAAAGGTAATCTTCTTTCATATTAAGGAGGTTGTGGATTTTATTTTTAGCATGTAGTTCAATTCTGTGAAAAAGTAAAGTGAAAACCTGTGATTTGTGCCTGTATGTGAAAATGGCCCTATTGTTCAACCAGAATGTTAAAAACCCCTGAACAACCAAACCCAACAAAAAAACCTCCCCAAGAGATTGTAACTTCCAAAACTTTCATATGTCAGATGTTAGGATAGGAGCTCGGTGTTTTGAGTAGCCATTTGAAAATGTAATTTCATGTCTCAAAGCTCATTGGAATTAATTTTCCCTGTGGAAGTTATGTATGCTACACATTGTGAATGATTTTCCAGCCCAATTTTTGTATGTCTCTTCATCTTTGGTGTTCAATGGTGTCATATGGACCTATTTGCTTTTGCAGGGAGAGGCTAAAGCAAGAACAAAAGGAAACCTTAAGGCCCAAGGGTTACTTAGCAATGTGAAAGGCAAGAGTAAGAATCTTAGGAGTTTCTTCTTTAATATACAGTCTCAGGAAGACATTGAAATCAATATTTTACTTTCTCTGTAGCAAAGTCATGGCTCCCTTTTAATTTATGAGACACAGCTCTCATGAGTTCTTTGGGTTATAGCAAATTAAATGATAACTTTCTCTTCTCAGATAACACTAAAGATTGCAGAGGTGATGGATCAGAAACAAAATAGATAAACTCAGTTGTTAATGGTATAAAAGTACCCAATAAAATGCTATGAAATGAATAATCACTAGGGTTAGATAGACAAATTAGATTTCCAGCTCACATAAGCATGGTCTTGTACAATCTCTTCATGAATGTCAAAGCAAAGCTGTTTCATTTCATTCTATTTAAGTTATTGTGTCCAATACAAACCAGACACATACACATATATAAACTGCAGTGTCATTGCTTTTAAGAAACATGTCTTTGATCCTAAAATAAAGTTTCCTTGTATTAGCATTCTTTCAAGAGAGGATGGTTCAGCCGTCAAATGATGTGTGCTTTTTGGGGGAGACTGATGGTGCCATCCCCATGGGCCCCAGTGGATCATTTCCTTGAGCACTGAATGCTAAGGAAACTTTATAATTGTGGCATTATCTAGAATAGTGGGTTGCAGAGTGTGCTCCCCTGGTCCCTGAGGTGCCTGTGCAGCCAGAGAGGTGAGCACAGATCACGTGGGGAGCCACATTACCTTCAAAATGCTCTAAAGTGTAGAGTGAGACCATCTGCCTGCCTAAGCACCTGAGCTCTGCTATTCTAGGCAATCCTGCAGTGCTGACACCCTGATTGCCAAGCCATCTGCAAGACATGAAGTGGTATATATGTGTATAGCAGAGTGTCCTGGGGGGTTGCAAAGATAAGAGAGAACCCCAGTGGTCTTCCTGCTCCCTGACCTGGTGTTGGTCCATATCCCCACGTGTATGGAGTGCACATGGATGTGCTTGTACAGCTGTGCCCTGCCCAACCCTGGGGGCTCACAGGGCACCTGCCTGGCACGGGACAAGGGTGGTTCTGGTCCTGATTGTCCCAGCCAGCTGGTTGGCTTCAGTAAGTATGAACGCTGAGCTGAAAGAATGAAGCAAAGCCCTGGAGTAACAGTTCTGTTCTGCATTGTCAGCCAAGCAGCAGGACGGGGCTGCTGCCATGGAGATGCAGCCACTGAAGAGCGCAGAAGGGGGAGAGGGAGATGACAAGGACAAGAAGAAATCCAACATGCACAAGAAAGAAAAATCTGTCCTTCAGGGAAAGCTGACCAAGCTGGCAGTCCAGATAGGCAAAGCAGGTATGGCTGGGGGGGCTGACCAAAAACCGCTGTGTTAATGAGAACTAAGAGTTGCAAAACACGTTTGTTTTGAACGGGACAAGCTTCTTTTGCTGCAATATTTAGAAATGGGTCACCATAAAACTATTCTAAGCATAGTATGTGGTATTGACAATTTTTTCTTCCTTTGAAAATTAGCTTTGCCTGTCAAGAAGCTGAAAGCTTTGGGCAACTTGGATTGTAATGAATATTTGAATCAAAATGAAATGTAGCTTTTCTCCTGGTTAATATTCCCAAGCACAGTCATTCCATATTTAATTCCCTCTCCCCTTAGAACTTCCGAGTGCACAGTTCCAGAATCTCTATCATCTCACAATATCACTCACACAGTATTCCCCCATGAAGGGTTCTGAAATCCCTCTCTTCTCTCTGACTTCTCATGTCCCTGCCTTTTACCCACGTATGGCACATGTTGATTCTTGTATCCAGAACCGGCAGGTCCCTACTGTTGGAACCAGCACTTCTCCAACATGTGGGTTGGAAGTGGAAATCTTCTGTGGTGACCTAAAGTCCATTAGGTTTGTTTCCTAGTGGTATTGAAGAGGTTCGGACCTCTGTCCAGATGCTTGGCTGAGGTCCTAGAACAACTTCCTCACTGTTCCTCTGCTCCATCTCCCCTGTCCTTCCCCTGATTCCTGCCCCACAGGTTCCTTCCCACTGCTTTTAAAGTTCCTTTCAGTCAGTCAATCAGAACCCCAAGGTGCTAGTTCTCTTGACCTGAGCAGTGTGGTTATCACCTCTGATATCCAGCTAATGCTTTGCCCAGTTTCATATGGCTCCTTTGGTTCCCATGATTATTAACTTCTTAAATGAAATACCCTTCTACATTGCCTTTGATTCTTCCACTCTGATGTTTCAGCAGGCACATGAAGATCACTGTTAAAGTGATTGTGTAGGGATTTCTAACCATAATGTGGCAAGTCACATGAATTAAATCCATTAATTATTGCCTCATCTGTTTTCTCATTGGGCAGTCTATGGGGATGTCATGTGTTGTCAGGAGTATTTGGCTCTACAATATTTCCCTGGATTTTCCTGTATCCTCTGGCACACAGTGATCTCCCTGACTCATCTGTTTCCTGTCAACCTTAGCATCCTTCAGCTTACCAGTTTTCTGCAACTGCAGCCAAGACATGAAATTCACAGCATTCTCCTTCTACTGCATGATCTCATTAGGGAGAAATTAATTTATTCTGAAGTGCAGGCTTAACTGCTTCACAGAAACCTGCCACAGAGCAGGAATCATAGCAAGGCAAAGCTGAGGCTCTGCTGGAGTTTTATTTGTATACTCCAAGCCAGGATCAAAACTGTGGAGGAGGAGTGCTATCCTAGCAGTCTGTGCTGCTGCCAGAGCATATGAAATGTTTGGGATTTTTGGTGAATTCTGTAAAACTTTTGTTAACATCTCTCCCTCTTTTGGATCTCTCCTCATGAAAGTACACACTTTCTGCATATCCCTTTGAAAAGGGAAACCTTAGAAATACCAGCATTTATAACATTTTCAAGAAATGGGGTGAAAAACTGTTCAGTGGGTAATTCTGTGTTACTGCCCCCTTGTATTCACCCAGACACATCCGTAGGGCTTTTCTAAACGATTTGATAGAGCAACATAAACTAGAGAAGACTATTTTTCTCGGGTCTCCTAAGATACATTTGTTTAAGAGAAAGGTGAGTGTTTGAACATGGATTGACTAGTAATGTGTGAAAGGTGGAGGTTAAAAGGACAGATAAATGTTGGACCAGGCAAAGTAACAGTAAATTGAAAAAAACTTGGCTGAGTGACAGAGGAACTCCCGGAGAACTGCACTGACTGGGGAGTTCTAAAGGCAGCAGTGCCTAAAAATGAGTGCAGTGTGATCCAGCTGCTCTGTAGAATTCATGGACTGGAACATATGGCTGGTGGAATTCTATCATAACAGGGTTTCTTCTTGTGCACTTGATCATTAGCATCATTATTGGTATCGGTGAAAAATGTCCTGGAGAGTAAGAAAATGCTTTCATCTCAAATTCCAGTTGCACAGGCCTTCAGTTGTGTTTGGGTGTCTGGCAAGCCAGGCTTTCTCATTGCAGGTTTGGTGATGTCTGCCATCACTGTCATCATTTTGGTACTCTATTTTGCCATTGACACCTTTGTGGTCAACAAGAAGCAGTGGCTGCCGGAGTGCACTCCTGTCTACGTGCAGTATTTTGTGAAGTTCTTCATTATTGGGGTCACTGTCCTGGTGGTTGCTGTTCCTGAGGGGCTCCCTCTGGCTGTCACCATCTCTCTGGCTTATTCTGTAAAGGTAAGAGACATTAAAAATAATCAGGGGAGAAAAATGCTGGGTGGCTGAGTTTACTTGTGAGTTTTACCAGGTGTAATGAAAATTGGTCTGAAAATGATGTGCTCAAAATGCCATTGAGAGTGAAGTTGCTTTAAAGTAAACTTAGATTGAAAGTATTTCTGAGAAAAATGTGAATAAATATGTATTCTGATACATCTCTTTAAAACCACACAGAGCAGGAATATCAAGTAGTAAAAATACCTATTTCATTTGCAAGGAACAAGGCATTTATTGAGCAGCATTGACTCTGAGAATAGTCCAGTCTTTGGATAAGGAATAATTTTGTATTCAGATTTTCTTGTGCAGTACTACAAGGTTTTGACAAGGATTTGAAGTCTTCAGGAACACTTTTCAAAGAAATTTGTTTCACTGGAGCTTTCCTGTACTTTTCTGAAATGCAGCTGCAGTTCTTTGAAGTCAATGTAAATGACTCTATTAGGAAATTAAAGAGGATTAAGATCCTGGACTTGTGGATTACTTTAGCAATTTAGCCAGACGAGACTTATTTCAACTTTCTGGGAATCTTCAATGAAGTGAAGTTTATTTCCATTTAGCATGTAAGAAAATGATGAACTTTAGGAGGGAATATCTTGATTTCTGTGTAGCCAAATATCATCATTAGTAGGAAAAAAAAAAGAGCGTGTCTCAAGGGTGGCATTTTACTGACAGAGACTGTAGCTGCTTTTAAAATAATTTCTCATTTTCACCTGTCCTTTATCTGACACCTCTGTCCCCTTCCCCTGGAATAGTCCATCTGTGTGCTGCAAGGTAATATCCTGGCATTCCAAGCATTACTAAGAAAAGGCTGAATATTTGCTATAATGATAATGTTTTAAAAATCCTGTCGGTTTTGTTTTCTTTAACTAGTCTTTGCTGTTATTGCTGTTTATCACAGTGTATCTATACCTAGCAAAAAGGCTGGAGCTATTTTGCTTTATGAAAGGCAACATTTCTCAGGGATAGCCACAGCTTGTCAGTAACAAGGGTTTGGGATATTGGCCCAGATCAAAGCTCTAGTTCAGGGAGCTTTATATTTTCACAAGCAAGACTACACCCATTCCTTTGTGCTTTTATAAGCGCTGTTAAGGATCTCTCTGAGCAAACCTTGAAGGGTTTCTCTCTTCTGTGGGTTTCTTGCTCAGAAAATGATGCGGGATAACAACCTGGTGCGGCACTTGGACGCCTGCGAGACGATGGGCAATGCCACGGCCATCTGCTCCGACAAGACGGGCACGCTGACCACCAACCGCATGACCGTGGTGCAAGCCTACGTGGGGGACGTGCACTACAAGGAGATCCCCGACCCAGACTCCATCCCTGCCAAAACCATGGAGCTGCTCGTTAATGCAATCGCTATCAACAGCGCTTACACCACCAAAATCCTGGTGAGCGGGAGCTTTTGTGCTTTAGTGTTTCAGTTGGCAGCGAAACGAAACGCAGCGGAAGGAGGGGGAGGCTTTTTTAGGCAGTGGTAGTTCCGTGGCATCCCAGTGTTGAAGTATTGTATACTGTTGGGGGCCTCAAAATGAGGAAAGGTGCTGTAAAAACGATGTATTCTACAGTTTGGGTTTATGAAGGGCGGGGATTCACTTGTAAATACAGGCCCATGGGACATATAAAAAGCTCCTGCTGTCATTAGATTGGGATGGCCCCAGGTTTGGGGGAGATGAATTTGCTAACACAAATGTGTGTAAAATGCTGTGTGTCTAAGAACTTTCAATTGATTCTCAAATAGGACAAATTGGATTGGTTAAATCAGTGAGGTTAATGAACTTTATTCCTTGTGGTTTCGAGTGAGTTCCATCCAGAAGGATTTTATTCAGCCTGTAAAGGAGGCCAGAATGGAAATCTCCATTTTGCTTGTGGCATTAGGTTCTTCTGCACAGAGCTAATTAAGAGACTGAAAAGTTTTGCATTTCCAATAGATTTGTTCTTTGAAAGGTCAAGCTGAAAGTTAATGTTACTGAACAAATAGATTTTTTTTTAAATTTATGAATATATGTATTTTCCTTTTTATAATTCCATGCTGAGCTGCATAATATAGTCACGCATACACTTTGTGTTTGTTAAAAGTAGTCTTTTAAATTACAATCCCAGAAAATAAACAGTGCTGAGTGCTAGAGCATACATCTTGCTGTGTAAACATCTGGATATTGGTAATAATCCACAGTGGGGAGCCAAATGTTTCGAGGAAGCCACACAGATATGCAAAGGTGTTTTGGAGTGAATGCTCCCGAGGGTTGTTTGACCAGGATTGGGGTCTGAAGTTGGGCACTCTGGAGACAGAAACGTGGGGACACCGAGGCTGAGCCAGTTCCTCCAGCCCCAATGGGCAGGGAATGCCTGGGCAGTGCCCCAGGCCATGGCTTTTGGGAGGCTGATTTGTGTCACTCAGCCCCGGGCACAGGCTGGGATTGAGGCAGGGTAACAGAGAGGAATTTGGGGTGAGGGATGGCAGGTACCTGTCTCAGTCTGGGTAGGATAAGTGCTGCAGTGGGGACACAAGTCACATACCAGGTCACCCTCTCTGAATCCCAGAACAGGTTTAGGTTTTGGAGTGACAAGGCACCAAACTTTCCAGTTGTGCATGTGTAATATTATGTTTAATAGTCTGTCTTTTTCTTGTTGCAATAATTTTGTTTAGCTGAAAAGTTTCTGGTCAATAGTAGTTCTAAAATGGTCATAATATTATTTTGAATTTGGCTTTTTTTTTTTAATGCTGACTTGTCTTCATTGCTTCTTGTTGAAATCAGTTGTGTGTGCATATTAAAAAGAGTCAATATTTCACCATCTCAGTACCTTTTTGAATATGCACACATAACTCGTATCTGTGGAAGTGATAAATGAGTGAAATCCCCTGGAAATCCCATTTTTTCTGGGTGCAGATCAGATAACAGCTTGAAGGTGTCTATGTAAAATGAATGGTGCTTTTTAGCTATAAGCAGCAGCATCAGGTAAAGCCTTGTGGTATGGCCCCCACGAGAGTCACAGCTCCAGTATCAGAGGAGATCAGTTCATTCCTTGCTTAGCCCAATCTGAAGCTGAGCTTCAACATACAAGGCACTGTTCCATAGCCCATTGGAACTCATCAATAAATACAGTGCAAATTCCCTCGGGGAGTTGCTCCCAGGATGAAATAGACCATTCTTTCTCTAGCTGCTGCTACTGAATGCACTCTTGTGCACTCATTCTTAGAGCATGTTTAATCAAATTGTGAATATCAGCTCCAACCCAAAGGGCACGGCAGAATTACGTTGCTAACACTGAGGTTTGCATGTTCTATTTTTGGCTATCTAGTTATGCATATGCTGTAAATTGTGCCTTGTATGAACTTCTGTTCGTGGGGATCACATATGGGACCATAAAATTAGCCAAGATGCTCTGCTGAATGAGAAATATTCCCTCTTGCATTGTCTTTTGATTAAGGGGCAATTGAACCGTTGATAAAAATATAAAAAGAAAATAATATCAGTGCTCGGGATAAAAGATTCGAATTTCCCTGAGAAACTAAACACAAATTATGCCAGCTGAACAATAGCATCATTAAATATAGTTCTTTTTAATGCATTCCAAGATGAAGTTACTGAGGGAGCTGATTTTGCATTCCATTAACTTCAGAGGAACTTTAATGCTGCTCTGATACCATTTCTGTGAAGCTGCTGTGCAGAAACCTTTCTTTTCAGTATTCGTGTTTTAGAGAGCTGTCCCATGTGAAATAAAATCAGCCTTCATGAGTTTCTGTGTGTGAGCTGGCATGGGGACTGTAAAGCAGCTCACTCTGAGAACTAAAATTTGCATTTTGAGAATATTTGATTGCTCTTGAAGCAGAAGTACAGTGATCTCAGATACCACAGAGCAGCAATGAAACAGAGACTCCAAACACCAAAACTAGGGGTTTGAACTTCTCTGTGCAGCTCTTCCTGCATAATTTCACTTTTAATTAGGAAGGTATTTCTTCTTTTAATTTCCTGAAAGCTGTCCTAGGGCACTGGGTGGGTATAATGTGTTCCTCTGAAGGAGACATCACAGTTAGTATTTAGCTGAGTGATCTTCAGCACCAGGGAGGAAGTCCCAGCTGGGCCTGTTATTGCTGGGAACTAACAGAGACATTTCATTTGGGGCTTGATGGGTGCCCAGGGAGACCAAAAGGGTGCTGGATCTGCAGCTCCACTGGGAGATCCGCTGGCAGAAAGGAAGATGTTAATTCACCCTCTTTTGTGTAATGACTTAGGCCTGAACATACAGTGAATAATCTTATTAAAAGAAGTGAAACAAAATTTCTAAGTCCTTTGCACGGAAAGCAGTTCCAGGGATTTTGGTCTGGAATTTCTTGTTAAGGATAAAGAGTTCTCTTGCCTGGTTGTGTGGTGCAGAATTCTGGGGGAATGCACTGCCTGCTGCTGAAGGGAGGCTGGAGAGGAGGTCATGAACCCATAATAGATGGAAGCTACAAGAAAAAATTGCATTCTACAAGAGGGAAATGTTGAAAGTAATGGAAAATAAGATTTTAGCACAAGAGCTGCTTTGCAGGAATGGATGGAAATCCATTGTTGGTGTTGAGAACATGGATGGAGTAGCCAGGTGAAGGGTTCCTTTCATTTGGGGGGAATATTTGCACCCAAAAGAAACACAACTCCTTGGGTTCTTGGGAGACAGGAACAGACTTTCCAAAGGAATGCTGAGTGCAAAATAAACTTCTTACAGATTTTGGGTTTTTTAAAATCAAAGACTGAAATTCATTTATCAGATACTTGGATTAATCTTGACTTTTTTAAAATCTGTTTCATCAGATGAAAAAAATCATCTCAAGAATAATATACATATAGACACATAGATTATTTAAGCAGGAGAACCTTAAGGTAATGCTCTTTTACCTTCCATAATTTCAGCGCTATCAATAAAGTAAGGCCTTCTTAAGGACAGCTTGAAAGTGGTTTTGGGGAATAGGAATATTTGGAAGTTTCCTACCAAATCATTTAAAAAGTCGAGGTGTAATAGGTATGTTTGTGGATATCCCATCCATTTCCCACCATTAATGTATAAAGTTCTTAGCGAGGGAGAGGAGGATTGAAATGCCATCTTTTCCACAGTAGTTGCTTGTGGTTGTGTTTGTTTCTTGTGTTAAAACACAGATAACTTTACCATTTGGTTTTGCTGCACTTGCAGGTTCAGGCCATCTTTCGTTTTATCCAGCTTAGTTCACCTTGTTTTATTCCATCATGTTTTCTCCACCCAGATCCAAGCTTTGTCCCCAGGGAGCTTTGCAGGGGTGGTTTTGGGATGGAAGAAGGGCTTGAGGGAATTGTGGCAACACTCTCAGCAGTGACCATCCCTCACAACCTTTTTTACCTCTGCTTGCTTTCCTCAGGCAACGCTCAAAATGAAATTCTACCTTTAGGTAATGTGTCAAGATCTCAGTAATTTGTGTTTTAAGGATGGTAAGGAGTGGACAGCTGTTTTATGTAAGGATGGAGCTGTGGAATGTTGTATCCTTACATAATGCCAGTGGAAATCAGTGAACAGTAAGAAACATCTCCGGAATGAATTTTTTCAGCTTGGCCTTTGTAATGGCACTGAACCAGCTTGGGTTTGGTGACATCTGGCTTTGGATGAGGGAGGCAAGAAGAAGGAGCAGTGGGCTTGAACCACCTTCCTGCATTGTCATCAAGGAAGACACTGGAAATGGCAAAGTCTTCTTGTGTAATTAAAATCATCTAGGAAAATTCACAGAAAAACATATTGAAAGGAAACTCCTCAGCTGGCAGAACAATGAGCTGCTGGAAGGATTCAAAGATACTGATTTTTTCACTGTCTGAAAAAGAATCCAGGAATTTGTATGAACTCAAAGAACTCTGCTCCAGGTTTTGCACTTTGGGTTCTGCAGTCCTGGGGATACAGAGAGTTACTAAATATACAATACCAGGAGAACCAGGTGCTGAGCTGTTTAAAATGAGAAACTTGTTTGATTTATTTGAAGATAGGATGTGTATGTTTTGTGAGAGGTTTTATTTCATAGGCAAAATTATTCCTGTCGTAGGTAAATTTATATCTTTATCTCATTTTTTGTGTGTTCTCAGTGTTATACAACTGGATAACGTAGCTATAAATTATACATGGGAACAAACAATGCAGGCAAAAGCATCTTTCTATATATAAGCCAGTCATCACCAAAAACATCCCCAACAACACATTCCTTAAAACTTTCCCTACAGCCTTTGGGGTAAGCATTTTGTCAGAATAACTTAGGCAGAAACCCCAGTCTATGGTGTGTGCATTATTTACTGTGGAAGCAATAATTACTGGGGGTAATAGGTCATGCAGTTGATTGTCTGTGCTCCCAGGAGGGGTCATTAGCACTGGCGCTCCTGGCCTCTCCTCTGTGGTTCCCAGGCAGCTTTCCTGGCAGCCAAGGGGTGCCTGTCTTGCCTCAGGATGTGGGTGTGGAAAGAGAGAGGGTGGAGAAATACACTAATCCTGCCGTGGCTCATAGCAGGTTATTCCCATACTATCTAGGACTGAGTTAAATTCATTTCTTTATTTTCTTTCCTCGTGTGACAGAGAACAAGGTTCAGCTTCCTTCATGCTGGCCCTCTTTGCCTTCAGAGTTGGGGAATTGCAGAGTCCATTTATTCCTGTTGGGATAAATAATCCCTGCAAGCTTATAAAGAGGACTGACAGTCACTTGGTAGCTTTTTTGTTACTATATCATACATTAGATTTTTTTTCCCTGCTTGCTGGTATGAAAATGAGTAAATAAAATTTTTAACTTATGATGCAATAATTTTTTTCCTATTAGCTTGCTTTTATGTTTTTTGTCTCCATGTCATTTTTTTTCTGCTCATCTTGTACTGGCATGAGATGTTTCTCTTAGGGGGAATGACCTCCAACTCTTTCCAAATACACCTGTTGGTGAGTGCAGGCTTTGGAAGTCAGTGTTTCCTGTACTCCACAGTGTTTCCATCCAGATTTGTAAATAGTGCTTCTTGTCTGCTCATTTTTAGGACCCTTTTTTTTTTTAATATAATACACTGACATAAATAATTGTAGTATGTGGTTCTTTTCATGCCTCTGATACCCTACAGAGACAGAGGAGCTGATGGATGTGCTGGCCAGGATGGGCTGGTAACTCTCTTTAGGGGATATTATCAGGGAACATGTTTTCCCAGTGGGAGCTTTGGTTCTACATGAGTTGGTGCTTCAGGCACATTTGCTTTAATGCAGGTTTTCTTTGTGCTCTTGATCATCAGGAACAGGAAGATAATACCTTCAAATGTGGTAATTTAATACCAATTTTATAGAAAACTATAGTGGTTTTATAATCAAAGATACACAAGCTGGCTTCTTAGAAATCAATGTGGTGGGTGAATCACTTCATAATGAAATATGACATTACTATCCCTCCATATTTATGTTACATAAATACATAATATATTTTATATAATATATAGTTTTAGCATGTTTTCTTTTTACTCTCAATGTGGTTTATTCCTCTGGAGGGGGGAAAAAAAAACCAACCACAAACCACCAGAAAGGCTCAACTGGTACAATGCCTGAAGTGTAACTAATCAACACCACAGTTTATGACAGAAAACACTGCTCATTGCAGAGCAAGACATGGCATGAGTTACTTTGCAGACTTGAACAAGTTGACTGGTTCAGTGCTGTTCTTTGAGAATGAAATTGGGCTTAGTAAGGTTTATTACCCTTCTGTTCATGCAAGCAAAGAACTGTTTCTTTTGAGTCGCAGGGAGAAAGACAATATTGAGCATATGGAAAGTAAAGATCTGTGCTTTGATGTCTTGTGCAGGTAGAACCCACTGCTCATTTTTCTGCCAAGCTTCTGGTTTTCTCTTCTTTATTGTGAAGCTCTTGGCTCCTCTGGGTTCCAGTCAATCATATTTCTGTTTTATTTAGAAGTGAGTGTGGGAAGATGTCTCAAAATCACAGCCTTCCTGCGTTTAGAGATGGTTCCAAAGGGGCTGGAAAAGTCTCTAGAAGGAGTGGCATTCTGAGGAACTGTTAGCACTGATTCTGAGCAAAGTGAGGCGCTTCTCCAAGGCACGTGACTTGGGTGGATCTGATGTCTCAGGGGCAGGTGCCTTTGACAGGGAGAAGCCAAAAAATGCTTTTCTCACCTGGATTCTAACAGAGGAAACAGAAAGTTTTCTAAGGCAAGGCTGCCAGAATATTCTAACGTAGCCAAAGTCAGACAGCTCCTTATCATCACTGAAGAAGTGACTGGCCTGCCTTGGCAGACACCTGGCATGGAAAATGAAGCTTCTAGAAGTTATAGTAATTTAGGACAAGTTTAATAAGTAATTCTGTGAACCCTTCTCACACGTGTAAGTGCAAGCACAGAGCAGCAGAGAATGGCTGGCTACTGGTGAGTCCTTAGGGAGACACCTTAGGGACATCTCCCCCCTCTGAAGTCATGGGGGAGTGTTGGGCAGATGTCATAGCACCAAATGAAGGTATTGAGCATGTGCAACAGTTCCACCGCAGGTTTCTTATGCTGGTGTTATTTTCCTGTTGTTTCCACTAATTCACTTGGGCAGAGTTCAGTTATCTTAGAGTTCCCTTCACTCCAAAGAAAGGTTGTGAGGGCTGGTTTTGTAGAGGCTGGGTATTTAGAAAAGGTGAAAGACAAGATTTTCTGGGAGAATTTTGCTATGAAGAAGGACCCGATGTTCAAGCTTTCCGTCATTCCTGTCCTGTTTCCTCCTGAATGAGTAATCAGGCCAAAATTGGCTGCAGTCTCAGGGTGCTGTTGTGCCCAGCAGAGGCATCAGTCTTGCTGTCCTGACTGGGAGAGGGACTGGTTGAGGGACTGAATTTATAATGCAGCTCAAGAATTATCCCACCAATCATGCAAAAAATCCCTCCAAGAAAATATTAGATAAGCATCGCTCTAACATGTTATATCCACTTGAGCTCACCCATTTGCCTCCCAAAAAGCCAACATCTCACTCCCCAAAAGCAGTGTAAAAATAGTTGCAGCTGGTACGTGCTAGTAAAGAGGAGTACATTTTGTATGAGCACTGAAATATCTGCTCGTGGGCCTTTCAGCCTCCTTTAGAAATGGATGCTTGCAGAGCCCTTTTCCTTGCGCTGGAAATGAGTACTATTAACAGAGAAGATCTATAATTATGATGGGCTATAATCAGTAGCTTCAGCCAAGTGAAAAAACTTCCTTTTTCATGTGGCTACATTTGCTTTGCACTTACTAAATTTAGCTCCTTAAACTGTACAAGTTGTTTGTAACTGCGCTGCAAACCAGAAAGGCAATGACTATTAAAGCTAATAATTCTAGTTTGGTCTTTTTAGTTTCCAGACACTTAGTTTTCCTGTCTGTGATATAGTTAATAGATTTTGGGGGGAGGGAGGGCTTGGCTGGCTGGCTGTTTTTTCCAGTTATGAAAAGCAGAGAGAAGGTGACACAGGTGGAAATGAGAGCTGGTATACGTAGGTACCAAGGAGTAGATGTTGTGTATTTTACACCTCTGTGCCTGAAGTCCAGGCACAAGGGTTAGTTGGAAGCAGCCAAGAGATGCACTTCAGACTACCAGTGGAGATGTTTTTAAAAATGTAATTTCAATTAAGGGAGTTCAATAGTTAACAAAAAGTGAGGAGTTTTGATGATTTCACGTTCAGAAACATTGAATAAGGTTTTCATAGGCAGCCTTGGTGAGAGAAAGGGGGGAAAACTGTCAATAAATTCCTAAAATGTGTAGTAGAGTGGCTGAAAGGCCATTTGCCAAATGTACAGTTGCTCCTTAGAGCACTGCTGTAACTGAAGAAAAGGTGGATCTATTTCCATAAACCTGAAAGACGAGGTTGCAGCCCTCAAACAGACGCATTGATGCTTTTAATGTTGGCTGGTATTGGTTCTAATTTGGAAACAGTTTTTAAACTGCAGCTCTTGCCTTGCAATGGAGTGTTCTCCAGCTGAGCAGCTCAGGCCTCTGCAGTTTGTGCCTGTTTGCTTTGCCTGCAACACTCCCCAGGCCAATCTCAAACCAGCAAAACCTCAGTTTATCAGGTCTAAACTAAGAGGTTATTTCATGGGGCAGCTCCCAATTGCTCTGCTGCCATTAGGTGCAATTTCTCCTTTGCACTCAGTGACAAATGTTCAGCTCGTTTGCTGTTATGCCAACATAGCAAGTGCTTGCAAAATACATGGGAGAAAGGACTAGAAATGTGTAAAAATCCATTAGTCTGCTCTTGACTGGAACCAATTTGGTTCAGAAATTGTGTATTTGTCCCTCTGGTTTGTGTTCTGGCAATATTGGTAATAGGGGAGAATGTGCTCTTGCTTGCTTTTGAGCTGAAACCTTGCACTTAGGCTATATTTAAAGTAAATTGGCTGTTAATTAAAGTGAGTTAATAACAATTGCTGTGGCTCATTATTTTGATTATATAGGTTACTTGTCACCAGTTCTTGTTGCACTTAAACAAAGCTGGAATGGCATTTAGGGTTGAATGAATGTCACAAGTGCCAGTTCCCTGGGGCTGGACAAAAGGACAAGATCTGTAATGTCCAGATTTGGAAATGAAATGTGCAGTTTGCCAAATTTAGAGCCAAATTGTCATTAAATGGCACATTTTAAGGGAACATACGAATGGTTTTGCTCAATAACAATAGGAAGGTCCCTAAATACAGATGAATAACATTTTATAGTCTAATAAATATGCCAAGACTCCTCTGGGGAAAATGTGCTGAGAAATCTTTGTCAGTAGAATGGAGTTTAATCTCATGTGGGAACCCTAAGGTTGGAGTATCCTAATCAGAACCGTGGTTAACCAGTGGTGTCGTAACGAGGCAGAGTTCATTCTCTGCACTGTGATGTGCTGGATGAATTATTGGCATTTGCAACGGGGGGATTTTTGTTCAAAACTATTTTTCTTTTTTAAATTAAAGGACTTCTGACCTCCTATTTTAATAATTTTAATCTTGAAATATAGATTATTTCCTTAAAAAGGCAAAAGTTGAAATTGGAGAGGCAAAATGGGTTAGGAGATGAAAAAGAATAACCCATGTGACATCTTTAGGTTACAGAGTCACTAATGAACTGTAATGTATAAATGTAACACCTCTGCCAGTGTTTGGCTCCTTGGAATAACTCTGGTTGAATTACAGCCTTAGGGAAAGGGGTTATTAATTTTTACAAGTTATCAGTGATTTTTGCCCTGATTTGAAATCAGAAAGCCCTGCTCTGGTCCAAATTAAATTCCTTAATTGTAGCTTTGTCAACTACTTGTGCTATAACTCACTCTGTTTCTCTGGTTGGGAGGCTGAAGGAAATGGCAGTGTTTTCTTTAATTAGTGAGCAGGGTGCTCAAACACTGGCACAAGTTGCCTGTGGAAGTTGTGGGGTCTTTCTCCTCTGAGCAACCCTCGTTTTAAAGAAATAATATACAAAACTCACCTATCCATTTCTCCCTGTAACTACTGAGAAGAGGAAGGAATTTCCATGTTTGCAGTAGATTGTTTTTTTAATGAATCAAAGGTAAATTTGTCCTTCAAGTAAAAGGGGCAATTTAATTATTTGCTATCAAAACTAAGGGCAAGGTATAAACTCTCTCTGAATGTGTAAAAATCAGTGAGAGCCAATGGGAGAGGGAGCAGGGAGTGTCCCCCCAGCCTTTCAGCCTGCTCTTCAGGCCTGATTTCACCTTCTTGCAGATCCCATTTCAAGGGATTATTGCCTTGCTAGGGCTGAAATGCACTGCTTTTAGATTGAGTTATAGCTGAGAAAATTGGATCCACCTCCAGCAGTGAGAGGTGTGTGGTAGCACAGTATTGATTTACTTACGTTGTTACATCATTTTCAGATCTGTCTTCAGATTTGAGGAAAAAACATGAAATAACTGTGCTCCTAAAAATGAAATAATCACCCTGCCTCAGAGCTAACCTGGTACAGGGAGCCTGCCTTTGGATATCCTTTGTGGTGGATCTCATTGTGCCAGTTGTACCTGGATAATTCCACTGATCCAGCTACTGCACAAATATACAAGTTCTTACCCCCAATAATGAGTCGAGAATTCCTGTGACCATTTTCCTAGGATTTTGGAGCAGATCTGATAGTTAAATGCTTGATAACAACCATGAGGGGGGCTGGTCAAACTCAGGAATTCAGAAGCTCCTCATTCTTAAGGGGTGTGGATCTTTGGAATTGAAATGCTTTGCTTGCAATTGAAAGGAAGTAAAGGAAGAGATTATAAATATTTTTAATCCTCTGAAGGCACATTTAGTAAATTTGGAGATAAATGTACTCCAGGTTGTGAACTGCTCCTTCAATCCCTTGTGCTGCCCCCAGTTCAGCCTGACTTTGGACTTTATTTGAGCTGGATTCCAAGAGCAGGGGTGATTCTGAGCTGGGAAACAGCTTGGGTGTCATCAGAGCACTTTCTGTGCTCTGTATAAAACAGAGGCACCTCCTTAATCAGCAACATGAAAACTCTAAAAGTTCCAAACAGTCTGAAAATTGAATAGTCCAACAGTGTGAAAAGATGACAATCCAAATTGTGATCTTCCTTATCAGTCAAATCCATATTATTGAAGGTTGTCCTCATGGGTTGCAAAGATCAGAATCTGCACAGATATGAAGACTAATTTTTATTCCTGAAGATGTTTTGAAAATAAATTGATAGCATTTTACTGCTGTACAGCTGATGCCAGGGGTTTGTAGAGAAACTGTTCCTATCTCAGTCCATGGGTTTTGCCTTTCTCTGGTTTTCTCCCCCATCCCACCACAGAGGGAAGGGCAGGAGCAGCAGGCTGTGTGATACTTGGTCACCAGCTGGGGTTAAACCATTTTGCTGGCACCAGGATCCCAGGGAAATCCTAAAGGAGAGTGGACCAGCTGATGGCTGGCATCACTGTGTTCTTGTTGCCAACACAGTATTGACACCGTTTCCCATTGCAGAATTGGAAAGTTTATTTAGCCAAGGAAGGGTTTCTTAATCCTTGGCTAAAAAGAACTCACTCTTTTAATTTGGAAGGTTTTCTCTAGAACAAACAGTCATTTTGGTTTTCCTCGAAGTCAGTTGAGGAAACCGGTACCTACAAAAAGCTGAAAGGTTTGACTACAAATGTTGTATGTTTTATTCTTGCTTTGGGTGCTTTACATTAAACCATTGATTGAAATTCTATAATGAGGGAGTAGCTCTGGATTTGATAGTACCACAGTTTTTAGTAGTTCTTCTTTTTACAGTGTTAGGAATTAAACAGGAAAAATATCACATGGCTTGAACAGCATTCATCCTTCTTGGTTATTCTGCATCAGTACCATAGTTTTTAGTAGTTCTTCTTTTTATAATGTTAGGAATTAAACAGTAAAACTATCACATGGTTTGAACAGCATTCATCCTTCTTGGTTATTCTGCATTTTACGTACATCATGTTTAAATACGGAGAGAAAATTGCTGCACATCCTGGGCCGTTTTCTCTACTGTTTGAGTAGACAGAGTATGGAGTGGAATCTTTTGCCATTTAATTTTGAAAGATTTTGTTTTCCTCTGTCTGTTTATCTGGTGTGATTCTCCCTTGAAATAGAACACTCAATAAGGATATAATAGTCTAGTAAAGCTTACTTTGTATGTTAATAAATTGGTATATTTACAACCATAATTATTCTGAAGGAGCAGTTCAATCTGCAGGACACAGGAGAATAACAAAAAAACCCCCAAATGAAGACTTTAGGAGATATGTGAAATCCTAACATTTCAATTTGGAAAGGTTACTTGGATCTTCTTGCAAAGTCCTCTCTTTTCACATCAGAAGGGGAAACGAGCAAAATGAGACTTAGAAGTGTTATGGTAAAAATGGAAGCACTATAATTTCCTAATCTAATTTTAAATATTGGAGCACCTCTGTAAGTTATGGCCACAGTTTTATCTTTCTTCATTCTCAAAACTCTTTTATTAGGCAATTATTTCTCAGTGAAACAGTTCTGCAAATTCCCTTTGTAATCCACATTCGGTACGAGGTCAATACTGGCTTTGGATTGGTATTTCTAAGCCTCAGTAGCACAGCTGGACTTTGACCTAGAAACCTATTTTGACGTGGTGCCTGTAACAACTGGTATTTAAACATCTGTCTGCCGGTTCTTTTACATGCAACTATTTGCTTCCAGTGGAGATGTTGATTAATACAAAGGCTTGGGAGAACCATTTGAAAAGGTTCTGCAAGGATCAGTGGGAAATCATGACTGGAGGAAGACACTGGGTCAGTCTCTGCCTGGGAGAGGATTGTACAGTTTGTAGCTGATTTGTGCTTCTAGAAGGTCCTTCAGTGAGCTCCTGGTGACAAGTCTCACTTCAAAGCCTTTCCCTCTTCTCTCAAAGGGTTTTCATTCTCCAAGGAGTCAATGAGATTGTTCCTACTTAATTTTTCAAAGTAAGCCTCCTGGGCTGTCCCTGTAATTGTTCTGCACGTGCCGCGCGTGGTGGGATTTGGTGAGACCCCAATGTAGGTCCATCGCAGCAGGAGGTTCCAAAGGCAGCAGCTCCTGCAGAGGCTCAGCAAGGATGTGCCAGGGCTGGCCTTGGCAGGCAGCTCTGCAGTGAGAGAGGACAGGGAAGGAAGCGCTGCTTGCCAGCTCTCCCCACCATATGCTTTGTTCCAGTGTGCTGCACAAAGGCCAGGGAGGCAGCAGCTGCTCTGCAGGGAGGTGGCCGCTCCTTGGCTTGGAAGCCTTTCCAAAATGTCTGTTCCTTTTCTTTTTGTGGGTATTTTTTGCCCCTGCTTACGTATTTGCATTCAAAAGATGTTCCCTGAAAGCAATCTATTTTTAAACGCGCAGGAAGGACCGGAGAGTGTGATCTAGTTTTTGTTGAAATGAGCATAATTTTGGGAGGGCGCTGGTATTTAGTTTTCTAGATTGTGAAATGTAGGCAGGGTTTTATTTGCTTGATACCTTGATATTGCTTCAGGGCATGGTGAAATCATACGTGTAAATGAATTCTTTTTGTTGGTTTCCTTGTGTGTCCTCGTGGCCTGATCACACTCACACTGAAGGCAGTGTCAAGGTTCACTGGCTTCAATGGCAGAGACAAGCAAAGCATCCGTGAGGACTGAGGTCTGAAATGGAAAGAGCTGGATCCAACATGGACAGAGGAACTGATCTTGCCTGGAACATTTTGTTTGGGGGTATATTATGCTTCAAAAAAAGTTTGTAAATATTTGTTTATATTTGGGAGTTGAAGGTAAAGCCTTCCTTGTGCTAGAAGGACTGAGAATTATCAGGAGTTGCACAGTGTTTAGACTACTGACATTTTTCTAATACCAAGCATTTCTTGTCTGTAGCAGCACACTGAAGTGTGGTCATTCTAGAAGTGGGAGCTTTGAGATGCAGACCTCATATTTTACAGATAGTTTCACTGAGATTTGCTGTTGGGATTGGATGCACATTTATTTTGACATAAAGATGCCTGGTAGGAAAGCAAGGACAGAGCTTTCTTTAACTCACTGTTCTAACCATGAAAACCAGCAAGGCAATGTAATTCTAAGCAAGAGAGAAAGAAAAGCAAGTCCCTTAATTTTTAATGATGTATCCCTGACCACCCAAGCTGTGGAGCTGCCAGTGGCTAATTTAAAGAAAAGAAATACGAGAGACCAAATGTAATTTTGTGTCTACAGAAATGTTTTGGGAGCAGAGATGCCTCAAGTCTGAATTTTCCACGTGACTTTAGGATTGGAGGACCTCTGGCTGCAGAATATCACACCTTACACTGTACACTGGAGCTTCATTAATTGTCTGCTTCTTATTATCAGAGAAATCAATGTCCAATTGCTTTTCTTCCCTTCAGCCACCAGAAAAAGAGGGTGGGCTGCCTCGCCAGGTGGGCAACAAGACAGAGTGTGGTCTCCTGGGCTTCGTCCTGGATCTGAAGCAGGACTACGAGCCTGTGCGGAGCCTCATCCCCGAGGAGAAGCTCTACAAAGTTTACACCTTCAACTCTGTCAGGAAGTCCATGAGCACAGTCATCAAAATGCCAGACGGCAGTTTCCGAATGTACAGCAAAGGAGCTTCGGAAATTGTGCTCAAGAAGTAAGTTCAGGGGATGAAATTGCCTTGTTTTGCCAAAAGGCAAAACTTTCTGACACTAAGAAGATATATGTGGGAATTTTGGAATTTGGAATTTGCTAATTATACCAAAAATATGACACATAATAGGGGTTAATGTTTTGGGGGTTTTTTTAAATTTTTTTTTAAAGTGCTCACTCTTGCAGAATTGGCTTGTTTTTCTTATCATTGGCTGCAAAAGGATTGGGTCTGATTTGATAATTTACAAATGGATTTTTCACAATCAATCCATTTGGAAAATAAGTGTTTTTCAATTTCATTGTAAGTTGTGAGCCCCCTGATTATGTGGGTATTAAGGACATAATGAATGAAGGGTGCTTGGTGTCTGCAATAACTTACAGATAAATTCCTTCTGCTATTTCAGTAGTGAATCTTGTAGAACTTGACACCAGAAACTCCAAACTTGCCCTCAGATGGGTGTTTGCTGCAGAGGGTGGCTACAGGGAACCGCTTTTGAGCACTTATGCAAATATACAGTCCATTTTTTATTCTTTGTCCTTAATTAAACCAGATGTTCCAGGATCCTGAATGCAGCTGGTGAACCTCGTATCTTCAGACCACGGGACAGAGACGAAATGGTGAAGAAAGTCATTGAGCCCATGGCCTGTGATGGCCTGAGGACCATCTGTGTGGCTTTCCGAGACTTCTCCAGCAGCCCTGAGCCTGACTGGGACAACGAGAACGACATCCTATCTGACCTGACCTGCATCTGCGTTGTTGGCATTGAGGACCCAGTAAGGCCAGAGGTACCTCACATTCTTTTGTTATACAGCATTTTGCAGAGAGCTGAACATAGATTGAATTACAGGTTTTAGCTTATTTTTTAAAATTAGTTCTGTCAAAGAAGATGAAAGGGAGCTTTAGAAATAGGCTTTATTTGATAAAAGGCCAAATAATTAACCTGATAAGAATCAACTATCAATCAGCTGATATTTAAATCAAGAATTACAGGGCTTTTTGAACTACAGGATTGAGGTGCCTGACCCAGTGTACAGGAGGGCTGATCAGCAGCAGGTTTATTATGCTGCCACATGTTAAAGAGTTGGATAAATATGACTCAAATTACGGCTCAGCAGAGCAAATCAGTGTCAGGTGCTCGTACTGGAAGCATGTGCCTGCTACTACACTTGTAAGTGATGTTACTACAGTGATACCTGGGGTAGAATAGGGGGCAGAAACAGTCCTGACCTGGTGCCAGAGGAGGATTCATTCGGTAGGTGATCAGTGGTTGTCACTTGCTTTGGGGTGGGGACACTGAGAGAGAACTCACATTTCTGTAGGAAAAGAGTGGGCTCTGATGCTGCACAAAGAGGATTTTGTTGCCCATCTTTGTCTTTTGGAATTCTTCTGTCTCATTCTGCATTTTTGCTGCATCTTTTTCAGCCATGTCTAAATCTTTGGGTTTGATTCACTGAGAATTGGTGGCGATGCTGGGCATATTAGGATTTTTTTTTCCACTAAAACATGAAAAGGATAGATTTTTCTGAGTTATTTCCCTGAGTTCTTTATAGAATAGGTTTTTACAAATTTGTGATTGCTGGAACTTTGAAAACTGACACAATACAACTACAGGCACCACCAGCAGAACTGTGCTTTGCCTGATAATGGACCTTGCTGGGGTTTTTTCAATATCAAGGTTATAATATAAAATAAATCTTACCTATGTGAAAACTGGATGATAAATTCCTTATCTCCCCAAACACCCAATAAACAGCACTCGCTTTATCTGCCATCAGATGGTCTCTTGCTGCAAATCCATCTGTCCCTGACATTGCAAGTCTTGGAAAATGTTTGCAGACAGAATTTCTGAAGGATGCTTTTAATGTTCCTTTAATGCTTTAGCTCGTGTGTGTGTGTATAAAACTCAGAAAGATTGTTGTCAGTGACCACTGGAGCTGTGAATGAGCCCTCTGTCCCTCCGAAATCAATTCCTGATACGTGTTAGAAAACAACTTAGTCAGGTCTTGTGTGGTGTGACACAAAATAGCTGCAAACTCTCCTTTCATGTGATCGTTATGAGTGTCTTGTGTAAGAGAAATTCTCTCATCTCATAGGGAATAATTTCTTCAGAGCTTGAGGTAAAAGTGTATAATGCTGCTAAAAATAAAGAGGTCAAATCTGACTTCTGTAGAAAGAATCAAAGGAGACAAAGGCAGGAAAGCATCTTATTTCTAGCTGAATATTTGAATAATGTATTGAATTTCGTGTCGTTTCACACCAGAATAGGCACTAACAGTTCTTACTTCATTGCAAGACACACAATCAAATATTTACAATTCCAGAATTTTACCAAATATTGGATATCTGGGTTTGGGGACTTCAGGTTTTGCTTTGTTTTTGTTTTGTTTTGTCCTTTTGAACTGTTCCAAAGTGATAATAGCAGCATGGCAGCATCTAAAACAATGTTTAAATAATTACTGCTGTTACTGCTCCACACATTAGTAAAAAGTAGTAGCAGCACCTCAGGAGAAAGAAATGAACCAAAAAACCCCGAGCCAGAATAAAACATCTCAGAAAACCTGTCTAGATATGAGATCTCTGACTTGGTATATATTAATATACGTATGTGAAATGACCATTATTGATGCAAACAGGGAAATGTTGAGCAGTTATAAGGAATTTAAGAATTAAGCTCGCTCATTAAACAGCCACCACTGGAGTGTATGAATTTCCAAGTGCTTTCTGTATGGCCAAAAACCCCCATAGAAGTTAGAAATACTATTAGAGCTAATGTTTTATGAATATTCTCAGTATCCATGGCTATCAGAATTGATTCTGGCAGAAGGGATAGATCAGGCAATTCCAGTGAAACAATCCAATCTCCTCATCCTGGCATCCTTTAGCTTCACTTAGATGACATTGCCGTTTCCTGGGGAGGCCCAGTTTTCCCTAAGGAGATTGTTGGAGCTCGCACCTGGATAATGCAGTTCCTGGGGTGCACAGAGGGGCTCCTGTGCATCCATGGGGTGTTTCCACTTGGGAATGCCTGTGGGCTCCCCCTGCTTTGGTTTCAGGGGTAACCCTTCTGTTCTCACGGTGTTCCTGGGAGCTTTCTTGCACTCACATCTCCCCCCGTGCCTTAAAGGAAACTATTTGCATGAATTCTTCAGCACTGATGTCCAGCAACTGTCCAGTTCTGTGTGGAGTGCCAGCCATGGGCACCTGTGGCTTGTGCATTATTTCCAGGTTAATTAACACACCCGTTCCTTAGTGGCAGCTGGATTTATCAAACACTGATATCAAACTGGATTTATCAAGCACTCCTTGCTTATGTGTGTATTGTGCGTGTATGTTTTATTTTTCTTTGATAAATACCCAGGAAGAGAACAAATAAAATGGTGTCTTGTTCCTGCAGAGCTTCTCTGTTGATTCTGACAGCCTCTCGGTCTTGATTTTAATGAGTCTGAACTGGCTTGCAGTGATTTGCCAATGCACGCCCACAGTCTGTTATTGCTGGGAGAGCAACGTAAATCACTTCCAAATTCTCCCATTTATTTGTCACCTGATTCAGAGACATATTCCTGCACTGGATATACTTGATGCACGCACACATGCATTGCAAGTTGGTCTTTGCAGAGAGAAAATAAACCAAAAAATTGTACATTGTGTACTTAAGATCTGCAGAGCTGATGGAAAATATCTGCTGCCACTGCCCACTCAGTCTGCCAACACTCTTTCTCCCTTACAGCAATCAAAAAAATATGAACAGTATTTTAACTGTAATTACTGTACACAGTATTAAATCAGATACCACCCACCAGCTGTCCAGAAAATGACAGAAGAGGAAAACAGAATGATTTCTCTAGTTCTCTGTGAGTTTGGGATGTAGCTGAAACTGGTTTGTCCTCCCCTGACCTTCTTTAATAGGACTGGCACTTTGTGGGAATAGACCATTTCTTCGGTTTGCACTGCAATTTATTTTTCTCCTACATGGTTCATACACTGTTCTGGTTTTTCAGATAGTCATCTAAATCTGTCATATTCTATGCATGAGGGTCAGCACAGTTAAAGTGGAGACTAAGGGCATTTCAAATTGACAAATGGGATATAGTCAGGATTATTAATGTGGAAACTGGGTAGATCAGGAGTCATTTGCTTAAGTAATAAATTTAATCTGATTGTACATTCCTGTACAGAAATCTATTTCATAATATTAAAAGGCTTCAGGCCCAAATAATGCTTCCAGGGTACAACTTGTGGGAAAATACTCTCAATGAGAGATGAGGAAATTGGCCGATAAAGCTCTGTCCCTGAATTCCTTCCTTGGTTCTGTCATTTGCATTGACAGGGTCATTCTGAGAGAGGGGTGTTTTGCCTGGTAATCATGGGAGGAGCACTCTTATGGACCTCAATTAGGTGTTGGTTTCAGGAGGCTTTTTGGAAAGTAGAAGCTTCCCAACTGCCTTTAATAAATATGCAGAGCCATGGTGCGAAATTATTCACTGACTAGAATAACCATCATCTCTGGCATGGTTTAAGGGTGGGCAGTTTCAGTGTGAGTTACTCAGCTTTTGTGGGCCCAGGAAATGCTGAGAAGTGCAGAACTGGCCACGCTGGCTCAGAGCAGGGCTCATCACATGAATGCAGAGTCCTGCCCTCAGCAGTGGCACACAGTCGTGGCCACAGAGGAGATCTGAGTATCTGGAAATGCACAAAGTGAGCAGTGTAATGTTGGGGATGGTGTCTCCTTTTCGTAGCATTTTCTGCACTGGTGGCTGAGATGAATGCACTCGAATTGGCATTGAGTTCTGCAAACTTGGATCTGTGAGGGAGGGTCTGATCAGCGAGGTGCCCACAACTGGCAGAGGAAGACAGACAGGCTTGCATATTGTAATGCTCCTTCTAAAATAGTTTTTTTAAAGAAGTATTTATTTATGTGTGTATTATTTAATATATCCTTTGCTGTCTTCTGTGCCAAGGCAGCTCCTTCTCCTGTAGCTCTGTGAAGAGCTTCAGTCATCATGCTGAGCCCTGGGATGCCCTTGGACTCTTCCAGGGAAAACTGACATTTAGGGAAGTGGTGATGGGTTGAAGATACTTATTTAGGCTGTTCTTGATGTGTCAAACACATCTCTTATTCTTCCCTGTCAAATAATATTAGTGTTTTTTTTCTTGAGGAAATAATGCTTTCATAATAATGTAAAAATGTCCTGAGACTGAATGAATTGCTTAGTGATATTAATCTATAAATTGTCAATAATTATTATATAGTTTAAGGGAATAGAATTTTTCCCCATCTGAAACTGAGCTACAGACATGGAACCTTTCTGTAGGCTTTATATACCCAGGTAGCTGTATTAAAAGAGCTTTATTAGGAATTTTTCTCCTAGCTCTTGCCCATTTTAAAGATAAAAATATTTTCTTTATTTTAAAATAAGCTGTATTTGATGCCAAGGCAGCAACCAGCTTCCCTATGGTCTCACAGACCTGTTGCACACTGAATTTTATCTCACTGATGCATTTTCTGCACAGCAGGAAAAGTTAATTTCATGCAGAAAGAAGCACAACTGAAGGCATGTTTGATTTTTAGGCCTTTGAAATACATAAAATATGAAATTTAAAACTCCCATATTTAGGAATTCCACCTGTTGATAAGAATGAATTAGTGCAATAGTGCTAAATTACAATAACTTTAAAAATAATCTTACTGAAAGCAAACTTGGCTCAGAAGTTAAGTTTCTGTATAAATATGTCTTTTCCATTCATATTTCCATGTGTGCCGAGTCTGTCTGGTTCAGCAGGCTGTGCTTTGATGCTCAAGGTCACTGAAGCTGCAGAGCACTCATTGGCATTCAGGTCAGGAGGAACTTTAGGAGACTGATCTAGAAGATGGCTTTTTGCTTCTTGATACAAGGTTTGCCTTGCCTGTGGTGTAACCCCAATTCCCTAAGAGTCAAATAGCAGTAATGTGTCTGAGTCCTCTTTTTGCTCCATGAATTCTTAGGCACAGAACTACCTGGGAACACCCGAATTGTACCTTATGTGTGACCCAGGCCTTCCCTTTGCTGTGCCTGTGCAGGTGCCAGAAGCCATCAGGAAGTGCCAGCGGGCTGGAATCACCGTGCGCATGGTCACTGGGGACAACATCAACACAGCCCGTGCCATCGCCATCAAGTGTGGCATCATCCACCCAGGAGAAGACTTCCTCTGCCTCGAAGGGAAGGAGTTCAACAGGAGGATCCGAAATGAGAAGGGAGAGGTAATCCAGGGGCTGAATGCACCCATGCCATGGGTGTGTTATTAAAAACCAGAGGGTCACTGCCATGTTTGTCCTGCACCAGCATGTACCTCCTGTCAGCAGAGGCTGCCCGGGGAGATCCTGCTCCTTTCTACCACCAGCCTTGTGCAATTCAAAATAGCAGTGAAATTCCAGTCTTTGCTCCTCCTCCTGCGGTTCAGTGCTGGCCTAATTCTGCAGGTTTTACACCCAAAGCACCGGTCTACAAGAAATCAAACCCAAGCATATTAAAGCAGGTTTGTGGTGAGGAGGAGAAGGAACTCAACAGCAGTTTTGCTCCTAAAAACGGAATCTGTTCTGAGAACCAACTCCTTGCATTTCTTTAATTTATTCCACTTTATCTAATGTACTCACATTAATGATTTGCATAAAAATCTATTCCTCTGAAGATTTTTAACTCCTCATAATAGAGGGAGCTCGCATGCAGGATATTTGAAGTCAGGTCTAAAAAGGTGAAATCTCTGCTGTCCCTCTGAGTCCATCATTAATGAGTGGACAGAGTCGTTTACTCCTTGCTTGGATGGATGGAATCCTGGCAGTGTCAGTACCTGCAGCAGATTTGTCCTTGTTCCTGTTGCTATACAGGGAAAATTTTGCCATCATTTGTGCCAAATGAAGAGCTGGGATTAAAATGTAGAGCAGAGCAACAAACTTGTTTGATCAGCTTTGAGAAGCTCCCCTATCCTTTATCTGCAGTCCTGATTCTGAGTGGAATTATCCATAAAGATGCTAAGGAAGGCTGGTTATTTACCCATGTTGGCCAACAGGTAGTAATAAACTGCCCTTTTTTGACCTTCACTCACAGCCTCGGGGGCTGTGGTCATTTCCCTGTGCTTTTGGAGAAGTTGCAGGTTTCAGTGGTGAGCTGTCAGATACATGGACACAAATATATTGTGCATTTTGCTAATCACAGCTGACAGGTTAATTGTTTTGGGGTTTGTTTTGTGTGTTCCCCCCTCCAGATTGAGCAAGAGCGGATTGACAAAATCTGGCCAAAGCTCCGGGTTCTTGCTCGCTCGTCCCCCACGGACAAACACACTCTGGTGAAAGGTGGGTGCCAATTAATGCCACCTCATTAGTGAGGCACATCAGCTGCATTGGGAAGATTGTACTGCTGCAAATATATCTGCCTTGTTGCCTTTAATTGCACATCTCTGCATAATGCAAGGAGGTTTTCTGGGTAACCAGGTCACTTGTGCTCTGCCTCAGCCTTGAGATGGAAAAGAATAGGGAACAGTTTGGCAGGAAGAAGAGAAATACCAGTAAGATGTTTGGCAAGTAGGTACAGGCAATCTCATATTTGCCTTGGGACTTTTAACTGGGCTGGAATGAGGCTCTAAAGGGGAAGGGAAAATGGGTGTTTGTTGGTCAGAGAGCAAATGTTGTTGAGAATTAGGGTGTTCTTCATATAAACAAGAGGGGCCATAGCTTTTATAGTCTTTGCCCATACCTTTATGATGAGAACAAGAGCAGTCTTAGAGCGAATCAAGTCTCTCCCGTGTACCTGTTGTCCTACAATTATTTTAAAATGGTATTCCAAGATAAAAAGCTTCCTGTTACAATAGCAGTTATAGAGATGGTGTAACTGGGAGCTGCCCTGGTTGGCGTTACACGCCTGGAGCTTGGGATTTTGAGCCAATTCCCTCTTCCTGTAGGATTTACTTTGGCTTCCTTCAGATTTCTGGCTGTATTTTTAGTCTGTCCTGTGAAAACTGCACCATCCAAATGATATTCTCTCACCATGCTGTCTGCAGATGGAGTGTTTCTATAAAGAGGGATTGGTTTGCACTTTTCTTTATAAAGCCTTTTTCATAACTGTAACTTGCAAATTTTGATGACTTGACATCTTATTCTGTTGACTTTGAAGCTCACACTTCAAAGCTGATGAAATCAGAAAGTTTCTGATCTGGAATAATGTCATTTTGAGCCATGTGGACATGGGGCTGGCACAGGTGGAGGAGCCCCTGGCAGGTGGCTGTTTCCTGGCTTCCTGATGAGGAAAGAGCCGGATTACTTTGCTAAGGCCCTAGAAAGTTTGGAGAGCCCCTCTCTAGCAAGTCTTGGAGGAGCTAAAGTTCAGGATAAGATCTAGCTGATCTTTACACATTTTAGTTGACTACTTAACTAATACTTCACATTTAGACAGGAAGTCCTTTAGGCGTGCAAGGTTTCATTGCTATGACTCCATACACAACAGATTACGAAGGCTTTTGAACATCATGGAACTTTTGAAAATGCCTAAATAGCTTTAGAGGAAAAGTTCTACTGTGAGTTTGAAGATTGGCTCATTTGGATCCTTTGGGACTGAGACCAGTGTATGTGAAGAGCTCTGGAAATACGGATTGTTCAGGAGAACTCAAATACAGAGGTGTAATTCATAAATAATACACATATTTGGGGAGGTGTGCTCCAAGATATTTTAGTGATAGGTGTTCAGGAGTGGCAGTGTTTGGAGGGCATTGTTAGCTCCAGAGGTGAGGATCAAAACAGCACAAGGCAGCTGAAGTCTCCTCCCTTGTGCATCAGAATCCAGTCTTACACCTCAGAGAGAATGGGATTGTACAGCCTGATGGTTTATTTGTCTCAGAAACACCAATTTGTGTTTCATTAAGTGCATTAAATAAGTCCCTTGGGAGTGCTCATCTGAATCATTCAGGATTCTCCCTTAACAGGAAAATGAAACCTTTGCCAGGGAAACTGAAATCAATAGAGAGCTGGAGAAAAAAAGCAAGATATTGCTGATGTTTTCTAGCATATGCACTTTGACAATCCCACAGATATTTACTACTGAGTGCCGCGTGCAACTAAGACAATTAATGATTCAAAGATGTGGCAAGGTCAAGTGATGGAGCAATTAAGTATCTAACGAAGTTCAAGAACAAGTCTGTGGAAATCATGATGGAATTTTTTGGCTACTGATACTCCAGGGGCCATTAAAAGTTACAAGAAACTATTTAAATGTTCACTGGTTTTGGGGCTCTTGTTAAAATGTTATGTTTTTCTCAGACACTTGAGGGATCAAGAGAATTTTCTCTCCTTTGATGTATTCTATCTGCTCTAGGCTAAAAACACACATCAGAAAATAAACTTTTTTCATATTTAATTTTTAATGACATGCAGCTGCTGGAGGGAATATTTTTTTCTCCTTAACATAGCACAGTCCCACCCCGCAAAAGAATAATTTTTATTTTTCATTCTTGTTTTTACTCCTGCTAAGGGACTAAAGAGAGGCATGGTTCAGCATTTCAGGCTGAGCACATGGCTGCTTTCAAATATTTATGGCTTTGAAGTGGAGGTAGATTGGAAAAAACCACTCAGAGTGGTTTGTCATCACAAACTGGTTAAGTGAAACAAAAATCTTAGATATCTCAGCCCAAGTGAAATACAATTTCCTATCAATTCTAAGGGGCCTCTTGGTATTATTTCATATTTTTTACCCAATTTCAAAATACAAGCACATCTAATTTATGCTGTTGTGTCCTTATAATTCTATTGCTGAAAAAATTCCAAATTGTCATGTTACTTTTTTAAAATGCTATGGGGAAAAAACTGTTTAGTACTGATGGGAAATACCATCAGAAAGTATAGAAGAAGATAGAGAAGATAAAAGAAGTAGTCACTTAACCAATTAAAGAAACTGTGCTTTCCAACATATTCAATTTAGACTGGAATTACTTTTTGTGATATTAAAACATAATTTTAAAAGCCCGTATTTAAAAAAAAACCAACACCCAGATATTCTCATGTAAGGTTGATTTGTTAACAAGCAGAAAGGGAACTTAAAAGAAGAAAAGATTTGTAATAATTACCCTCAATTACTAAAATATTTCAAATATTGTTGCATTCTGTAATGTCAGAGATAACACTAGTACATGAACCTTTAAAGCTCTATCCCTGCCTGCACTTAAGTGTGTAACTAAAATGAGTTTGAGCTTTCTCTTTCAGACAGACTCTCTAAATTTGTGTTAAATTAACCAGGAGGTTTGGAAATGTTAAAAGCTAATCTGAAGATAACAGGAGCATGCAAATATATGCCTGCATGTGTGTTTACCTTGTGACACAAACACAGATCTGGGGGCAGGATCAGCTTTGTCAGTGAACTGATGTGCACCTTGGAAATGCTCGGCTGCAGCTGAGGTTGTCCTGCCTCCCTGTTTGCAGTTCATCACTTGAGACACAGAGAAGTAGCTAAAGCAGGAATTTTGAATCCCACAGCCAAGGTTTTCTTACTGGAGCTCTAAGGGTGCCAATGCAAGGAAAGATGGTTTGATTAGAGCAGCAAGGGGAGAAACTGAGGCTGCATTCCATGGGTTTGGTGTGAGCCACGGGCACAGGTAGCCCCTTGTAAAAGAAATGGAAGAGCCATTGTTGTTTAATATTCCTTAAATTATTATCCTGAGTGGATTTGATTTAATTTTATATAAGATGGGTTAAGGGGGAAGACTGAGATGAAATTTCAGTAGTGGATGCAGTGCTGGTGCAAGCTCCTACAAGTTGGGTTAAACATGATCTTTTCCTTCATCCAAAACAAGCTGCTTGCTCTGGGAAACTTATGCCTTATGCATATCCTTCCCAAATTCCTGCCACATCAGCACAATCCCTGTGTGGAACACACTGTGATGTTGTGCTCTAGGTGTGTTCCTGTGGCTCTTGAATAAAATTCCTTTTGATGAAAAGAGCCGTGGCCAAACAGCTTAAGAGGAGGGAACGAGACAGCAAAGGCTGTTTTGGCAGGAAGCTTTGCTGAGAGTTTAAGAATTCTCCTGGTTTGTGTTGCAAACCTATTTTTATTAAAATACTGTATGTAAACATTCAGCTGGCATAAAACAGTTTATTTTGAAGAGATTTCCTTAATGCTAGACATGACTAATTAGTACAGAGGCTTATTTTGAGCCGCTTGGAAGGAGTGGCAAGGCCAGGGCATGTGCCAGCAATGGCCATTACTGGCCGTGTGTCAGGTCATGCCCTTGGTGCCACTGCCCACTCCTCAAGCAGCAGCTGAGCTGCACAGGCAGGGCCCTTCCTGGGCATCCCTCTGCTCTCCTGACACTGTCTGTAAGTATTATACAGGCATGGTACTCCATGCTGAAGAAAATTCTGGAGGTGAAACATTATCACAGCCATTAACAGAATTATATTAAAAAAAAAGTGGACGTGTTTGGAAGGAGATGAGTGCTGAAAGAAGACAAACACTCAGCAATGTGAGGGAGAGGGGAGGAGGAGCAGATTCAAAAGAGCAGGCAGAAGTCAGGGAGCGCAAGGATAGCTGTGAGAAATCCTCTGAATCCCAAAGAATTGCTGCTGCTCCATTTTAGAAATTTGTCTGACGTACAAATGACAGTTTTGCAAAGATCTCTCTGCCCATGGCTGGCACTGGAATCCATCCCCAAAGTACTGTGCCAGGCAATGCCAGAGTTGTGCTGGCACTGCAGTGAGGGTCTGCGGCTCAGATGCTGAGGAGAGCTGAGACCATTTCCTCTCTTTTACCAGGGCTGCTGGCTATGCAGGTCTGTGCTCTGGAGGGTATTGACCTGATCCCAAAATGCCAGTATCGCAAAAATGGCTACTAAACCTTGTGCATGACTACTAAACCCTGTACATTACCCAGGAGCAGTTAGCTGATGCAGGCCAGTGGTAGTACAGTCATCAACATTAGTCACTCTTTACAGCCATTTATATCTGTTAGGAGATGCTTTGTTAGAGCCTCTTCACCTTGATTTGGGTTGTGCTCCCATTTGGAACCCAGCTGGCAGAGGATGCCATCTACCTCTTTGGAGCAGTTAACACCTTAATGTGTCAGGGATTTAACAATTTTTTCTTTTTCAGAAGCTTAAACCATTAATTTAACATCAAAGGATGTGTTAATAAGAAGGGAAGACCAAGATAAATGTTTTTAATAGTAATGACAAATGATGTCCCTGTTTATTTAGTAATACCAAAGGCAAATCACTCCAACAAATGGAAAGCTCTAATTGTAAGATCTTATCAGAAGAATGTGCCATTTATCTGAGATCATACTGCCAAGGAAGGTTTTTTTCTGATTTTCATAAGTCTGAAAAATGCAGGGCACTCAGTACTTCCACCCTGCTCTGCAATCTTCTGGTGCCTGATAAGCCTGAACCTTGCCAAGAGGCAGCTATTGCTCTCTAATCTGCAATTTCCTATTTCTGGTTAGTTATCTGATCTCTCAGTGATTTCTTTTCACAGTACACTGAAAGCTTGTCATGCTGGGTAGGTTTTGATAATTGTTTTTAGAGGTTATGACTATGTGCAAAACGTTTGAGCAAAAGGGATTTTGCCATTTCTCCCCCTAAGTTGTTAATATGGAGAGGGGTTCTTGTGTCCTACACAACAATCCTGTGTTCTGGACTCGTATTAAAATGGACTCTGACACGGAAATAAAAACAGGAGTGGTTAATGATCCACATCCTATTAAAGAACTGGGCTGCTTCTGCAGCCTTAGAAAAATTTGTCATTCTTTTCCTTACTTTCCCTCTCTGCATAAATGGAAAATACTTCCCTGCAGGCTACTTGTATGAAAATTGATTGACCGAGTGCTTTCTTTTCTCCAATGATGTCAAAATGAAAGTAGAAATTATTTTACTATGTCTATTTATTAAAATGTTTGGCTCCAGAGTTAAAAAAATTATTTCATACCTTCTTAATCATTGTTTGGCAGAATTGAAGGTGCCTGTTAAAATGCTCATCTGGCTGCAGCTGAAGACAACTCAGCAATGATGTTTGTTAGCTTTAGGCTAAACTGAGTGCCAGAAGGCCTCTAGTAAAGCTGGTATTACAGTTTGGGCCCAGTTTAGGAGAGCCTGAAGCAATCCTAAGTCTTAAAAACTGAGGTCTTTGGCAAATCCTTTCCATGTATGTTAGATCAGAGTGCTGGGCTGAGATGGGTTTACAGTGATACGTCATTTTAAAGAGTAGAAATCTTCCAAAAGGACATAATGAGCTGATCTCATTGCCTTTGAAGTCGGGGCAAGTTTTATTGATGTGTTGAGGATGCAGGATCAGAACTTTCCATGTCATTTCTAATGTAAGACAGTGATGAAGTGCTTTCATCATTATTTTCCTGAAAAATCACCTCTGTTAAGCCCTTGTGTGGCATTGTGTGGTCTGTATCATGCAGGGCCCGCTTTTGGAGGGGGCTGTTCTCTCTTGCTGATGGTTTGGCAGCCCTACCTGCACCCACAGCCGTGTGCCTGTTTTGCAGGGATCATTGACAGCACCCAGGTGGAGCAGAGGCAGGTCGTGGCTGTGACCGGGGATGGAACCAACGATGGACCGGCACTTAAAAAAGCTGATGTTGGCTTTGCCATGGTATAACCTCGAGCATATTTATTGATACGTGTGGCATTATACAGTTGGTGTAAGAGGGTTTTCGTTCACTAAATGTTAGGTTGCTTAGCTGTTACTTGTCAGTGAAGCAGTATATTGAAGGGACTGAGTTATGTTGCATCAGAATCCTTTAGTTTACTGTGTCAGATTCACTGCTAGTGCATGTTTTGATACTTCTTCAGTGTTTTGCCTAAGGTAGTACTTGGCTGTGTGCAGAGTCCTGTGCCCATACGAAAAATGAACTGTTTTCTTCCCAGCAGTAGAACACTGTTTAGCTTTGGTAAAATCCATCACTAAACAGAAAGATGTCTTCCAAGTGTACTCTGACTATATAGTAAGGCACAGAATTCTAATTTTTGTCACCAGTTCTGACCATGTACACTTATCAAATGTCATCAATGATAAAAATAGCTCAGAAGAGCACTAGTCATTAAGCTGATAACTTAGAACACTCCAAAATACCATCACATGAATTCCACTGCTCTGTCAATTGCCTTTTCTGCATCCTTATTCCCTTCAAAAATAGGCCAGACTAGCTCCATTCCAGCAAATATAAAACCCACTCAGCAGCCACTGTGCTGGGAAACCTTTGTACAGCCATGCACTCTGAATGAGCGTGAGGATCTGTCGCTGTGTTTCCAGGAGGTCATTCTATTCCAATTCCTTTTCCCAGGGTATTGCTGGGACAGATGTGGCCAAGGAGGCCTCTGATATCATCCTGACCGATGACAACTTCAGCAGCATCGTGAAGGCCGTCATGTGGGGCCGCAACGTCTACGACAGCATCTCCAAGTTCCTGCAGTTCCAGCTCACCGTCAACATCGTGGCCGTCATCGTGGCTTTCACTGGCGCCTGCATTACCCAGGTGAGGGAGGGCAGCTCAGGGCTGCCACAGCTGGGGGGCCAAAGCCCACCCATTGCAGTCTTTGTAAGCACCAAGGATGCTTTTTGAAACTCTTGGGAGCCTTAGAAGTGTGTTGGTGATCGAGCTGCTAAATGGGAAATAGCTGTTGACGGAAGGGAGCGTGTTAATCCGTCTTCCTCTGAAAATACCTTCCTGTTTCTTTAGCTTTGTTGTAATTTTTGTGCTGCCTCCGTACATCCCCCTCGTTTTAATTACATATTAGTGCCATCCCTGAGCCTGTGATGATAGGACAGAAAAGGATAGGATTGGAAGAAGGAAGAGGTTACATGAATTCGCCTTTTCCTCTCGGAATATTTCACTGTTAAGTATGTGGGTTTGATGGATTATGGAATGGGATTATTATTTTCAAGAGAGCAGTACTGACGTGCAGAAGTAATCCCAACAGGGGACCTTTTGGACTGATAAAATTATTTTGTTGCTCTCAGGCATTTCTTTTTAATTTCAGATGCAAATGACACACAGAGTTGGACTTTGACATCTCTTTCTTCCTCTCCATTAATCCCTCAGTGCAATCCTGCTGCATGTGCAACACATTTAAATCTCTGACAAAAAGCATATCTGAAGTCAAACCACATTTTCTTACCTTCAAATTATTACCTTTAGATTAGTAAAATGAAATTTCCTTTTCCCTAGGGAGAAAAAAGGGTGCATGAAGTAGAGTATATGTGTTTTGTGATTCAATAGAAAATAGCAAAATGGGAGGTTTAGTGCTGTCACCCCCTAAAATAATGCATATTTGAGGTGCTGCAGGCAGGTGTTGTTACAGATGCCTGCCTGGATTGAGACCCAGTGGGGGAAAGCTGATGCTTCCCCCCATGGTGCATCCCGTAGATGCCATACCTGTTGCACAGGTAGATTTCACCTCAGGCACACCTGAGCAAAGCAATGAATAAGTCAGGAGCTCTGCTCTGGGTAACTTACACTGACATCGTGCAAGTGATACTTGTAAGCAGAAACCCAGGTGCCTTTAGCAGGAGGTGCAACTGCCCCTACACCCTGACTGGCATCCACAGGCCCTGGTGGTGCCTTGGCACAACAGCCTCTGCTCTGGGACAAAATTATTGGTGTTGCAACAAAGTGGGAGAAGTTTCCCTTTTCCCTTGGGAAACATTTTCAAACCTATTGAGAAAATGTTTAGCTGTGAAGTGATTGTTGCTGGTAACAGAAGAAAAAGGACTAAAACTCTAGGAGTTTTGTGAGTGGTACAAAACCGTCCAGAAAAAAGGGCTTAGGTGGTAAGAGCACCATCACTGCAACTGAGGTGAATGCTTCTTTTAAAAACCTGGTTTACAGGCAGGGTTTATTCACTTACTGCCTACTAACATCTGTTTAAGGTGAATTTTTTTGTTAATGTCCAGCATGTTCAGTTGCTTAGTGAAAGGACAGAGGGAAATGCATTCTGTTCATTAGCTAAGGAATTCCCATTTTACCCCTGAAGAGGTTAAGCATTACTGAATCAATGCAAGGACTATTTTAAATCAACTCTAAGTGCATGTGAAATGCGTAATCAGTGCAAGTATATTCCCCGTTTTAATTTCATCCTTTGAATCATTCCGTTGGCTTCTAGAAGGGTTTGACCAGCCCTAGGGCATTTTTGTTGTCCCTGTTTACAGGTTTTAGTGGCCACTCCCAAAATTCCTGTATTTCTTTGCAAACAGATCCTTATGTAGTTCCTCAGCTTGGCAGTAAAGGTGCAGATCCAGAGGAGAGGTGAGCAAGAAGCTGGAACTGAAATAGAAGCAGAAGGGCAGCAGCTCCTTCCTCTGGAGCTGTTTACCCTCCATGGCCTGGCTGCGGATAATCTGGGGTCTGCCTCATTCAGGAAGGATTTGGCCTTGCGAATGAACATTATTATGTTAGGCTTTGACTCCAGCCAGCGAAAGGACATTCTGTTTGGCTCATAAGCTTTACTAAAAATTGCACTTGAGAACATACTGTACCCTCTGGTTGCTATGAAAATAGCTCTAGCACAAAATGCATGACTGTACGAAAAAAATCTCGCATACAACAGTCTAGGTGCACACACAGAGATCTAAATCTGCAAAACGGTGCACAGCTCTTAAATTTCTGTTTGCAGTGAAGCATTTTAGTTCGTAGCAAACGAATGAAGCTAAAATCTCTAGTTTTCAAAAGGCACCACTGTGACCTTCAAAATGAATATAAAGAAAGTCCACGTTGGGCTGAATTTTGCATTGCCTTTAGGTAGTTGGTTTGGCTTCCTTTGACACACAGAACATAATTTTAGTCCACTATTAATACTCAGGTTGATGAATATTACACAGGCTATCTTTTTGGTGGTATTTCATCAAGTCTAGAATGAGAAAAAAAAATCTATGTAGTTAGTAACATTTGTTCTGTGATTCTTGATATCACCTCTCAAAAAACCTGTTCTGCAGTTCAGAACCAGCACACTGGGATGTTTTTAGGATGAAGCTTCCTTTATGCTCACCTGCTCTTCTTGGTTTGTACTTTTGTGCTTAAAGGGAAGACAAAGATAATAAAATCTTTGCTTGGGCTAATTCTTCTTTATCACATTTGCCTTGTGCTTTGCAACTTAATAGACTTAATTTTATTCAGTCTTGATTCTGCAGTTGCACTGGTGTACATGTAAATATGAGTGTGTGGTCATCTCCCTGCAGGACTCCCAGTGAAACCGCAGCAACCCTGTATTAATGAAGAGTCTGACTGTGTGAGCTACTGGTAGGAGTGAGACCAGACCTCCAAGGGGCAGCCAGAGGATGCACTGCCCACTTAGGAGATGATTTGTTTGGTCCAGAGCACCTTGGGAGGCCATGGAGAGGCTTAAGAAAATCATTAGGCAGAACCTGTGACCATTAGTGGTGATTTTAAGAGTCTGCTCCTTTTGTTTCTCAAATAGATTAATAATGTGTGGGTCCTTGCCAGTGCCTCTTTAGGGAACTGCTGTTTAGTTTAATTCTGTTAACTTAAAGCAAGTACTGTTTTTATTTACCTCCTTCATGCCTTCTGCAAGAAGATGCTGCTGCTACAGAATACCTACAGTATCTGCTGTCTGGTTTGCCCTGGTTTGCTGTTTCCATAGCTTTTTAACCCCATGTACAAAGTGAATGTGGCCCTGTGTACTGGTATATAGAGATTATAAAGGAGTACTGAGGGCTAGCAAGTAAGTCATTATGCAGACTACAAGGGACCAATGCAAATGGTCATTTGCTGTTCTCTGTCATGGCTCCCAGCATGAAGGCATGTTAAGGTGACAGAAATCATATTCTAAGCAGCAAAAGAATTACAGATAGAGTGTCACCTGCTGCCAGGCTTAGCAGAGCTGCTGCCAAAAGTACCCCTCCCAGGGATCTGACTTAGCCTGGACCCCATTTCAGTTTACAGCAGCTCAGTCTATAAGCCCCCAGCTCTGAACTTTCAAGTAATAATGCACTTTTGTGTTGTGGGTGTGCCATTATGTAAAGCACTTGGAGATGTGGGTCATGCAATGAGACAGAGCTCCAAGTCTCTGCTGAAGGGCTGAATCAGCAGCACTCAGTCTGTGGCTGCACTGGGGCTCTTGACTTTGTGTGCAGAGCTGCATCACACCCGTGATGAGATCACAGCTCTGGGCCCTGCTGCTCCCCTGTCAGTTCAGGCCAGTCCAGTTAGTGTGGCACAGGGCAGCTGGGCTGGATTCATTCACCTGATCTTTTAATTAATCTAATTCATTTACCTTTCTCTCTCTCTTGCCACGTGCATACTTTTAAAGTGGTCAGGGCGTGATTGTCCTGGCCAGTTTGTGTGTAATTGTCCTTCCTGTTCAGCAACCATTGCCTCAGGGTGAACTAAATGTTGGTTTTTCCAGAGGATTTATGAGATATCAAATCTTATATTCTGACTTCACTCTGTGAATAACAGCTTTGCAGAGCCCTTGAGTGGCTCAGGGAGTGTGGCTCTTTGGAGCTCTGCCTGTGATTGTTGGGAGTTTTGCACTGGCAGTGAGTCACTGCTGCACATCTCTGGGTGTCACACAGAGTCCTAGATGGGCTTCACAAAGCCACCAGGCTCATCCTGTTTCCTGTCCCCAAAATACACACAGCACCAAGGAAATATGAGGTCATTATGTTTGGAGCCGTTGAAAGGAATCTGGGTATGAACAAAATAAAGGTTTTAAAATGCAGTGCAGTCAAATGGAAACCGTTTTTTAGTGGAACTATAAAGCAAAAGGGTTTATCTCCATGCCAGATTTTGTCTGGTCTCCAACTGCTGAGGCAATGTAACTGTTCTAAAAGGTTGCATTGAATAAAGGGAAGACAAAGCCTGTGTTTTAACATTTTACATTCAAATTATTATTCTTGTACTTTGGGAAAGACTAAATGTTTTAGCAGGCATTAGGAACTGAAAACAGTGACTCTATAGGACATTATGTTTGGAAAATTAAATGTTAATTAAAAAGCACTGTAGCATTGAACTACTGCATGAATCACTGATTGTTTTTACAGATCTTGTTCAGAAAAATGAGGATGATCTATACTTACATGTATAAGGCAGTAATTTACATGGTTATAATGTTTTACTGCAGAACTGTATTTGGCAAATCCCAAAATAATAGCACCGGCAAATTTGAGAAAGCTGTAATATAAAATCAAAGTCTGTACTGTTTGGCTTTGTTTTGGCAAGGCTTGGGGGGATGGGAATAGAATTAAAGATGCCACTGCTGTACAATTAGTAGACACTGTGATCAAGTAGCAGAAGTGAGGGCTGACATTTTTTTGCATTAATGTGTAGAAAGTTAACCTCCCAGAAATGTTCATTTTTGTGAATCTCTGCATGTGTTCCGTGACAAGTGCGAGTAAAGAGGCAAGGGTGAAAATACCTTTTTATTCCCTTCCTGCTTGTCATCTAAATCAAAAGTAACAAGCTCTAAAATTTGTGAGGCTCCGCATGTCACAAAAGATTTGTAGTTTTTGTCCAGCCTTTGGCGATTTGTACTTTTTAAGTGTTTCCAAGATGAAGTGTAGCATCACTTGATTTAAGGGACATTTTCCTTTTACCTCTAGGCCAATGCTAACCTATTCCAAGGTCAAGTGGAAAGGAATTTGATGAATAAGTGGTGATTTTGAGTGGTTTGCAGTTTGAACAGCTTTCCTCCCCGAAGTTTTCAGAAAGGGAATTAAGAATTATTAGCCAGTCAATTAGTGGCTAAAATGCAGTGAAAAGAATGTTTATTTGCATCCCACTTGCATAAGTGAGTAAAATTTGTAATGGAAGACTAAGCTCTTTAGCTGATACGTATTTTCTTCAGTTTCCACCAACTACTCAGAAATCAGATAGAGCTGCAGTGGAAATTTCATTCCACTGCCTGCCCAGACTAATGTGTATTTAATGTTTGGGCTTCAGCCTAGAACGAGCTCTCACACTTGAGTGAACAGCACAGCACTGCCAATAATAGATAATTATTAGGGGCACCACAGCCACCCAAGGTGATTGGCAGTGTGAGATGGTGAGAACATGTTGTTGCCAAAACTGATGACTGCCAATTACAGTTGTGTGATTTGGAGACTGAAATAATCTGCCTTTGCATTATGCTGGGAGTATGGCAGGCTCTGAGAGACACCTGAAGATCTGCCTCTATTTATTAAGCATGACAAAGTCGGGTTTGTCGACGTAGAAACCAGCGCTGAAAGTGGAAATTGAGCTGTTGTAGCATCTCAAAGCAGAGAATGTTCCTCAAGGAAACTATTAACTAGACAGGCAAAGATATGACAGGGAAAATTGTTCAGCAGAAAAGATACTTTCCTTTTTCTCTTTCTACTCTGTGCCATGTAGGGCCTCCAAGCCACAGCAGCTTTCCCTGCAAGGACTCTCTTTGTTGAGGCACATGTATTAATAAAAATACATGAGGTCTGATTTGGAATGAAGTTTGTCCTGATCCCTTGGAGTTTTTCAGCACCTCTAAAGCCAAAGGTGTTTCCTGTTTCTGTGGCTGCATATCCAATGAGTGAGCTGAGCTCTGCAGATAAGCCCAGTTAATGCAACCCGTAACCAAGAGCTTGAGAATCCAGTAATGCTGATCTTCCTCCTTTCCATGATGTAGCCAACCTGTAAGAGCTACAAACAGGGGGTTGCTTTTCTCCATCCCTTTGAATAAGCCAAGTGATCTTTTTTTTTCCTTTTAAATGAATGAAATGTATCGAAATGTGTATAAATGTTGTGTTAAAAATGTGTCTTGCAGAGGAAGTAATATTTTCTCTCAAGGAAGAATTGAATATAAACCAGACCCACAAGAGACTAAACCGCTTGCCCTTGCTCTCCATACGTCCTTGGGATAGTGAATGAGTATTGACCCATGTTATTTCATTGAACGTGAACATTGAGCCCTTGCAGGAAAGGGCAGAGTTCTGAAGGAGTTTCTGTGCTCTTCTCTACATGCCTTTGGCTCGCTGCTGCAATGCCATGGTGATGTGGTGCACAGAAACAGTGCTCCCTCTTCCAGCTTTCACACTGTACCTTAACTGCAGTGCTAAACCAAAGCTGTCATGCTCGTACCTTGTTACTTTTGAGATTCTGTTTGCCTGACTTTGCTGCTGCTGCCCATTTTCTGTGAAGGCTGAAGGCACAGGAGGTTGGTTGATACAGAAAAGAACCTCGTGCATTTTTGCTCTCCTGGCTCCTTGGAGCCACTGCATCAACCTCCCCTGAGCTGCCCCAATGACCTGACTGGAACCTTTGTGAGAGTTGTCCAGCCTTCTGCCAAGAGCTGGGTTACTTTGCTGGATTTAGTGACTTCTGGGGTTTTCAAACCTAACTTAAAGTCCTCTCTACTGTGGCTGTAGAGTTTGTGTGAGGAAAGAGCTCCTTCTAGTGACTGGAGAGCTGCCTCAGGAACTACCTCTGCATCCTCACAGATAGCAATATCTGGGGTTTTTCATTCCATATCCATAGCTGCAAATAGCCTATCCTGTTACCAGCTAAATAATAGTGGCTATAATAAAAGATTGTCTTGCTTTTGCACATTTGATAGAGTTTAATGAGTGTCAGGGTATTTTTAAATCCAAATATCAGGCTTTTTTTAAAATGTCGCTACTGTTTTTTTAAAGGTCTTGTTTTAAAATGATACATCAAGATAGCTCTGTAATTGTTTCAGAAACTTTTAATCTTTTCAAGCTGTTTCTGAAAAAAAGAAATTAAAGATAGGTTATAGTAAAAAAGGAAACATTGCTTTTTAAATTGTTTCTGTCTAGTTTTTCTTCCAGGAAAGAAACTCCCATTTACATGCTCCCATTCCCTAAACTGAGCTGTGTTGTTAAACATGATGAAGAGGGAACAGAGAGTTGTAAGAAGTGCTACCAAGTGTTGCTGTTTGCTCTGTAAGAATCGCATAGTTACAAACGGCCCTGGTTTAAATGATGCAAAGAACTCCTCGATCTTTGCTCAGATCATTGTCTGGTCTCGCAGAGGAAACACAAGAAAGGTCACAGTAGTTCAGAGAGTATTTCTGTGCCCCTGCTCTAAGAAGTGACATCCCAGTCTGTGACTATTTTCCTGGGAATCACGGAACTCTCCAAATTGTCTCCACAGGACTCTCCTCTAAAAGCTGTGCAGATGTTGTGGGTCAACCTAATTATGGACACCTTTGCCTCCCTTGCTTTGGCCACCGAACCTCCCACAGAGGCTCTGCTGCTCCGAAAGCCCTACGGCAGGAACAAGCCCCTCATATCCCGCACCATGATGAAGAACATCCTGGGCCACGCTGTTTACCAGCTCACCCTCATCTTCACCCTGCTCTTCGTGGGTAAGAAAGCCTTGCTTTTATTCCTTAGTTTAAGAGCTTTTTGTGGGTAAGGAATCCTTGCTCTGGTTGTTTAGTTTCAGAACATCTACCTTGTGTATCTTGACGTGTCGAGATGCTTGAAGTGCAGCCACTTAATGCATATTTATTAAGACTGTCTTGGTTTTGCAGCTGGTCAATGGGATTGGAAACACAAGGGATGGAATGGGTTTAGTCACCTTCCGTGTGTTGTCCCATTAGTGGCACAAAAGATAGGTTTGAGCTTTGGCAAAAGTTTATATTTAAACATAGCAGGGATGATTAGGTTTTCATAGGAGTATCTAGGCCTGCTTCTGTACTGAATTTTCATTTTGAGACCTCTCATCTTGAATGGGCATGTAACAACAAATGAAAACAAAACCAAGGCCATGAACCAAACCACGATAAAAATCAAGATCTGTTCTGCCAAGAGCTGGAGAAGCTCTTTTGAGGAGCAAAATGTTCGCCCTAGTCAGGAACAATGTTGATCTTAAGTAGTAGAGAAAGCAAGTAATCAGTATTAAGTGATACAAATAACACTCTGCTTTGACATTTAATTTCCAGAATGGATATTAAAAGGGAACAAAAAAAATCTAATTTATTAGATTACTGCATTCTTCTTCAGGCCTTGCTAGAATGGATGCTTTTTATAGGCTGTATTCTGGAGAGGGGAGGGAAGGAGGAAAAATGTTTCTTGCTGCAGGGAATAGTAGGAGCTAATAATGGGTTCTGTTGCTCCACAATAATAAGTGAACTTGCTCGAAGGACTTCTGATTTTTTCAGATGGGTATTGTCTGGTTGTCACTGTGTCATCGCTGTCAAATTGCATGTGTTGTCATTCAGATTACTTTCTTCCTTTCTATTCAGCCTTCCAGATAAGCTGCAAATGTAACTGTATGATTTTGAGGAGGGTTTTGAGCTCTGTTGTGAAAGTCTTGCTCCACCCTGTCACCATCTGGCAGCGTATTTGGGCTGCTCAGAGGAGGCGATGATCTGTTTACAGTGGAATCACTTGAACCTAAATAATTGCCAGGCTTTTGAAGAGGGATGGTCTGCAATATTGTGACACTCACTGTGTATTTTGAGAATGTCTAGCAAGCCTTAGGAAATGATAATTTCAGATCCTCTAAACCAGGTGTAGAGAGTCTTGGTAATTCATGTGATACGAATCTTGGAACGAGAACTTCTGTGAACTGTATTGGGAGTTATAATGGCTTTTTGATGAGTTTTATGGTTTAAAATACTTGATACTGAGCCAGATGAAAAGAAGACCAGGCTTTTCACCCTATTCTAATTTCCTGAGTGTCTCTGGAAAACTCATGCACACTTTGAAGGACACAGCCCAACCAATTTTCCGATAAGCCTAGGAAATAGTGTTTTCCTTTCTAAACTCCACGAGGCTCAGCTTTGCAGTGACATGATGTTCTAAGCTCAGTGCTTCGATAATGAACCCTGAATTACTGAGAATTATTTATATTTTCATCAAATCATGCTTCATTTTTTTGTAGGAGGTTTCTGTACAGACTAGAACCTCAGGTTTTTCTCTTTTTTTCTTATCATCTGACAGAAATATGTTGTGTTTGAACAGAGACTTAAGGACAGGTGCCCTCACTGAGAGAAATATTCGTCTATTTGTGTTTGTGTATGGAATGAAAGCAAATAGAAGTAATTTGTTTTTGTATCTATAGAAGATAGAACTATGATATGTTTGCTTTCATTAATTTTTCCCTTTATTGTTTATATATAGTAAGGGAAATGTTTCCAGTGCTTAGTTACCTCTCTGGAGATGTACAGTCTGCTTAAAAATCTCTGCTCTCTCACAGCCTGTCTCATACTGTGTCACTGATATATTTGTGATATCATAATCTACTTTCTGTCAAAAGACTATATGCCAAATTCTTTCCTTGGGAAGGTGCTCGTTATTCCCAGTGACTGGGACATGAACTGCTCAAATATCCCAAGGCAGAAAAGCATTCCCTGTTAACTTGGCTATTGGAATTCACAGCCTCAGGAGAAACCCCCAGGAAACCTCTCTTCTTTCTGCAGAAATTCCACATAGAATGCAGTTAGCAGAAAAAGGCTCAAGTTTTAATTTGCTTTTATTAACAAAACACTGGCTGTGGAAACTAGTGGTATTGTGATAATCTTCTCTACTCTTATTTCCCTCATTATTTACAGTTCCACGTGAGTGGAATCCTTAGATTAGGGAGTGCCTCTTTCAATGGCTGGATGTCAGCTGTGAACATGGTGTGTTAGAAGGGCATGGGGAGTGGCACAGGAGCTGGCCATGTGCCCTGGCAACCCAGCAAACCAGCATTATTACCCTGGGCTGCATCAAAGGCAGAGTGGCCAGCAGGCTGGGGGAGATGACTGTCCCCCTGCCCTGCCTTCTGGAGACCCACCTGCAGGACCGTGTCCAGCTCTGGGCCAGTGCTTTTACACTGAAAGGGGAAAGGTTTGCATGCACATAAGGAAAAAACTAATTTTACAACGACAGTGGGGAGACACAGGAACTGATTGCCCAGAGAAAGTGGGGATGTTCCATCACTGCATGCGCTGAAGGCCGGGTTGGATGGGGCTTCAAGCAACAGGATCTACTGAAAGGTGTCCTTGCCCATGGCAGGGGGACTGCACTAGATGATCTTTGAAGGTCCCTTCCAACCCAACCCCAAAATTCTGTAAGAAAAGAGGTCTCTTGAGTGCAGGTATCTTTTCCACACTTATCCCTTTTTTTCCAGTTACTCATCATGGGTTGCCATCTTGGTTTTTTATTGATCACATCTAGAAGTGATAGATTAGCAAAATAAAGAGCAATGCCTGATGCTGATCAAAACCAAACCTATTTAAAACCACAAAGGTCTGTGGTTTTTAGCACTGATATCCTTGCATGCTTGTTATAAAAAGTTTGCCATAGTGGATGAGTAAATGGATAAACCTGCTGAAGCTGCTTTGAACTACTGGAGAAAATGGCAAAAATATTGTCAATGGTCTTAAGTTACATCAGAAGGAATTGACTGCTTGGAATAATTACTGTTGATTAGAGGAAAAGTCCTGCTGACAACTTTTTATAGGTGTACTGAGTTCTTAGGTAAGAGTCATCCTTTGAAAAGCTTCTTGCTCAGAAAGTTTAGCTGTGTTTTGCTCACTGGTGCAGAAAGGAACCTGGTAAAGCAGAGCATGGGGGGCAACTAAAGGAAACAAGGGAAATACAAATCTCTTTAACTTCTTCTGGTGGAAACTTTTATTTTTGTCTTGCACCCAGGTGAGAAAATGTTTAAGATTGACAGTGGGAGGAATGCACCACTCCACTCTCCTCCTTCAGAGCATTACACCATTATCTTCAACACCTTTGTCATGATGCAGCTTTTCAATGAAATCAATGCACGGAAAATCCATGGCGAGAGGAATGTCTTTGATGGCATCTTCAGAAATCCTATTTTTTGCACTATTGTACTGGGTACATTTGCTATTCAGGTAATGAGCTGGGCAAGAATTAGTAACTATACATCAGAAATAGTTTGGATTTTTTTCTGTGTGTTTTAATTTTAAATGTAAGTGCTGTAGGAGGTACACTTAATAGTAAACCACCTGGTTTCACAGATTTCCCTAATCCATACAAGTGTTAATAATAGAAAATGTTATGTAGCCCTACCATTACAACCTATATTTTGATGAATATAACCAGGTTAATCCTTAAACTAATCTTAGCAAGTCCAGTAATAACAGCTCATTGTTATTTGTTGATTCTGCAGCTTGTTTTTTAAAGAAGAAATGATTCAATAGTATACCAGCAATGTTTTAGTTATTCTCTACTGCATGAGCAGACAAATTTGCCTCTAAGTACCCAAAGCTGAACTGTTGTTCTCTTCAATGCCCCTACCAAATGCTCCTCAGTGTTCTCAGGAATCCTGTTTCTTCATAGCTGTGGTTCATGTTCCCCTCCTGAGTTTGCTGGCCCAGTCACGTGTGAACATAATTAAAGTAATGCACGTTTTCCCACAAAGATTGAAAGATTTCTTGTGTAAGAACTCCAATTCCTCCTGTTCCTGTATCTGTCCATTTGCTGCCTTCTATCCTGTGCTTGATATATTTGATATCACCTTTTAGAAGTCTGGTTTTGTTGGGTTGGTTGCTTGATTGGTTTCCCTTTCCCCTCCCACCCCCAAAAATAAAAATTGACCTTTTTTCCTTTGTGATTTTCTTTGTAGATAGTAATTGTCCAGTTTGGAGGAAAACCATTTAGCTGTTCTCCCCTGCAGCTCGACCAGTGGATGTGGTGTGTATTTATTGGATTAGGAGAACTTGTGTGGGGTCAGGTAAGCATTGAGGAATATGCACATTGAAAGTTCTGCTGCCTTTCATAATCTACTGTACTGTTGTTTCCTTGATGTCTCACAGTGTCAGAGGTAGCACAGATTGAAATACAGCTCTCTGAGAACTTCAAGGAGAGAGATGATAGTAAGTGCAGTTAAATTAATGTGTCATTTTAAACTTCTGCTATATCCTGTGTCATCATTAGCTAATGTATAATTATATAGAGATGTAAAAGCAAATATCAATGAGATCATTAAATCAGTTGGGATTTTCTGTCTGGGAGTGATAATACAAACACAACTAGTATTGTTAAAAGACTGCATTGTCCTTTTATGTACAGACACATTTTGCAAAGTTAATAATATTTTTTTCATCTTTGACTGCATTATTAGCATATTTAAGTTGGTGCCACCTGATACAGCACAGCAAAATGTGGAGTTACACTCTGTTCTCTCAGATGTAAAGATACTTATAGATCAACAGTTGGTCACTGTGAAGGAAGAGTGAAGAAATTGCCAACTGCAGTTGAACAGTGATATGATTCTGGAATTTGTAAAGAATTGATTCTAGATTTCAAAACTGATGGTTTGTTCTTTTAGGGAAGAAAATCCCTTTTTGGACTGTGCAGCCTCATGTTTTCAAAGAAATAAGCTCAGAGTCAAAACAGCTTTTCATGCAGATGTTGCTGAAAGCCATCGCTATTGGGGGGTTCTGCTGTAATTATTACCTGAGGATGGGATTTGAGTTATGACCTAAAATAAGGAAAGGAGAGATTTCTTTTCTCTTTCAACTGATGGGAATATAGCAACTTTTGGAGAGGGGAAGTAAAGCAGGGAGAGGGAGAAAATCCTTGCTGTTTTATTAGACCATTCAGCTGTGAAGAAGTTCTAACAGCCTTTGATCAAGGTACTTTTTGGCTTCTAAATTTCGTTATATAGGTTATTACATAAGCCTTGAAAACTAATAATAATATCAGCATTTATTTTCAATTTAGTTCCTGAGCCCTAGTGCAAGACAGTAAGCATTAAATTAACACTGGTATTGGAATATCCCCACAATTTTGTCACTGAAAAGAAAGCAGAGGGAAAATATCTCTTTTGTGGTCAGTATTTAGTGACCAGGAAAGAAAAACCCAAGCTAAAAAAGAAAGCATTATTTTTTAATTATATGTTATTCTATATAACCTATTTACATGAATTATACTCTGTGGCAAGTCCTCTCTTCATGGAGCTCTATAGTCAGAGGGCCTTCTTTTCCTTTAGAAATGGTGCTTTTCTTCCTTCTAAGCTTTTTTTTCTCCTGCTACAACTTAATTCTAGTTCAGCACAAACCAAATTTGTTACCTCTTTTTTATTTTCCACCTCCTGAACCTGCTGTTCATGTGAGCCACTAAAGCCAAGCAAAGTTTTCAAGTTTCGATGTCCAAGTTGGCACTTCTGAAAGTAACTTAAGGTGTAGTTTTTAGGAGGTCAATCTGAGATGCTTTGAGGGACAGTTTTCTAACAGGTAGCCCTCATCACTTCTGAAAATCAAGACTTTCTGAAATGTTTCATGCTACATTTCCACAATTATTGACCTCTTTTTAAAACTGCCATAATTTTTCTAGGATTAATATTTAGTTCCTTAATCTGCACCCAGCCTTTTGAGTCAGCCCTTACCTGAGCTGGGCAGATATGGAAAACAAACAACAAAGAGCCATGTAAATAAACCCCTGAGGAAAGAATTCGGGCTGAGAGGGCTCATGGAGCAGGGGGTTGTTGTGACACAGAATCCCTACCCAGCACAGTTTCTCTGTGTGCTGGCTTGGAAATGCTCCATCACCAGGAGCTCCATGAGATACCAAAGAGTCCCAAGCAGCTGCTCAGTGGAGTGTGCTCAAAGCTGGGAGCTGAAGGACTTGCGGGAAGTATTTCCATGCCTGGCACTTACCTGTTCTGCTCCTCTTCTGCCTTTGCTCGTGTCACTCCCAGTCATTAGTTTTCCAAGATTGCATCTTGGTTTTCAACCCCCCGAATGCATTTTTAAAGGCCTGTAGTAGTGCAGAAACTGGATTTGGTTTGCTTTCTTTTTTTTAACATTTCTTTGTCTGTCTTTATCATCCACGAGCCCACTTTTTTTTTAACATTATTTTTAAAGTTTAAGGAGACCCTCAGCAAACTTAAAGGTTTATTTTCACCCTGAAAAGCTTTGGTACCTTTTCATGTGTCTTCACTGTATCCATTCCAGTTTTCCAAAGCTGTCCTCACCAGCTTTGCTGCAGCTGTCTTGGTTCTGTCTTCATGTTTCCCACCTCTGGCCTTCAGAGCTGTGCTTCTCACTGCTGAAATGGAGACAAACAGAAAAGAAACTTGCAGCCCTTTTTTGCTAAGTGGGTCTAATAGTTAACTTTGTAGGAGGTTTACTTGAAGTGTTCAGTATGTTCCAGGTAATGTTGGAGCAGCCAACTGCTCCTGTTTTAATTCAAGCCAACAAAAGAAATCAGAACAAAGAGAAAATGACTGCCCAAAACACTGCAATGTATTGAAAATAATTGTGTAGTTGCATTGTCTAACTGCAGTATTTGTGATTTTTAAACACTATTAGCTGTCTCCTCTGTTATTTACTTCCCACTTGGGTAGACAACCAGAATTAGAAGAGGGGCTGGGCTAATCAGGATTTATTAGTAATAAGGACACTGAGTAAGACAGAGCCCTGTAAAAAGTCCAGCAGGGAGACAGTGAGATCCACACGTTTCAGAAACACCCATTTTGATAAATGCCAGGAAAAACATTTCAACTTGCTAGGGAAGCTGAAGGGGTGAACCACTGTGGTGTGAGGAGTGAGGAGATTCATAAGCAGGAGATGCACTGAAGTTTCAGCTCCCATTAATATAAACCATTAGAAATACCCAAACTCTAATTGCAGCAGTATCAATCTTGCAAAGTTTTTTTACATAGTTGCATTAAATTACTTATCTCTTCTTTTAGTTTTTTGAGGAAGGATCACAATTTTCCCAGCCTCGGGGTATAGCCAAGGTGGTTTTGTGGTGCATGTAGTGCTTATTGTTTACACAGTAAACTATATATTCTTGGGCTAAAATGGAGTTGGAGAAGTGTGAAGTACTATGAGGAACAGGCTTATCTCAACTTTCCTGGAAGATTATTGATCTTCTGAAAATATTATTGTTCTTTTTGTAATGAACATATTGTTATACTGTTGTTGTTGGAAGAGGCTTATGTTTTCAGTACTTCTTTATAATTTTAGGTCATTGCAACCATCCCAACAAGTAGGCTAAAGTTTTTAAAGGAGGCAGGGAGGCTCACTGAGAAGGAGGAGGTCCCTGAAGAAGAACTCAATGAAGATGTTGAGGAAATTGATCATGCAGAGAGAGAACTTCGACGTGGACAGATTCTCTGGTTCCGAGGGCTCAACAGAATCCAAACCCAGGTATGCTAAAAGGAAATGGCCACGGGGGAAAAAAAGCCCAAGGAAATCTGAATCTGAGAGTAAGGCTAGGCAGTGTCAAAGGGAAAGCCCCAGAGCGTGTGTGTGTGTGAATGATGGAGCTTGGCAATTGCTTGGCTGTTTCTAAGGGAGGAACACCTGGAAAAATAAAACAGGTGAAGTGACCAGAGGGGTGTTTGTATAGCACAAGGCATAAATTGAAAAGATTATGAAATGATAATATACAAAAATTGGAATCTGTGTCTTGAGAATGCAATGAAGGGACATTCATTTTTCCCTTCAGTGAGGGTAGCACATAAAGCAGGGCTGGGAACCATCAGCTGTGATAACGCTGTGAGGGCCTCCTAAAACACAGCCGTGTGTTTTGTCAAAAATATGTTGTTGCTGCCATTTCTGCAATGACAGAGTAATTGAAATTGTCGAGTCTGAAATAAGAAATACTGTTTGATTAAAAAAAATAAAAAATCTGTTCTGTTCTGCCACTACCACATATATATCATGATTAAAAGGAATTGATTTCTCTTTTGTATTAGGTAATGGAAAATTGTAGCTCTGGATTTATTTGTAGCAGGAAGAGCCTCCATTAAATAATGAGGTGTATGTGTTGGCTGCTACAGATGATTTCTTAGAAACATCCATCCCCAACTTTGGCTAAATACAAACATCCAGGGCACTTTGCACTGAATCCTGGTGCCAAATAGAGGCAGGAAAACTTGTCCTGGAGTGCTAGAGAATTATTTATTTTGCCTTTTCCATTGCAGAGAAAAGGAGTGTTTTATTGTACTCAGGTGTGTTCTGCTTGATCTTTTTAAAACCGAGTATTTCTGCCAACTTGCAGAAGAGAGCAGATATCAGGTGTGAGTGTTTTACATGCAGCTTATGAGAAAAAGAGGTCAACAGTTAAGAATTTGCATTTCTTTAAAGAATCTTCTCAACAACATTTTTATCTGAGAATATTTGGGGTTTTGTCATCATCCAGGACAAACAGAACATTCTGCTTTTCCCCACCTACAAATCGATACTTTTGTTTGTTTGTTTTGAGAAAAAGTTGCAGCCTTGTATTTTAGAAAAAAATTATCTGAACTCAGGGTCTCTTAGTGCCTCCACAGAGCATAAAAGAAGGAGGGTGGAAAGTGGTGGTAGAGAGATGAAGGGTGTGGGGAATTGCCAAGTTCTGTGGTAAGTAATTAAATACGGATCTTCACCCCGAGGCTGTGTGTTGACTGCACTGCTCAGGAGCACTCCTCATCAGAGAAAATTCAATGGTCCAGGAGGGATGGCACAGAGGGGCCCAAGAAATGGTGTTCCTTGGGGCAAGGAGGTCTCTAAATGTGCATTCTTTTCTCCCTGCTGGCTCTAGGAGCAGTGTTGTCTGTTGGCATTTCTGTCAGGATGTCTTTCTGGTTGTGGTGAGTGTAAACAAGCACAAAACCCAAATTACATCCTTGCAGTTCTTCTTCTAGTCTGAGGTAGCTTTTAGGTCTGTAAATCTTTGTCCACTTAATTCACAGAGAAATTTTTCTTTTATACTTTTTAAACCAAAATGATCATGAATTATATTTCTTTGCTAACATCCATCTGCTTAGTTTCCTTTCTGCTCTTAGTCGTAGAAGTACCTTCAGTAGGATTTATTGTTTCTCTGCCAAGAGGCCTCTGTGATTTGTTTCTCTCATTTTGTTTACTCAGTGACTTTGATTTTTACATCCATTTCACATCTGTGGAATGCTAATGAGAAAAGGAAATGGGCCAACAGATTTCAAACTAGTCCCAAGGTGTCCAGTGGAGAGTGATGAACTTACATGCAGGTCACATTAGCTCCAGTGTTGGATGGACCTCGAGTTGAGCACATGCTCATGTGCTGGGTGTTGTGGCCCATCCCAAAGAATTCATACACGTGTACTACGTTTCTCAGGAAGCCAGCTACAGAAGAGTTGATGGAAGAAGATGAGGATGTCTGTAGCATCCTTGGGGAGCTGGAGGATTTGCGAGAATCCTCCGATGTCTAATGCACTCCTGGAGATGCGGAAGAAGAAGGTAGAGCATCCCCTCACTTTATATGTCTATGAGGATGGCAGTAGGACTAGGAGTGAATTCTAGACCCCCTCACGACTCCGTTGATCATGCAAATCCCAACAGGACCAGTTGCCACTGTCATACACTTATGCTGGGAATTAGATTATTTCTGCTTATTTTCTCTTCAGACAGAAAGCCACAGCACCCCCCCCCCCCCAAAGCCTTCACTCCTAAAACAGCTATAAAGAACCTACAGTAGTGTGGGGGTTTGTTTGCAGATCTCCCTTGATCTCCCAGATCTCTAATGAAAGCTCATCCAAACTGACCAAACTTGGAAGTGTTAAAGACAGTTTGATGTTGCATCCTCTCTCAAAACAGAGGTTTCAAACCTAGAGAAGGGATTTCCACTGTGATTCTTCACACTGCAATGTCAGACCTGTTTCTCTAAAGACATGCATGAATTTCCTTTAAAGAAAGGTGTGTGAAAAACGCACATAAGTAGGTCAGGGACTGGCTATAGACTTCTGATTTTCTTTTTGGTCTCCTTTTGTTCATTCAGGTATTTTGTTGTGTTGCAAGTACACTGTAGGGATCCTCTGGATGGGTGTGTGTTGTCCCCCTCTGAGTGGAAGAGTGTTTCCTTACTGGATAGATCTCTCAGAACATCACTGACATAGGAGGTTTCACAGAGGGCTCCTCTGAGTTATGCAAGTTTGAGGAAGATACAGAGGTGCTCTGAAATTGCATAAAAGGCAGGACTTTTCAACCTTTGCTACTTTTCAGCAATTTGTCCCAAGTCTTTGTGGCTGTTCTCAGAAATTCTTCATTCTGAAGGAAGAGACAAGACTGATCACATCCTCTTGGCAGGTCTAACAGGCTTTGAAAGATTCAGGCAAACCTGCATAATCTGAGTAACATCCAAAAATCATTGCATCTTTTTAAATTGTCCGCTGAAAAGTTCCTCTAGTGACCTCACACTTGAGAATGGAAACATTTTGGAGTGTGGAGCTGTGGAAACTTTTTAAGCTACGTGTCAGATTTTTACACCACCAGTGTGATTCTTTCCTCCTGTGTTTCATTCATCCTCTAATGCAGTGTGTTTTATCTGCATTGAGTGGGAAATAACTCTAGAAAAGGTTGGAGAATAAAAGGGAAAACTGAAAAATATGCAGGTGACATGTGAGCAGCTACTTAAAGATCATTCCTCTTCAGATACTAAAAAATAGAGGTGCTGTACTGCATTTCCCCCCACTTCCTTTCTATATTAAACCTTTTCTCTTGAGCATTATAATGCAAACCATCTAGCAATGAAAGTCACTCCTGGCAAGTGGTTCTGAAGTTAGAATAAAAGGCTGGCACCTCATTTTAGAGCTTTTAATATAGAAAGCATTGCACTAGCCACATGTAAGTGGAATGGAAACTATCTCATCCAGAAAGGTTTTTGGGTTGATTTTTTAAAAATTAGTGCCCTGGTTGGAGATGAGGTGAAGGAGATCTGGGTCCTATTAACATTGGTGACAACAGAAATGCTTTGTCAAAATGAGTTCTGCATTAAAAATCAGGAAAAAGCCTGTTCTGACAGGACTGTTCTGTCTAGTATAAGAGTGTTCTTATTTTTTAACTGCTCATCACTACACACCTAAAAAATGTGGAGCTTCTAGAGAATAGAACATAGAGAAATAGGAGACAGGTGTGAAAATTTCAACCTGACAAAGAAGCTGCACATGGAGAACAGGGCCTTTGTGCTCCACCTGAAGAGCTGTAATCAAAACACCATTGCATCCTGTATTGTGTTGGAAATTTCTGAACCTTTTCACGGGGTATGACTTATCATTATGATGACTTTCTGCGTTTTATCAACTTGAATTATTCTAAGTAAATGCCTTCCTTTGTAAGTAAAAAGTTGGATCTTAATTTAAAATGCACTATTTATTTCCATGGACTCTTTCTTCTTTGTTATTTTCTGGGTGGAGAAGAGAAACTTTTGGGCCAAGTTCTTTTCTTCTTTCATGGCTTCAGCAAAGACAGCCCTGAATGCTTGGCTTTTATAGATTCTGGAAAGGTTGTCATCCTCCCACTGTGAATTATATTCATGAAGATCTGTAGTTACTTTCTTCAGGGGAACAAGTAAATTACATGCCTGTAATTCTTGTTCTCTGAAGAAATTATTAACTACAGATCTTCTCTTATCTTTTCACTCTTACACTGAAGTCTTTCAGTTTATTAGGAAGGCGTTTGTACATCTAGAAATGCCCTTTGGCTCAGGATTTATCATCTTCATGCTCTCAGTAGGAGTCTTTAAAATCCTTTTTGAATGGTCTCTTTTGAAGACTGCTCTGTCACCTGTGTTAGATCATGAGAACCCAAGATCTGTATTTAATTCTCCTTTTGTACACTAAGCATTTCAGGTGAGTATTTAACATGCCATATAACCAATGGTTTGAGCCATGTGGGTTTTTCCTAGATGCCAATGTGAACCTTAGTTAATGATCCCCTTGTACCCCTGTTCCATATGCTAACTCACCTCATATTGTACTTTTTTTTTTTCTTACTGTGATTTTTTTATTGAACATGTAACTCTGCTGCCAAAAACACTGAGAGCAAAGCTCTGCAATGTTGTGGTGACTGCTTAATTCTGTACAACTCTGAGTGTGCACATTGAAATGGGTGTGGTAAACAGGACTCAAAAATCATGTAGGAAAAGTTCAGTGTGACAATTTTACAGCAGTAACCTCTGATCCCTTTTACAGCTGCCTGTGGTCTGATTCTTCCCATAAAAACGTGCAGGAAAATAACCAGTGAGGCCCAAAGCTAAGATTATGGGAAGGGAAACATCCCTACTAGGGAAAAATGCAGCCATCCCAACTGGTTCACTGCTAAGGCTGACCACAGCAGAAAATAAGAGCCAATTTCTTCGAGTGCTTTCCATTTGGAAAACTGAGGAGGGCTTGCACCAAGGTCTGTGCTGCTTTAATAGATAAATGTGCCAGCACTTTACCTTCTCCCAACTAGTTCTGAGGCTGTGCATCCTCAGGAATGGGGGTGGCAGGATGTGGTAACAGTGGATACTTCCAACAGTAGTTGATTGAGTCCCCCTGCTGGATATTCCTGCCTTTTGCCACATTTTTGTCATGTGCTAAGGGAGCAGAGGGGACACTTGGGTGTGGAGGGAGTTGGAGGATAAATTTACTCCTTGATCTTTTCTCCTGCCAATCCCTGGGTTTGCATTTGTACACAAAGCCTGCTTTATGTTAGGTTATCCTGGTGGCAGAGAATGCCTTGAAATCCTCAGCTCTAGTTTGAACTCCCCTTCTGTGGTGATGAATAAAAGCATTTGGGAAGGTATCCAGGATGGATATATCAAACAGTGAATACAGCAGGCATATGAAAATAACAAGCAGAAAATTGTAATGGTGTTTGCTTCAATAGTCAGCCCAGTCCCACATGATTTTCAGTGTGATTTTACGTACTCAGTATAAAGACAAAATAGTAATTCTTTTTAAATCTCTAGTTGTAAAAGGCCAACATTCATTATCACTGTGCTAAACTTAAACAAATGTTCATGATAGAAAAAGTCAGATAAAAAATTGGAACACTTATTTTATCAAATAGTGTACTGACAACCCTGGTTTTGTAGAAAAAATGGAGATCTATTTTGAATATTAAAGTTTTTCTGGTTTGGTTGGATATCATCCCTGTCTCCACCCCCAAAATTCCAATTGAGTGACTGAATTTTCCTCCCTCTGGAAGAACACCTGGACAGTAATGTCAGCATGATATGATTCTCATTAGGAAAAAAAGTGGAGATTAGTTATCTCAAGTATTCCAGGTTATTTATTTCCATATAATTCAAATGGTTTACATTTTTAGGATTGTTACTTCAAGTCTTCTACTTGTTTAAACTGATGCAGCTCCACTGCCTCCCTTGGAGCTGTTTCATTTTATCCAGCTAGAAAATTTGAATCGCCTCAATTCTAAAAAGAGCCAGCATTAAAAGGGACACTTAAAAGTATTTCTTTCAAGTGAAGTAAAACTGTGTGATTTATTGTTTTTCATTATTATTCCTGTCAGTTATGCAACTGTATCCTTACTTTAAGCAACTTGTCTCGTTCTTTCCTCCGTTACAGATCGAAGTAGTCAATACTTTCAAGAGTGGCACTTCCTTTCAGGGGGCTCTAAGGAGACAGTCCTCCGTCACAAGCCAGACCCAGGATGTAACCAATATTTCTAGCCCTAGTCACGTATCGTTATCCAATGCTCTTTCCTCTCCTACCAGCACCTCTGCTGCTGCGGCTGGGCGTGAGTGTGTATTCTTAATGCCTCAGACCTACAGAGATGCCAACTTCCCCTAGTGCCCACTGCGCTGCTCTGTCCCTTCCCTGCCGTCCCCCCAGCAGGGCACGCAGCCCACCAACCCCTGGCACGCTTACTTTGTGTACAGTAGATGTTCTCGGGCACTCGTGGCAGCTGACTGCTAAAACAGGCATTTTTAGGGAGGGGTTTCTTTTAAATTAATCTCCTGGAGAGAGGTTAGGTGAGTGAGACATGGGTCCTGTTAACATTAGTGACAACAGAAAGCCCTGCTGAAAATCTGTTCTGCATAAAAAATCAGCATGTGAGACTGGGGTTTGGGTTGGGTGTTTTTAAGTGGTAATCACTGATATTTTTATTAGCTGTGCACACCTCAAAAATGGGGATCTTCTACAGTATAATAGGACATACAGGAAAATGCAACAATATATGAAAATTCTGATTTTATTGGAGGCTTCTGTGGCATGTTTTCTCGGTCTCACTTGATATGTTTTCTAGTACTTAGGAAGTATTTACTTTAGATGATTTGACAAATATATTAAGCAATACACATTGTCAGATGAAAGGTAATTCCATCTGGAAGACTTGAGTGTAACACACATCACTCACGTCCAGGAAAGATGCACAGGAAGGAACAAGGAGATAGGGATTCTAGTTTAGGATTCCAGGCTGGGAGATTAAGCTTTACACGAGTGGGGAAAGAGTAGATTTGTGACCTGTAAATTCACTGGCAGGTGAGCATTAAGGCACAGGGAGCAAGAGAAGCTAAAGGACAGCGTTGGAACAACAAGGTAAATGTGGTGACAGATTTCCTTAGAAGAAGCAATTTCTGAACACTGAAATCCTGACACAACTTGCTTTCAGATGCAGCACATCTAGTGAAGAGGTCCTGAAGTGAATGGAAAAAGCTTTGAAGCTGCACATAAGAAAGGGGTGCTTCACTACCAGAAACATTCCAAGGGCTCAGGAAGACTCTTAGATTTTTATTTAGTCAGGACTGTAAGTAGCTGGGTTTTATCACAATATAACCAGCATTAAAGGAAGAATTAAATGTATAGAACTCAGTTTACAGCTTGTCACACACTTCAGAACATAATGTGGTGTATTCCTTAGGCAAGTTTCAGTGAAAAGCTGGCCAGACAGACCAGAAGGCAGTACAGAGAGGTAAGGCAGACAAGAGAAGGACATAAAATTCCAGAACTCCTGCAGAAAAAAGGAAGCTTGACCTTTCCATGCTGTTTAAGCACAAATCCCCTCACTATCTGCACATCAAGCATTCAGCTGTGCAGCAGCAATTTTGTCAGACTTAAAGCAGAAACTTTGCTTTTGTTAGGAGCCCAAAAAGCCACCGAGGTTCCGACTTTGGAAATTGCTTCTTGGAGGTTTTTGTATATTTTCCTGTTCTTTTCCTTGGGAAGTTTGGCCTGATAACTTTTAACCCAAGAGCCCCAAGTGTTGTGGGGCAGCAGCAGGATCAGGAGACACCAAGGCAAGAGCACAGGCACTGCAGTTGCCCAGGTTCCCTCAGTCCCACCCTAGGAGGGCACAGAAGCCCAAATATCCAGGCAGCCTTTCAGTGAGGGAATGATTACCTGGAACAGCCTCTCTACGTGTGAGCAGGAAACAGCAGCTCCTTCTGCTCTGCTGAGTGTTACAAGAACATGCCGTAGCCACCAGTAGGAAAAGGGAGAGCCAATAAAACTAAAACAGGCAATTTATCTTCCCTCTCTACTCTCCACTGCAGCAAAGCAACTAAGAGTTGAATAGTTTTGTGTCTGGAGAAGGGCCTGCCTTAGCTTAAGGGCTGGAGTTAATTAATAGGAGAAAGCATAATCTGCTACAGTGTTTGTCACTTTTCATTTGGGGAAACAAAACAGGTCTAGAGAGCTCAGTCGTGGTTCTAGCCACGTTTATCCAGTGCAGTAAAAGCCAGGAGATTGATTGGTTCAGCTTCCCAGAGATAAGGATCTCCATCACAGAGGGAAATTGGAGATTGGGCCGTTCAAGGAGTTATTCTGGACTGTTAGTATTTTATTACCACTGTAGGAGGTCTGTTCGGTATTAAATCAGTGTGTGCTTCACATTATAGCAGGGCAAGTTCTGTTTTATTCATACAAAGACACAAACCTATGAATGACAGCAAAAAAAATCAGCAAACATAAATAAACCCCCCCATGTTTTTATTTCTAAACAGACAACAGTGGGTTGTTTATTGTCCTGAACCTGATAAACCTTTCCTAATCCAAATTTCATAGAAATGGGGTATGTTTTGGTGAATTGGCACTTTTTGAGGAAATTCCAGCCTTTTCCTCTCTTCAGGAATGTTGAAAGTACATGTAGAGAGATTATTGGAAGGATCTCTTTGAAAGGGCCGAATATGAGGTACTGTCAGGGAGGTTTGTTTTCAGAGAAATGGTTACAATAATTGAGATATTTCAGGTGTCATTTTGGGCACCCAAAATGGAGAGGTTCTGGTGTCAATAAATAAAAATAGGAATCACATAATGCTCTACTGATAAGAATATGTAAGTCTAATTTAACAGAGCATTTATGCAGTTCTTTATATTAAAAAGCAATTAATGTTTGATTCAAAGGTTGGTTCCTTCTTAAAAAGCAATAAATCTGCCTGTCAAATGCAGTCACTCCTGTGCTAGTTTGTGAGACAGATGAACAAGTTGTTACCTGAAATTTGAAGCCATTCCTAAACAGGGCCCATTCGAATCTTTCCTAGTTGTGGAATACGTTCATTAAAAGCAATTTATACAAATGAATATTTAGCACAGTACTAAAGTTTCCCTAGTTATGCTGCTATTTTTTAGCTGTCATGGTGTTTTTGCCAATACCAAGTTACAAATTTCTGTATGTCAACATTAATTGATAACAGTGAGGTCCATAATATGAGTCTTTTACCTCTTTTGAAAGACATTTTAGCTTTAAATAAACATGGTAGAAATTTCTGCAAATTGAAACCTGGCATTTTGTATACTCTGATAAAACTAGAAAATTCATTTAAATGCAAACTGAATATGCACACATTTAAGCTGCAGAAAATGAAAATATGGAAGCCTAAGGTTCTCTATGCACACACACAATCTTCTGTCGTTTGAGAGCTCTTACATCCAGAGTTAAGGGTGGCTTTAATTACAATAGGAGGTGAATATATATTTTATATGCATTTCTTTCTATGTTTTATTTTGGGAAAACAAAATCAGATCCTTGAGGCAATGGAGCTACTTTTTTACTTTGGAAGTTCAGAATTAGTAATTCAAAATGTTAGCTCGTCCTTCAAATTGAGCCCATGCTTAAAACTACTACTGTGTTACTTGATTAGGTAGATAAAGACTAAATCTAACTGTACACAAAGTAAACGAGTTGTTCTTTATCCTGAGCTGTTAGAACCTGGTTCTCAGATGTTGTTGATGTCATCAATAGGTGACCCCTGCCAAAGAACACGGTTTCAGACTTTCCAAGAAAGACACACATTTAATATTCCTCTGTACTTGCCCTTCCTCTCATTCTCATATATAGTTCATGCTCTTCCGAAGTGGAAACAGCCAGAAACTCCAGGTCCCTTCTAAAAAGAACTCCTTTCTTTCATAAAAGTTTACAATTTCAAAGCATTAAGTGTAGGAAGCATTGGGAAAACAACAAACAAAACCAAACCCCTCCTAAAGATGACCTCCCAGATCACAAATGTGCTGTGGTTTCTCTATTTGCAAGTTCCTTTTTCCTTGTTCTGTTGAGGTCTGTCACTTTTATCCCAGATTTTTAGAAGTGAATATTGAATGGAATCACACACAACTTTGTGTTACATTAACTCCAGCAACAGTGGCCTCAACCAAAGCACTTGCATGGGTAAGACAGGAAAAATGACTGACTGATGACTCCAAATTTTATAGCAGTATTTAAAACCTTACCAAACGATCACTAAAGAATCTCAGAAGTATTTGTCCATCACACGGATCTCTGAGGGTTTTTTGTTGGATTTTGGGGTTTTTTTGCTTGTTTTTTTTTGTTTTTTTTTTGTTTTAAATTAGTTGGCTGGGGTTGGTTTTTAAAAGTGTTTTCACATAAGAGCACAGCACCCTTAAGGCTGTGTTTTTGCTCAGCTTCAGTTGTTGGAGGGAGCTACAGCCTTCAGATTTGGGGTGAATTTGCCTGGAAAGACAACCTTTTTCACTGTGCCTTTAATTAAAGAATGGCTGAAATTTGTGAGAGCTGCCAAGAAACTGTCCCGTGTAGGCAGAAGTGTCACACCTCTGCTGGGTGGCACAAGGGCTGGAGCTGCCCTTTGCAGGTCGAGCTGTTCCACATGTCACTGCTTTGGATTGGCACAAGGCCCTGAGCATCTGCAGATTGTGTCACACGAACACAGAGACACCCAGCAAGCTTCAGTCTAGTGCCTAGCACAGCCCAGCTACTACCTGCTCATTTGGAAGAGAGCAGGGTTGAACTAATTGTGATCTGCTGTGTATGAAAAGCTTGTGCTTTCTTAGAGATTTAATGTTCTATAAATGGAACCATCACTCGGCTGTACAGACTTTACAGCTAAAACATGAGAGAAAATCTGAAGTTTGGATTTCCTCCTGAAGAAAAATTTCTTTTAAAAAAGAAAACCTTCTGGTTTAATAACTGTTGAGGCAAAGTTTACTGCTGATATTGATCTGTATTCAGATCACAGACCAAATCTAGTGGGCATTTTCTGTGCAACATGGTATAACTCTCACAGGAACAAGCAGAACTGAAGTCCACATCTAGAATTGTATTTCTAAAAGCTGTGTCATTTGGGAACATCATTGAATTACAGACAGAGGTTCCATACTAAAGCTTAGATGTCCCCACTGGTCGTAACCAAGGTTTGACAATCCTGCTGGGATATGTCAGATCAAAATCAACTTCTGTATGTCTTCCCTGAAGTACAAATAATGAGGTTTAGAGGCTGAATATAAACCCAAGCCCTCAGCTGCAGATCTGACATGGCAAGAAGGTGTAGACCCTAACACACAAACACGTCCTTTCAAAGGATTGAATGACAAATTCAAACAAAAACTCCCTAATTGTGGAACAATCCTACAATAAACAGATGTGCTCTGGAAAGCCTGCACATGGTTCTGCTCTTGGGCTCTAAAATGCTCTAAAATACAGGGGAATTGAGCCATGTGGACCTTTTGTGAAGGGAGAATCAGGCCTGGGTGGGTATTTTGGTTTCCTCCTGCTGCATGTGGTTTGACTTTGCAGCAGCACTTACTAGATTTGATCAGATTGGGGTGGAAAGGGAGTAGCACAGATAATTTTAGGCATCTGTTTCACCCATTAAAGCAGAAACCTAGAAATTACTTTTTTTTTTTCCTAAAATTTGCTGTTTGGGGTATTTTTTTACTTTCTATTTGAATTTGCTCAACTTCTGTATCACACTACCCAGAACATTCTGGCCACAACATTTACAGGTGACTCCAATACATGCAATATCTCCTCCTGTGGATAACTAATCTCATTTTGCTCACCTAAGGCCGGGAGGATTCAAAACCAAACAAACACAGATGCACTGAAAATGTTTTCTCTTTCAAAGCTTTACATATTCCATAATAGTCGACCAAACTCCTTTACCTTTGTGTAGCTCTAGCCTTGATATAGAATAGTATCAGTTCCACCTAAGAGTTGGCATCTCTTTGCAAAATTGACCTCTTGTTTACAATTTTATACTAATCACCTTACTGATCTTTCAGTATTGAATTTATTTGCTGTTGCAGTGCCCTACTCTCTACTGTCTGAATATTAAATGTGTTTGTTTTCCCAGAGGGCTAGAGAACATTGGACAAAAGGGTTCAGCAGGAGAGAGTGAAATAAAAAGAGGTTGTGAGTCTTTAACCTTGAGCCTGAAATGAATGTGAACCAAACTCCAGATACTTGGCTTATATGAAGCCAGGTAAACATTCGAGTATAAGCCCACACACTACCAACCATAATACATCTGTTGATGCTTAACAGGCTGGGTATATTTTGCCTAGATGGTTGTACTTAGGAATGAGATTCTGAATATCATCTTTTTCTTCTGATGGGAAAAATTTGTAGTATCTAAAATTCTGTTTCTTTTTTTTTTTTTTTTTTTTCCTTGCCTGATGCAGTATAATAAATCTGACTTTGAAGGTGGGATGAAACTGAAGAGTTTTTTCTATTACAGCTCCAAAGAAGAAAGAAGTGGAAACTTATAGCAGTGTCAAAAATGTCCTGAAGTGTTGTCCCCACAGTCTTTTGTTTCAAAGCAGTTCATTTTTTTCCTGTTGTCTCCATTACTGTGAGAAAAGGGAGCTGTATCACACTGTTTGTCTTCCCTTGGCATTGTCAGAACCATAAAGAGATACCATGACATGAACTCTACATAGTTCATACTAAACCAACACGCCCTGGGTTCTATCCATCATGGGGATGTCCCTGCTTTGACATGCTGTACAGCCATAACAACATTTGGTCAAGCTCATCTGCTTTATTTTATCTTCCAAAAAACTTCTGTGGGCTTGCTTTCAGCACAGCCTCAAAACATTTTACACTAGGTTTTATTTCAGACCTTGAACTCAAGCATGTATTAAAAGAATTTGTTGCTGTTGGGCCAAGTAACTCTGGGTAAATAATATTTTTTCAGTTCTTAAATATGGTAGTAGCATTACATATAATAAGAAGATTAAATATGGTAGTATCATGATCCAGAAATTAAAATGCCACCTTTATATGCCAACAAACCCTCTATCTTCATTTCCACTAATGGAAGAAGTAGGTTTGGTCTCTGTAAGCAATAATTTGATACTTTAGGGGACAGACTATGAATGAGATTTTGAACTATATTGTAATGTCACTCAGTGAGATGTGGCACTGAAAAAATAACTTTTTCTTCTAGATGCCAAGCTAAATATGCAACATTTAAAGCTGAGGAGGGAGTTTCTCCTTAAGTGAGAAATTAATGGGAAGCAAATATATAACTCTGAAACTGCAGAGACATTTTAAGAAACTAAGCTGGGATTCTACAGCTCCCTAGTGAGGCAAACTGCTTAGAAAGCTAATTGTAGGCATTCTCACCCTCAGGGATTTGCCAGTTTGCCCTGTACATTACCACTGGGTTCAGATTAATTGCCTTAGCTATCAGCACATCTGAACCAGCTCGAAGCTAATACTAAAAATCAATGTGACCAAGTAGAAGCTATTCTAGTAACATCTGAATGTTCCTGCCTGACTCAAACAGCCCAGGCCAACATTTTGCCTGAGATTTCACCCAGAGTGAGAGGCTGATGGCACATTGTGCCCTTCTGCCTTCAGACACATCCAAGCCAAAGCCACCAGGGCAGTGTCTTTTCTTGCGATGGCCCATCAGTTCCAGCAGTCCCTGCAGAGCCCCAGGTTCAGGGCAGGGCAGGCACCTTTTCAGACCTGCCTTTAAATACAGCCAGAATCTGGAGTTCTCCCTCAACTGTATAAAGTGTCAGCTGCCTAGGCTGACCAAACACTTGATATTAAATACCAATGAGATGCCAAATGTTGGTATTAAAAGCAATAAGGATGCTTTCCCCACTACAGAATGTGGAGCCTCACAAATCAAAATTGGCTCCTTCCTTGCTAAACCTTAGACACTTAAAGACACTTTGTGCAACTTGAAGAAAAGCTTTACTTTCATGGGATTCTACTGGATCAGTTCAAACATAATATCAAACCTTTTTATTGAGGTAAAAATTGAATTTACCTTCACTAAAAAGAATGCAGCTAGCAAATAGAACCTGTATCTGTGCAATAAGAAGTGGCTGTATTCAAGAGAATGGAATTATTTTGTTAATTGAAAAGCTCTAGCAGTCAGGTGCAACTGAAAGAGATGGACTGGTATTTGTGTTTAGACAGCAGAAATAAGAGATAGCTGTGCAGAAAATATCACCTTATCAGCCCACACTGTAAAATAACCATGTTACAAAAAGTTTCCTGATTTAGTAGGACAATACAGTGACATGTTTTTAAGGCTGCCTCAACAATCATACTATTTTTTTTCATCATTTAGAATAGTTACTTTGCACTTTAAAACACAAGCTTGAAAGGCATAGATAATGAAGGAATTAGTATGTCACCATCTTTCCATGAGTTCAAATCCTGTCTTTAGTAATGCAAATGCATCTCTTATCCCCGTCTGTTTGCTCACATAGCACAGACCAGCTGAGATTCAGCTCTGATTCCAACCCTGATTATTTATAGTTCTAGGTGCTCTCTTAGGTACACTGTGTGATTGTAGTGGGTAAAATGGATTCAAAATTGATTTATTATTGTGCAAGACAATCTTCCATCTTGCACCTCTGCCAGCCTAAAATCTTGTGGCCTCCCAAGATTTGGATAAGCCGTTCTGTACCACTCCAATCCTCTTAGTTTGAGCATAAGCAGTCACATGAACTACTTTTTGTACTGTGCCCTGCTGTTACCAAATGTGTGGATAAAGAGAAGGGAGAGTATTTGGACTGACCAAAGACCGTGTAGCTAAAGATGGCATGACTTCTGTCTTCAGGAGTTTCAAATGATGAATATCCAAATTTAGAGGAGAGAAACAAGGACCAAGTTGAAAGAGAGAAAAATACAAGTCAGCCCCTTTCTCAAATGTGCCAAAATTCTGTGCAAATTGGCCAATTCCAGCCACAGGGTCAGCTGGACCCCCCAGCTGTAACCCTGTGACCCCATGCCATTACTGAATTGCGGTCTGCCAATTAAAAGAGGAATTAAAGCATTACAAATTAGTGCTATGTCAGGCCAACCAATAACGAGCAGCATATTTACATGTAAAGAGTTACACATGTCAACCACCAAACCATTTCAAATGTGTGTGGAGAAGCTTTCACAAACCTGCTTTGCACCTTTTCTGCCTCTGCCTGTGTTTTAGTGTCCCCTCTAAGAAATGCTAAAAATCCGCTCATGGACTACATGGAAGTAGAAGGATAGAACTCATACTTAGTCATAAAACATTTGCCGACAGATCACGTTTTGCCATCCTGTTTTTCCCTCTCTGCCCCTCCACTCCCTTCCAGAAAGTTCTGGTTTTTTGAGCAGTAAAGCAGCCCAACCTTCCCTTCTTTTGCAAACTGGCAGGTCAGTGGGACAGACGGCATCCCTCCCTTTGCCCAGCCCCGAAGGATTCCGTGTCCTCGCTCTGCTCCTCTCATTGCTGCTGGAAAGCAGCGGGCACCGGCCCTGGCAGCCTTGTGGGCTGAGGCTCCCCTTATGTTCACTGTGTTCTTACTGTCAGGTGCTAAATGGCATTACATTGCCCCTGCCATAAGTCAGCTGAGCTAGTTTCAAGACTGCATATATGGCATCAATTGTGTCGCTTTCAATATTTAACTTTATACTTTTACAACTGAGACACAGAAATGAAAAAACAACCTTGCTGTTACCGATTCAATTCAACCCAACAATCAATCCAGTATTTTATGACGTTTTTCTATTTATTAAAAAGCTAAATGGCTAGAACAGTGGGTCTATACTCGAGTGTTTACCTCACATATGCATGAAGGAAAAATAAAAGTTGGTTCAACGATACTATGTTCACATTATCCAGGCTTCCAAGTGTAGTTGTTGTGTGCAAGTTATCTCTGTTCATGTGGTAACTGTGATTTTTTTTTTCCCTGTGGTAGCATGATTACGCTTAGTACTTTGTCTGCTTGGCTTCTTGTGCTCTTGGCTGCATCCATTTAGATTTTGCTTTAAAACATTGATATTACTTATAGTTTTTACACTTGGCTCCTGTGTGTGTCTCATACGTACCCATCCGACTGTGTCCGTGTTCTGTGCTTTTCTGTTTGTGAAGTGTGATATGTTATGTGTAATGGGTTTTTTTTAACAATACCAAAAGAGACTTTTTTGATTAAAAAAGCCTTTCTACTTACTCACTGCAAAAACTATCAACATGCATGGTTTTACATTTGCATTACAATTAACATGGCTTGTCTTTTACTAGGGATGTACCACACGAGTGGACGTTGGCTTTCTTTAACCAGTACTTCCCATCAGTTCTTTGATGGCTTTAAACTTGATCTATTTTGATATTGCAGTTGGTACAGATATTCCAAATGCACATAACTGAGCCACTCGTTTATGCATATAACATCCAGAGACTTTGGACTCCAGCTGCCTGCACTGCCCTAACCATATGCTACATTTTCCACCCAGTATTCTCTAACACGGCGCTGCCCTGGGCAGGTTCCCCCTCTGACAGCCCTCTCCTTTTCTCCCCCCAGATCCGCGTCGTGAAGGCATTCCGTAGCTCTCTCTATGAAGGTTTAGAAAAACCAGAATCTAGAACCTCTATTCACAACTTTATGACTCATCCTGAATTTAGGATAGAAGATTCCCAGCCCCACATCCCACTCATTGATGACACAGACCTAGAAGAAGACCCTGCTCTCAAGAAAAACTCGAGTCCACCGTCTTCGCTGAACAAGAACAACAGTGCTATCGACAGTGGAATAAATCTTACAACTGATA
>JAWWEW010000023.1:18202074-18224150 GCA_035583185.1 Anabacerthia variegaticeps
CTGCAGCCACAGGCACTTCCCCCCCCCCGCCCCTTCATTTCTATTCTGGCACATCCTTGCTCTTCTTGTGTGTCTTTATTCTGCCAATTGCCATTAGAGACTTCCAGAAACTTCCTGGAAAGCTCTTGGGTTTTGTGGGTCTGAATAGTCTAGCAAATCTCCACTGAGGAAATACTGCTTTGCTTCTCTCATCCCAAAATCGTGATTACCTTTGCTAGCAATGAGGAGTGGTCACAATTTAGTGATCCAGAGCCACAAAAGCTACTTCAGTTCTTTGGAATATTATTTCATTTGGTGATACTGGGTCTTGCCTCCAATCTGTAATGTTTTGAGATTGCACTTGGAGATTTATAATTGCAGTAGATTCTATAAATAATGAACAATTAGTGTTTCAAGTTGAATATAATGTTCTGTAGCTTTTGGTACCTCAGCTACTCTTTACTTGGTATTTCAGCTGATAGAGATAGGTATCTTTTATTTCAGTAGCTCTGAATTCCCCCAAGCACAGGTTTTCCCATTCACACCATGAGTGTCCGTGGGTGCTTTTTGGGTGTTGTGTAAGAGGCAGAAGGCCAGGTAAGGGTGCAGGAGAACTAGGCACTTGTCCTTCAGTTTTGTAGCTGTTTGCTTTTCAGGATGCCTTCACTGAGGTGGAAGCACAGAGCAGCCCATGAGAAGCCTTCTAGAATGATTAGAAACAATCCTTGAGTATAAACAAGGCATAAATGAATGTTAGGATGTATTGCTGTCTAAAGAGAATTAAGGCAGGAATGTCTTACAGCAGAAATCAGTCAGATTTCAAAGATCCTGCTGATACAGCTTCAAACTCCCTGAAAAACTGATCTCCATCCAACTCTCACTGCTCATCGTTGTGCTTAATGTGTCTGTCTCAAGAAATGATGATGCAAGCAGTGGTGTGCTTAGTGTTGATGCTAAATATTTTAAAATATTTGAAGAGAAAGGACATTAATGTGTTGGTTTAGGTTTAAAGGAGATTTTGGGGTGTTTGTTTTATTTTAGACCCTCCTCATGCATGGATCTCTCATTGCAGTGGCAATTTTCAATTTCAATCTGTGTTATGTTTTTCACATATTCTGAAGATTACAATACTGAAATTACAAAAGTATATAACTAATTTTTATATGCTTCCTGTGGCATTAAAGGCTGAGCAATGCAACAAATCGTTGCCACAAGATTTATAAGTTTTGGAGTCAGACACAGGGAAATTTTTTTGAATGAAAAATAGCTAATTTCCAGTCAGAGTACACAGATGTACTTTTTGATACAGAAAGGGCAAAAAATAAATAACAGTGCTACGTTACCAAAAGCTGTGGTGATCTGTTCTTGTCCCTGCAGTCTCTGACAAACCCTCCGAGGTTTTTGATGGAAAAAACTGATCTTGTACATGTCAAGTGTCACACAAAGCCTTGTAAACCTGTCAGATTTATACAACAGGCATTAACCTTCGCAGCACATCTATCCACAGAAACAGCTGCCACAGGGAGGTGACAGAAGGGGCACTGGGCAGAACAGGAACTAGAGCAGCGTATTTTAGACACTTATTCTCTCAAGATTTGGGTTGCATTCATTCCTAATGGTAGAGAAAGGCTGTGCTTTGGATTTGAGAGTCACAGGAGAACATCCCGCTGCAGTGGAAGAACAATGGCTGTTGTGATTTTAGGCATCATAAGCTGCTTTTGTTTTAAGGATTGGACAGTATTCTCATACTGGATGCTCCAGGATTTGGGGGCGGGGGTAATGTGTGATAATAACTGTAATGATTGCCCGTGCTCTGTTTTCATGGTGCAGGTGCCATCCTCTGACAGTGGCACCGCTGAGGGCACAGTGCTGACGGGCCCTGCTAGGAGAAGTACTCTTTCAAACTGAGTTAAACGTACAGCTGATACATCCCAGGTTTGAAGAAGGTGTTATGAATAAAAAATAGAGGCCAAGAGTGTAAAATCAGTAGGGTCCATATTCTCCACACACCCTCCAGCCCCATGGCACAACGGCAACGTGCAAACCTTTCTGTCTGTTCCTCTGAGGAGTTAATGAACACCCTGCACACACCAGCACTTCTGTGTGGAGAAGGAGTAATGCACAAATTATCGAAACCTCATCTCCAAACTGAATTTCTGGTTCTATAGAATGGCAATTGTTCACTCACCCATTCTGGATGGCCTCAGCAGAGATTAAAATGCAGCTATACAAGACACAGGACATTAGAGCTGCATATCATTAACATCGTTCTGTGCAGTCCAGCACCATGAAAATGGCAGATTATCACTTGAAACATTCCCAGAAAACTGCTGAGCTTTGAAGTGCTCCCTTCTATAGTCACTTATTCTGATCAAAAGGAAGGACGGAGTCCAAGACTTGCTTTTGATTTCTGATCAGTTTTTCTTCTTTTCCTTTTACATCTTTTTGGTGGTGGGTTTTTGGTTTCTTTTTCTTTTAAATTCTGTGGGCAGAAATTTGATTTTGGCAACTGGTTTATCAAAGTAGAACAACCAAAAATTACACACCTATTCAGGAGTTGTGGGGGGTATGTTTGTTTAAAAAAACAACACCCAAACAAACCATGCTCAAGAGCAATGCAGATGGTGATATAGATTTCTTTGCCTTCATTTCTTTTTCAAGCTTCTTCTTTACCATTTGGCTGTAAAAAAGGTTGGTGATAGTCTAATGACTGAGTAATATATTTTTAAATCTTTAGAAATAATGCTTAAATCTTTTCCACACTAAAATTAATTAAATCATCCATGTTGAGGATAAGATGAACGAACAGAGTTCATCAAACATTTAATCTTTTTCTGCTGAGCTGAAAGACGAGGCTTTTTTATATCCAGCAATTGCTGTGTGTGATTAACAGTGTTGTGCAGAAGCAGAACTGGCTGGGCTGGTAGCACAGATAAGCACCTCACACTTCACAGACACCATTCCAGAGCAGGTAATTCTGTTCCTCATCCTGTGAATTCAAAGGACAGAACATTCAAGGGCATGACAAGGAGGATGGGCCAAGAAGTTTGGGGAGCTGCAAGTCAGAGAGACAAAGGATCTTTGTCAAAGTGGAGAATTCTTTACTAGCTTGCAGAGAATAAAGAATTATTTTTGAATTCAGGACTTCAGACTGTAATTTGGGTTTCCATAGCCAGAACTTTGTGCCCAGGTACAAGAATGCAATGCTTTCCGTATCATTTAAATGCAGTGCTAAGCTCAGAATGGGAACTTTTCTGATCCTTTCAAAGTAGATGAATAGCACACCTTCCAGCAGGTCTGAATTAATTTCTAATCATTTAAACAGACCAGATCTCTTCTGATCTTTTAATTGTATTTTCTTATCATATCTTTCAATGCAGACCTTCAGTTTTACCCACTTCTCATGCAGATCATCATAGCTTGGTTTAACAGCTGCACTTTTAATTTCACGCCTTGAAAGAAGCAATCGGGTTGCTCTGTTTGCTGCAACCATTGTGACAGGGAAATAGTGGGACAGTAAAGCTTCCTGCTGGTGGGAAAGCCAATAGGATACTTATTTGTCTCAAAAGTGATACAGTCCATGAAGAAATTTAGGAAAATTAACTGGGAGTTAGTGTTACAATTCAAGTGGGGGTTGCAGAAAGCCAAAATAGTCAGGTTGGGTTTTACTGTGTAATAAATACAAGGAAAGGTGTCTGGCAAAACAAGTGTAGAAATTTCCTCGGGACCAACAATTTGTTTGGAAAGGAACTGGTCTGCTGTACAAGTATTATCTGGGCATAGAAACTCAACAGCAGCAGCAATAGCTAAGGAAGGGCCTGAAATCTGGTTTGAGTGTCCTTAACCAGCAAAACTGCCCCAGCTCTGAAGGAGGGATGGCCTTGGGGCTGCTGAGACAGGGAATGTTGGGAACCCAGGGAACCACCATCACAAACTGCATCAGTGGACATGGCAAATGCTGAAATACAAAAACTGCCATGAGGGGCAACAGAAGAGGACCCGAAGCATTGTTGGGTTTGTTCTTGGTGTGGGTTTCAATAAGGGCTGAGTAAATTTAAGTCAAGAGAAGGGGGTGCAGGAAGGAAAAGGGGGATCTAATTATGTAAAGATTATACAAAACTGCTTGAACTGCTTCTGAAATTGTTGCACCTGAAGGACAACAAAAGAGAGTTCCTTTTAAAGCACAATGAGGCAATTTGGAGTGATGGTTCTCTGTCAGACTGAGGCACTCCCTTGGAGGTGCTGCACAATCAGTCACACTGGGACTGCTTTTCCCAGAGGATATGCTGGTGGATGCTGGAAACCTTTGAACAGGAACTGGTGTATTTAGGGTATTAAAAGCTTATGGCTGTGTTTACTGTTGATTCTTGTAAAGAGGTTTTTCCTTGGACATGGGATGAGTTCACAGGCTGATGGCTTTAAGTGTTAAGGGGCAGAACTGGTGAAGCCACATTGAAATCTGTGGGATTCTGAGCTCCATTTCATTCAAGATGTATGAGCTGAAACAGACTGTCATCCAAATATGTGTGAGGCTAGGCATGAACTGCAAGGACAAAGGATTTGGACAAGTATCCATGCAAATGGAAAGGTCCGACGTTACTGGCACATTTTGCTGGTGACTGTACACATCCACAGGAATGGATGGGACAGAAAGAGTCATTCCAGTGAGGGGGCAAGAGGGCTGCGGGTGTAAGAGGGGGCGGGGACAAGAGAACAAAATGAACTTCAAGCTAACATGAGAGAGATCAAGGTGTTGGATTAGGAGAGTTGCTTTTTGTTTGCTTCCTAATACCCTTAGGAAAACACAGCTGATGTCAGATAAAGAAGACAGGAACAAAGAAAATTTAGAAATAATTTTTCTCATTCGAAAAGGGTGAGACCACTGACTCACTCATCTGTGCTTTCTAAGGCAGAGTAAATATACTTTGTGTGATCATGGCCTTGGTTGTTGCAGATGTTTGTTAAGTGATTCTCTGGGAAGGTTATAGTTAAGAACAAGTTCAGCCACACCACTTCATCAGACATATTCATAGCAGCTGAGCAGCTCTAACCTTGGCTGTTATACATTAGAATTGAGAGGTTAGATCAGTTTCTCCCCAAGTTATTCCAAGAGATAACCTGCAATTGATATTTCAGTGCTCGGATTAGCCACATAGTGTCACCCTACACCATCCAAAAGTCTACTAAAAGGCATTCTGCCGAATCACCAGCTGGGAAAAGTTGCACTGGAAACAGTCTGGAAAAAGGCTTCTGCTTCTAAATAAATTACTGGGCTTCTCAGGAGAATCTCTTTCATCCTGTATGACTCCTCTGTAGCCAGAATCAAAGTGTCTTCAGGGGTTCCTGATATTCGGGACGAGAGCCACCTGCAATGCTTTATGCTAATTGTCATCAGCAAGGTGCCTTTTCCAGGTTCCTTCATTCCTGACATCTTGGCCTCTGCACTCATTTTATTTCAAGAGAAAGTGTTTCCAGTTTCTGGTGATTTCATGTCAAAGGCATAGTTTTCCAACCTTTTCAAATATGATTTAGATTCTGCAGGCATACATATGGTTAACAAAAAGCACAAGTCTTTACGTTTATTCCACTAAGGATTTTAGGTCTATTTACCTTTGTTCAGTGGGTTTGGAATTTTGTTTAGTTTTTGTGGTTGTGGATTTTTAGTTCCCTCAGGTGGGATGTTTCTGGTGGAAGTAAACAATCTGTATTTTGACTTTTAGCAAGGGCAAAAGACCACTGAATGATGTCTAAGTGCACTACTGATGCATGTACCATGAGACACACTTGAAACCTGTAGATGTGCAATTCAGCTCTGAAAAACACCTTTGGAAAACTAGAAAAAGCTCCAAATCACAATGAGAAGCTGCTTATCTTCCTCTCCTTGCTGTCAATCCCATTCTCTTCGAAGTGCCTGCTCCATTTCCACTCTGCTCTGCTATCCCACTGCGGCTCACCCAGAACACGCAGCCCCTCCTTCCCTCCAGCCATCTCTCTTCAGCTCTTGATGTCTTGGTTGCTCCCTGAGCTTCACACCAGACCTTCTTCTCAGGAAATGGGCTGGGCTGCGGCTGAAAATGACCCTTTAGAGTCCTTTGTCAAGTCCTAACCCCACTGAGGTCACTGGCAACAATGGAAGCAAGGTCTGAAAGGCAGGCTGAGAGGAGCAGAGGGCTCTGGGGGCACTGGCTTGGGCCCAGAAGAAAGTTTGAAATTCCTCATCCAGGCCATAAATTCTTTGAAAGGAAATACTATTTAATATTCCACTGTACACAGATTTATAAAGCAATGTTTGAATTTTCCCCACAACATCAATTTTGAGCAGAAACACTTTATCCTAAAACCCCCAAAGATTCCCGTGGAGGTATCAACCTCCCAGTCTCTTTTTTTGAATTTTTAAGCAGAATAGAAGCTGCAAAAGAGTTTCAAACTTTGAAGAGTTTTCTGATTTCTATGCCACTTAAAAAATTCTTCTCTTTCAATTAAATCTTTGTGTGTCATATCAATATAACTAGCAATGTTGATCCCTTTTTATTCTATTTTAAACTGCATAAGAAAGAATTAATAGAAAAGGCCCTCCAGCCTTACCAATGAAGGGTATGGAACTCACCACAAAGGGACAGATCCTGCCCTTGGGTTTGGCCTTCAAATGTCTTTAATTCCCAGGAAAAAAAACCCCAAACCAAAACCCCCAGAAATGTCACCTGTTTACTTTTTTATATTGAAGTCTGATGAAACTGTCAGTTGACAGTTTCAATTTGAAAAAATCCAGTTAAGTTTAGTTTTCTATAAATGTGATTTTTTTTTTCCAAGCATTTTGCCACCAAATAGAATTTTGGGGTGTCTCTACTGCTCAGGCTCTTTTTAAAGCTCACTTTTCACCTCCAGTAAACCTAGATGAATAGTTAGACTAATGTTGTTGTCTGTAACCCTCCAGGCATATTTCCCTGCTTTTGAACAGAATGCAAGAGTTCTTCTAGAGAAGACTTTGTAACCTTCCTCACAGAAGCTTTAAAACAGGCAATGGACTTGCTGAGGGATTCTCTTCTCAGAATACACAGATATTTAATTAGAAGGCCTACTTGTATCCTCATTCCCTTTACGCAGGATGACAAATTAAGTGTGTTTAAATTGAACTAAATGCTTAAGTCCTGTGACTTAAATGTCCCTTCCTAAAGCCCAGACACAATTCTCTTCTTCCCTTATTAATAGGGGCCAGTAAATATCGCCCACACTATCAGCTTTCATACTGGAGATAAGCCAGGGAGCATTTGCAGTCAGATGTGATATACAATCACAATGCCACTTATGAAAATGGAAATTCACTCTGAGGCTTGACACATTGTTATGCCTACAAGCTGTGCAGTGTCTTGCTTGGTTTTTACCATGGCAGAAGAGATGATGTTTCTTTTCATTAGGAGTCCAAACATAACCACCTCAGCCTATTAAAATCCCTGCTGCTCTAAAACATGTTACCAGGAAAAGGAAAAAGAAAAAACTGACAGCAAAAGCAAATTCAGAGACAGTAAAATAATACTTCTGTGTTGCTTGTTTTTCTTTCCTGATAGGGAAAAGCACATCTCTTGGGAACGTAAACAGGTATTTTGTTGTATAGAGGTCAAGCACAGAACTAAACTATCTTCAAGCAGACACTGTCCTGCCTTTGCAGCAGTAAATGGGTGCCATCAGCCTGGTTTGGGAGCTCCAACCAGTCCTTAGGAATACATTGGAGCGGGTTAATGTCATGGCCACTTTATGCTTGTGAGACTCCTTTAGGGGACAGCCAAAAGAGAAGTGAGTTGTATTTGCCCTGCACTGTGTGCAAAGGCTGAGCCCACCTTTTCCCTGGAAGCACCTGCTGTGTCCTGCCCATGTACTGTGGGGTTTGGTGAAACCCAGCAATTCCAACAAAGCTCAGACTGGGCAGAAATGAAACTCCTTCCTTTTCTCTGTCTCTTCACAAGGAGATGCCAGGCTGTTTTTGCAAATCAGGTGGCTGCTCAATTTACTGTTCATTCTGTTGCCAGGTTGAGATGAGTCAAAGACCTGCAGACTTCCAATCTGTACCAATAATTCCTCCTTGCATAAGAATTTTCTGTAACTGTGAGTGATAACCATCCAGTTAGCTGTGGCTCACTCACACTTCTCTTAGGGCTGAATTGGGAAACACACTGTACACTTTTCCTTCTGGATTAACGTTACAGGCCAGTCAGGGCTAATCTAGAGCTCAGTATGTTCATTTAACTTCATGTCTCTTGTAAGTTCTGGCAGCTGTTTCACCAAATCTGGGAACATCCCAGTCCTGTTTCCTTTCTTCAGTGCCCTGACTAGAATATTCTGACTGTTAGCAGTTTCTGTCTACCTCAGAACAGAAAATTGCTGGCTGTTTGGCCACTTTCTGCCCTGGTTCTTGGATGCTCTCCTGAGTATTTGTTTCCAGGGTGTAAACACATCCTCTGTTAAAAAGTGTAAGTGCCCATATACCTCAAAGCCCTCTTACAAATGCTCCTAACAATAGAAATTAGATATTGTCTATATCTGTATCTTCTCAGATGTATAGACTTAATAAGGTTTATTTGCACTGTCTATTTCAATTTCAGTGGATTTCTTCACCTTAATTATGGTTTGATAGTCTGTTCAGAATTTAATAATGTCACTTATTGCACTAGTGTTGATCACAAAAGGAAAAACCAAACAAACACACTGGAAACAAATAAATGTTCCATCTTTTCAATGCGACCACATTCCTCCCCTCCGTGCAGTGTCCAGGTGCTCTGGAAACTGCTGAAAGCAGAATAAATTGAATAGTCGTTCTCTGTTTTTTGTTTTGGTTTTTTTTTTTTTGTTTGGTTTTTTTTTTTAATTATAAATCAGCCATAATGTAAATTATCCCTTCAAAGAATGCCAAAAATCTAAGTAAAAGCACCATCTAGGGACAGCAATTGTATAACATCCTTGTTCCCCTGCAAACTGCGGCAGTTCTGTCCCAAATATAATCCCATTAATTTGACTGTGCCATATATTTACTGTAGTTAATTTCAGCATAGATTTATATAATCTCTCCTACTCGTGTTAGGAATTATATATTTGTAAATACAAATCAATGCCAATCAAGTGCAGCAAATTATTTCTGATTGATGTCTTAAAAAAAAATCCTCTGAGGACAAAAAAAATACCCTGCAGTTCATGATAGGCGAGTATGTGCTCAGCATCATAGTTGTTTCCTTAGAAACAGAGAAGCACATGATGCCCAGTGCTAGTGGAGCATGCTCAGTGCTTAAATAAATCAGGCTAATTTCTCTTCTTTTGTTCTGAAATCCACCCCAGATTTCCTGCTGTCAACTGCAGCACTCAAAGCACCTTCCTTTGCCTCCCATGGAAAGGCACGGCACAAGTGATTGGCACTGGTGGTGCTAAAGTCTTGATTAACCTGGAACTAAAGAATATGCGCTTTCTCCTGGGGGAAAGTTCAGCCTCCCTGCAGGTCGACTTTCCAAAGAAATCTCAGCAAAATTAATTTCAGCCAGTTAGAAGGGAAAAATTAGCCAAGTGAGAGATCACAGCAGCAAGCTAGTGTCTGCCAAAGCAGATAAACTCCAGGTTTTCTCCATCATTTCAACTGTGAGCTGCTGCTTTCCCCTGTTTATAGCCTCGCTATTCTGACAGCACTTGGGTTGAAATAAGAGAAAACCTCAACCATTAGATGAGGAAAAATTTGCAGAATAAAATGCTCTGTCCTTGCAGGCTTTTTTTTAGTCTGTTTTTAGAAAGGAAGTCGTTGCTTTAAGATGGAAAAAGCATCTGATCTGTGTACTGCAGCTCTGTTGGTTGGCATTTGTACCTAACAGTGTGTCTTGAATACATGATGACCCATTCACAGACACCCACAGGCTGATGGAGTTTAGGTCTGAATTTATTCAAGTCCATACTCAATCTGATTTCCCTAAAGAATAAGACCTCTGTTGGAGCTCACTTGAATCACACTTGTTTTTCAGTGTTAAAAAGAGGTAGATGTTTTGGATGGTCTTTCAGAAATAGCCGAAACTGGGATCCCATATTTATATATATATGGGTTTTATATAAACACACACACATATAAAAATAAAGATGTTTTAAGAAACAAACAACAAACCAACATAGGACTGGGGTTAGAGTTTCTTTGCCCCTGGTTCATAACTAGTGGTGGTGTTGGATAAAACCTATCATAACTCTCAACACTTCCAGACCTTATGCCTGGATCATAATCAGGAAGCTAAGGAGGAACTCCTGAAAAGGTTTTGTTTTACTTGACAAATAATTATTCTTTTTCTTGATATTGTTTCACTTTTTTGCCCCCCCCTCCCCTTTTTTAGCTCCTCCTTGGAGCTTACAAGTACATGCTCTCCAACTGCAAGCAAAGTGCCCAGTTTTATAGATAAAATAGGCAGCAGAATCATTGGGGAAAACTGAGTGTCTTTCTTCCTGTCCCCAGTAACCAAACCACGAGGGCTTTCATGTGCAAAGGCTTCTGAACATGCTGAGGAAGAGGGAAACTGGTATGTTTAGTGTCACAGAAAGGCCACAAAGGAGGGAGCTGCAGGAAGGTTGCAGGGATCAGGGTACAGACGATTCATGCCATGGCACTGGAACTGCTCCAGGGGCTCCCAGGTTGTGGTGGGAGTGGCAGCCACCGCTGCTGCTCTTTGCTGTCCCTGTGAGCTGGGGAGCACCAGCAATGGCCAGCATGGGCAGCAGCTCCTTTCCCTGTCTGACACTGTAGTCCCAAATTCCTGAGCCATACTGTCCTAACAGTCCTGCCCATTGCCGGGCCAAGGCAACATCCAGAGGGAATCAGAGGGATAAAATTGTCTAAATTGTCAGATTTGTCACCCCCACCACCCACACAACGCCCCTTACAAACCGTGGCTTTTAATAACCCGTGAGTTCTTTCTTGTCTATACGCTGTGTCTCCATAGGCCACATCTGCACAAAAGTCACTGCTGCTGGTTTTTGGTTCAAAGTATAGGAATTTAAATGCAGCTGCTGTTCTGCAGAGCCTGACCACTGCTAAATGTGTGCTACAAACACATTTATGTTCTCAGGAACCATCAGAGCTCCTTGCATGTCCTTTACTGAGCACCATAACTCAGAACAGCCAAAAAAGTCTCAAATGAATAAAATGAAGGTAGAAAAAGCATTCTAGAGGCAATGGTAAGGTTTGTAAGAACAATTCTTGTTTTCTAATACTCTGTAGGGTCAACACCAGCTACTTCTACTTTTTTCCTTTTTCAGTGAGGAACCAAATGTTTTTATTTGGTTTGTTTTCTGTCTGTTCTTTTCCACAAGTAAAAACAAAAATAGAATAACAAAAATATTACTTCTCTAGCTGAATGATCCCATAAATCTGGAAGCATCTACAATTTCTATTTAAAAAATCTTCCAGCCATGATGGCTTGAGACACTTCCCTACCATATTTATGCAATTGCTACATACAATTTTTAATGGCCTTCTGTGAATTTATGCTGTGATCCCATAACCCTGATTGTCTAAAGGGCACATGGAGGATAACCCTGCTTTGATTAATCCAAACCAAAGTGCATGGCCTTGCTGTGGCTCCCAGTTTCTCAGGCTCACAAAGCTCTGTTGATACACTCAAGGCTCACAAAATACAGAAGGGCTCATAAGAACAATGTTAATAATGAATCAGCAATTGATGATGCCCCCAGCTCAGCCACTTGTGAGGCTCCAGAGCTAAAAAGGCTTCTCTGCTCCTGCAGCTCATTTGCAGTTTCATTTCTTATGCAGTTTTAATGATTTGCTCCACAGTTACTTTCATTGTTCTATTTTATCTGTACTGACACCCCTAATCTTACAGAACTACTTTCAATTTCAACTTGTCATCAGCAACGAGAGCTTAAATTGCACATATTGTAGGGCCGTGATCCCTAATGCATCAAAATGAAAGAAAAGGGAAACTAAACATATTGTTTAAAGCAAGCAACACAACAATTTGGTTTAAGGAATGGTTACAGGCTTCTGTCAATGACTTTTAGCAATATCTGTAGTTAATTTACGTTTTGTCTCAGCATAAGATAATTCATCCAATTGAATAATCAAGTTTTTTTCAGTTTTCAAATACCAGTTTGGTCTTTTGAGGTTTTTTAATCAAGTGTTCAAGAAGAATATTCATCTCTTGGAGCTTAGTGACTTTTTTTAAACTTAGCCTTACCCACAGTACCAGTGGAATTAGTACTTGCACCATCTTTTAAAATAGAGCATGCTTTGTGCAATTCAATTTCATTTTTACAACTTGCTGATTTGTCCCAACTTACTGATGCTCTAAAGATAACTTTTTTGTATTTCTGATGTGGTTTTATACCTGAACACATACATATTTAGCTAAGCTTGATTTCCTTTGCAAAGTAAACACAAGCTGTATTTTTCCTTGTAAATCATCTTGAAATATAGTGAGCAAAAGCCTCTATAGTGGCAACAAAGTTGTGTGACAGTTGTTCTGACAGTGCCAGAGCTGCCACTGCTCACTGTGGGGCTGCATTCAGCATTCCCTCAGTCCAAATAACTTCCCAGCACCAGAACTCACCTCAGGTTCAGGCTCACCGTTGCAGGAACAATTCTGGCAAACACCTGACGGGTTTGTTTCTGTTACTTATTCTTGACAAACCATTGCAAACCAAAGCGGGTGGGAATCATAAGTAGCTTACGTGTGCTTTGACTGATTTCATGAAGAATAGACAGGAGTCAAAAATCCTGAAATTTGAATGAGGCAGAAAGGCATTTTATAAAGGAGTGTTTCTGTTCAAAACCCACCTGAATGTGTTCCTGGGTCACGTGCTGGAGGTGGCTCTGCCTTGCAGGGTGTTGGAATAGGGGATCTCCAGAGGTCCCTTCCAACCCAGTGACTCTGTGGGAAAACAGTCACAAGAGACAGAATCAATGCCACTGTGACAAACACTAAATCTGTGGCTTGCAAATATAGGAATATAGGCCCCAAATATTTGTATTCTCAATCTCAAAACCCCATGTGCAGAAAGACATAGGACACATTTCTTTAATGATGAAATTGTATTTTCTACAAGTATTATACCCAAAGAAAAAGCACAAGTTCTTATGTAGTATAAAAACTCTTCTCTTTAATAATAACCTTCTCTTTAACACCTCTGCATCTCCACTCCATGTAAAACAGTCTGGGCAGTTGTTTTCTTCATTTATTGTGCTCTCAGTCACCTCTAAACCCCACAGAGCACCACTGGATAAAATGCAGGGACCAAGCCTGTGACCATCTCTGGAAGTGGTACAACTGTGCCTCTTCTACCTGTCTGCTCATGAATCAATTCTCTGCTCCCCTTGAGCTCTACTTTCCTGTTGCTTCTCTTCTCTTCAAACCTTTGCTTCTGTATATCTTACAAAAAATACATCAACAATGGAAAGCATTTCTCTCTTTGACTGAATGATGATTTTAATGAATGCTCAGACTAAAGGCAAGAACTTGGTATCAGGAGTAGCAAGAAAATAACCTTGTCAAGTCATGAAATAGTATGGGGAAAAAACCAACAAAAACCAGGAGGAGATTTGTGTACATACTTGAAAAAGATTATCCTGCCCAAAATATATTTCTAAATACTTGTTAAAATTATTTTCCATCTACTACACAGAGAGGTTTAATATATCCCTCCTCCTTGGTCTTTGTAGGGTGGTCAAGTTTTCTTCGGTTTCAGAAATATTATCGTGGAACCTACTGCTACATAAAAGAAATATATTAATGAAAAACGAAATTTGAGTTTCAGAAACCTACACTCAAATAAAAGCACAGCTTGCCAGTGATGTATGACCCAACCCATGACAAATTCCTGAAGTTCTGTCTCTCTTACAATTGCATGTCTTAACTGGACTAGATTTTTCTCCTAAAGGTGATCTACAACTCAACCACCAGTTTTTCACTTTGGCGCAGTAATTACCAGGCAAAATGTATAGCTGTGCTACCCACTTGGGATGCCAGAACAGATTACCATACTCTGGCAAAAAAAATCTATTATTTTAACATTTCACAGTCTAAATATAACATTCAAATAGCAAATGTGAAGGAGGAACATTTTCATTCCTGGAAAACTTCCAGATCTATTTTTGCAAGGAATTATGACTTTATCTTGGGGCTTGCTCCTATAATGATGACTGAGGTACCGTGCAGATGGTAAAGGCTGCAGTCATTCATCAGAGCAGTGGGCTTTGTTGCCATAACCTCATTGTGCTTCAAGTTAATATGCAGTTACATTTTTAAGTCTTATAAAGCAATTTGTAAATTTGAATTATTACCAGCACCCTACAACTCGATGACAATTGCATTTCCAGTGGCATTTTCATCACTAGTTACTGTTCTGATTCCAATACAAATGGAAATAATTAAGATTCAAGCACATGACATAAATTGTCCCTGGTATTTGGCAGGTCTGGGCTACTGAGCAGGTGCTGCAGCATAATCAGCAGCCTGGAATGCCAGGCTCTGGCAATCCTCTTTTCACAAGCACACCAGTGGAAGTTCCTGCCTTAGCCAGACCGGTAAGGTACAGAGCACTATTTAAATGAATGCTCTTTTATAAATATTACAGAGCACTTTACCTGATTACCCCACTGGAAAGTGCAAGTGTGAACTGTGCTCTTATATTCTTCAATTTAATGTGAATTTTAACAGAATGGGGGCTCTAAAGACATTCCCAAAGAGAACAACCACTTCTGCCACCACTGCCCTGCAACATTCCTGACACTGCTAGTCCTCCATTTATTGACCCATACACCTCATTCAGCTGGCTTTAGAGCCAAAAGACTGGAAAACATTAATAATTTGCTTTGTTATGTTTGAATTAGCTTCCAGGTCAGGGGGATCGGAGACTGATTAATGACATAGCTGGGAATTTAGGGCTGATGAGCAAAGCCCCTGAGCACAACTCCCAGCTCTGGGCAGCCTTGCTCTGTCAGCTCTCCAAAGTGTTACTGGAGGGCTGTTCTGGCCCCATCCTGATCCAACACTGTTCCTGCCCTTCCTGTGGCCTCTTCTTGCACCTGCTGCTGAGCTGGAGTGCTGTGCAGAGCAGGACACTCACCCTCCTTGGGGTTCCCGCAACTGCAGGCACTCAGTGTTCCACAGGGGAGGGACTGCTCACCTCACCTCCCCTCTCCTTCTGCCTTTCCTGCAGTCTATTTTTCTCACAGATGGGTCTTATTAATGATAAACTCTAACGTTTCAGCTGCAGGGTCTCCTTTATGGCTCTAAATCCTGACGCATAAAAAGTACAATCACAAGTTCTGGGAGCTCTCAAAGCGAGTGGCAGCCCTTTAGGCGTGATGTCCTTTGGATTTTGATTTGGCAGGCTACCTGCCTTCTGGGTGGTCTTAGGATCTCCAAGTCCTCTGGCAACTGAATGGACTTTTTTTCCAAAGCAACTGGCCATATCCTCTTCTTTTAAAAGTTATTCAGCCACTTAGTCCTTTCAGTTTCACTCAGGAACTCTATTCTAGAGAGACTTTTGGTGGCTCTTAATTCAGATGGACAGAAAGTTTCTAGTAACACTGCATTATGCAAAATCTTCAACAAATACAGAGGGGAGGAACAAGTTAAATATGTTGGTAGAGGAAGAAGGATGTTTTTAAAAGTCTCTGGAATGAGCTCAACGGAAGTTTCAATTCTTGCACACTCTGCTTCTTGACTGCACCCCTGAAATATTTATTTTATGTTTTGCTTGCATAGTGCCATCTCTCAAACAAGGGAGATGTTAAGGCATTAATGTATTTAGTCTGGCTCTTTTGTGTGCCTACAGGAAGATAAGAATCATCACACAAGTGGGACATTTGAGCAAGGGGTATTTAGCAGAGAGACATGCCCTGTGGTGAACCTGCCTGGGGAATTCAGGAGAGGGACTGGGAGCAGAGGGGAACCGAGTCTTGGCAGGTGGAGGTGGTTACAAGCAAACCAACAAAATGATTCAACAGACTTCCCAATGTGCAGATTTCACTGCTCCTCAGAGTGGACAGGATGTGCAACACAGATGGAGCAGCAAGTGAAGTGACAGCTTGGAAGCGTTTGAATGCTACAGTCCTCCTGTCCAGAAAAAATTGTAGAGAAAACTCCTACTTGGTCACATAAGAAAAAAACTTCAAGGTTTTCATCCTTTAAGAAGAAACCCCTGAAAACGTGTCAGTGTCACGGGCCTTTTGCAGATCTTTGCAAAGTCCTAATGCCACCTTCTAAATAGAGTAAAAATGGCACAAATTCCTGCTGGAAACCCTGAGGCCAGGTTAGTATTGGTATTGTCCCTGATCCTACAGATGTTATGTAGTTAGTAATTTGGCTGTGTTCTGAGAAATGGCAAGATACCGTTTCTCATCTCAGTCAGAACACCATAGTTGACCCTTGCAGAGAATTTTTTAAAATTATGATATAAATTCTAAAATCACAGCACTCATTCCCCCTTTCCACTGTCACTTTAGACTGTGCAGGACATTACTGGAACTAGAGGAAATGTTTTATCAGTATTTCTTAAAAAAAAATCTGCCAGTAATCACTGAAACCCTTAAAAATATCACCAAATGGTCCCTTTGCATCACATTCTGATTAGAGCAGAAAAGCACCTGGCAATGTACCGTGGAGGGATCACTGCACTGTGTTTTTAAATGATTTAAATCTAATTTCTGCATATGGAGTTTTCTGGCCACAAAACTGTCTACTCCCCAGAGAAAGCCAGGTTTTACTTTGTTATGCTCCAGTGTGAACCAGCAGAATTTCAACAACCTCAAAAGGTATGACTTTCCTGTGGGAGGATGTACTTACATTATTAACATGTCACAGCTTCCTCACGAGGCTGTGCTTACAATCCTTGGGTTATGGTTTGCAAGTTAAGTGAGTCTTAATATCTCTGCTGCACACCATCTTTAGGTAATAGAAAGCAACAATCTGTTAATGAATTATTTAGGTGTAAATTGGTTTAATTCTTCATTGTCTATTAAACCTAAATGTGTATTAAGGCAATGGCTAAACATGGAAATCAAGACTAGCCCAGCAAACAATCAATGGGAGTGATTATCCTTCTGAATATATGGGTTCAGCTGACTCCAATCTACCTCAGTGATGGTTCAATGCACCTACTAATCTGCTCCTGCTTGGAGCAGATTTATAGTGTAATCAAAAACTGAAGATGTTCCAGCAGAAAAAAAAAGAAACCAAAACCAAACCAACCAACAGGTTCCCAAGTTATGTTTCCTATTATATTTCTAATTTTCTCATTTACACTGAAATCCATTGTCTGGCTGCAAATTGCTAGATCGTTCCAAAACTTATTTATTAATTTTGTGTCCAGAACAACTTAGCTATGTTGGATTTCACTGTAATCATAGCGCATCATAAAAATGTAGCATCTGGAGAACAGGTTCACACTATAAATGCTTTTTTTTACCCCAAGACATGTATATTTTTGATTTTTTTTCTTACCAAACCCAAATTATTACTAAAAGTTTATCTATGGCCATGCCTACAATATTTTCAAGTTTTCTCTTTCCCTTGAGGAGAGGCCCCACATACTCAGGCAAACTGAAATAATCCCATTTCACTTACTATCTTTCAATCTTTTTGACTGATAGACACCAGTCACTTGGATCTTATGATTCTGAGACAGAAATAGCTATTCTGAAGAACTACTCCAGTTACCTAACAAACAATTTGAAATTCATAGAGGCTTCACCAAGTACTATGATGACTTGAATCATTAATATTACCCCTCAAAAATGTCTGTCATATTAAAAGTCTATTGCCCTGTAAGGAATATGTGCTCTTTTTAATGCCCTGTCAAATGCATGTTAAATGAGGACTACTACAGAAGCATCTTGCACAGTTTACCACACATACTCTCTTTAACATTTCCAAGAAAGGTGAAGGTCTGGGCTTCTGGCAGCCCCTGCCTACCATCTCTTTAATTCAGCATGTACTACAGAAAGGTAACTGTTACTTTTAACTTTGTTCCCCCCCTTTTTTTTTTTTTTGTTTTAAACAGCTTTACATTTCCTGATTTGGCACGTTTGTAGTTATCCAAAGGTTTTTCCATTCCAATGTACTGTTTTCTGTCTTTATGCAGCTGCATTCGGATGCGTACCAATTTGCCATCTCAGATTGTCAATAGCCCAGTTCCTTTTATGCATACAATTATTATACTTTTTTTGGTTTAATTTAAAAACAAACCAAAAAAAACCCACTGAAACCAAACATGCAAGCTTATTCTTGTGACTCACATATGGGTAAACACAAGAAGAAGAAAAAGATATGATTGAAAAAGAGTGAGAGGAAGCAAAATATGTGGTTGAAAGAGAATCAAAGAGCCAAATAAGAGAATAGTTCAGTCAGGGAAGGCTCCTGGTATACATTTTTCCCATGTCAAATACTGTATATTGATTCAGCTGGGGAAAAGGAAATAGTGAAGCCAGAGCAGCAGAATGATCTCCAAGTCCTCCTGTAAGTAAGGAATTCCTCATCTGTGTTATCGGAAGGGGTGCACGACAAACCCTTTCTGGCATCAGACGTGGGATGGAAGAGCCCTGGGAATTGCTTATGAAGCTGGCAGCATTCCTCTTCCCTGGAAGCTTTTAAAGCTGTCCCCAGCGCCCCAGGGGAAGCGAGTTGTGGCACTTGTGACAGTGTGAGGTGCCTTTCCCTGTGGAAGAGCTGCAGTGCAGACAGCTGGTGTGCACTGCTCCCCTTGGTCAGGCACTGGGGCCAGCACGTCCTCCCAGCCCTACTGAGCGAGGAGCTCTTCCTGCTGCGCTTTGGCTTGCTCAAGCTTGACACTACTCTGTCTTGTGTTTCCTCTAGCTGGCCATTAACACCTCGGAGTAAATACTGTGTACTCATCTCTCTGGCCCTAAACACGGGAAATGCCCAAGCTGTTCTGCCTTTCAGATCTCCCACGTACATAGTAAAGGCAGGGGCTGTGCTTCAGGCATTATTCGGGGAAAAGGAAAGAAGAAAGGGCCAATAATTTGCCAGCCTACAAAGTGTGATTGCAGGAGAAGGTTTGTAGAGGCCAGGTGGTGGCTGAGCACCACACAGGGTAATGAGGAATTCAATATTTGCACAGAGCTGATCGAAACCAGTGGAACAGGGAACCTAAAACTGATATGCTTTAATCATTCTAATGGCTTTCTGAGAAACTTGCTCTGCCTCAGAGCTAATGCACAGAGTGACAAATCTCTGTCGCAGTGGATTTGAATCTGTAAAAAGATACTTCCATCAAATAAGCAGAAATTTTACACTAGAGGCAGAAAAATAAGAAAGGGTTGATTTTTGACAGTGTTTCAATCAAGACTATATATATTTTAGTGAAGGGAAAGCATCTAGACCTTCAACTTCATTTTTCTTGTTGATTTTTTGCTGCCAAGGCTAAAAATGGAGAAGAGTTCAGTAGAACTAAAGTGATGTAAAATGAGAACTAAAAAGCACTTCCCACAAAGTAAGTTGCTCATTGAAACCTGAAATTCCACCTGGTTTCAGGGACTCAGCTTTGTTCAGCTGAGCTCAGTGTTTTATGGAATATCTAGAACTTCAAAGTTCCACAGCCAAACACAGACAGAAAAATAAGTGTATCGATTTATAAATGACGATCATGTCTTCTGCAAACAGCAGGAGAAACTTGCCATGTAGGTTGTCATACCTTCAACTTAATTCAGTAAGGCAATGCTTTACAATCCCCTATGGCTGTGAAATTGGGGTTCTATAATAGTTTGCATTTCTTTGCCTCAAAAAGAACCATGAAATTTTGGCAGTTGCTGAAACTGGATGTTTAACTCAGAAGGTTAGAGATTTTTTAATCCTTTTGTTTTATTTCTAGTGCAGCTAATTTGCCTTTTTGCAAGTATCCTAGCAACCTTTTTTTCCCTCCCCTTTCTCCCGTACCGTAAAGGTTAGGTAAGGATTCTGGAGAGATTGGCCTAAAATATAAAACAAACTGACAGAAGAACATTTCTTAAAGGCACATTTTGCTTTGGTAAGGTTGTGACAATTACGACACATTTTAAGGGAAAGGGGACAAGGAGCAGAGAAACAATCCTGAAATAACTTTCAACGGTTTACAACTCTTTGAAATATGAGGGTGAATAAGGGCTTAAGCTTCACAAAGGGCTACCTCGGGACCAGGGAACATTCCCTGCAGAGATGTGAGGACAAGTCTTTTATGATAATATTTGGCGAGATGAAAACTTGAAGCGAAAGTAATTTGTTGAAATGTATTCAAAGCCAGAGTTTGTTCTGCTGCAGCAAAATATTTACAGCCAGAACTGAGAACTACCGATGTTCTCCTGGTTTTTGCAGCTCTGCTGACTTTCAGAGCAATGACACAACAAATACCATTTCCTCATCAAGCCCCACTTGTGTGGGTGCAGGTCCCAGCAGCCGTCGGGTTCAGTCAGACCAGGGTTAAGCTCAGTCTCAAATTAATGTGCTGGAGGTACTCAGGTTACCTATTTCAACTCCACGCTCCCTCCTGACCTGCTGGAAGGTTCTGATAATACACAGCATTTCCTACCTGGGAAGCTTTATTTAGCCATTTATGAAATTTTAACTGCTTAAGTCAGAATCTGGTAGGTCTTGGGCATGACCACATGAGATTAAGGCTGAATAGCCCAGCACAACTGCTGCAAGCTGTGCATTCATGTTATACAATCAGAGGGACTTGGGGGACATTTTGCTTTATTTTGGTTTTTGTTTTTTTGGTTGTTTTGGGTTCAGGCTTTTTTTTGGTTTTAGGTTTTTTTTTTTTTCTGGGGGCTGCTTATAATCTTTTTAATTTAGAGATATTGTTGGTCTACCAGACATGCTCTAGGTGGATGCATGCCCAATATCAGCTTTTCCAAGTATTTCTGCATTTTGTTTATTCATTTTAAAAGTCTTTTAATCATCTACTCCAAGCCTAACTTTATTCCTATACCTCCATAAGCAAATAGCTACTTTGAAGTCATTACAAGGATGGTAATTTTTCAAATAAAGCAGGGGTGGAATTAAAATTCAGCATTTTTTAAACATTATGAAATAAAATTACACTACTTCAGAGCTAATATACTTGTTTTAAAAGGCTTTCGTTTTTTAAAAATAGGTATTTCTGTAAATTTTCACAGCCTGAATAGCAACAAAAATAAACCTGTACAACCCCCAAGTCTTTACTCATAGTCGAAGCATTTATTGATTCGTGCTTTAAAAGAACTTTGACCTTCCTATCCTACGTAGGCTCAAACAGAGGTTTTACCCCATCTGGTCCCCCCAATCCGCTGGACTACAGGGAATGTTTTTGGGGTAAAAACCTGTCAGTTACGGAGATGAGCCACCAGAAGGAGCCTGTACCTGTGCTGGTACAGATGTGATCCTCTAGGCATAAAAAATCTCCCCAACAAATCACCAAAGAGCCCCCAAAAACCCAAAACAATCAAAACCCCCCCCCCACCCAAGATAGGTTTGCTCTAAGACAGATTGTTCTGTCTTAAACATGCCTTCTGTGCTATCTGCACACCTATGCTACAAACCGGCTCCCTCAGCAGCTGCCACAGCTTTTTGGTTTGTAAAACGTTGAATAGCACACCCTTTTCTGTTCCCAGTTCAGAGTCCGACCTTTCTGAGCTGGCAAACCAAACTCCCCCACGAGGAATGAGCCCCACTCCGCTGTTCCTCCCCACACCCCCAGCGCTCCCACCCCGGGTTCCCTGCGGGCTCTGGACTCGGTGCTTTGTTTGTCACGGGAATGTCCGTGCTCTGTTCCTTGACCAACAGAGTGGGAATGGCGTGGAGAACTAGCTGGCAACAGGAGTCACCGTTGGAAAGGGCTTGGGAAACCTTTTCCTCATATGCTTTTCAAGGCATCATCTGGCTAAAGGGAATGTTGCAGGGGTTCCTCAATCTGGACAGGGCATGGGCATCATCTGGCTAAAGGGAATGTTGCAGGGGTTCCTCAATCTGGACAGGGCATGGGCATCATCTGGATAAAGGGAATGTTGCAGGGGTTCCTCGATCTGGACAGGGCATGGGCATCATCTGGCTAAAGGGAATGTTGCAGGGATGCCTCGATCTGGACAGGGCATG
>JAWWEW010000023.1:18224250-18285344 GCA_035583185.1 Anabacerthia variegaticeps
GGACTGCCCCGTTTGCTGGATATGTGTTTCCATTGTTGAGGTTATATTAGGAATTTCAGAGTTTATATTAGGAATTTAAGAAATGAGTCAAATTAGGTCACCTTGGTCTAAAGGGGAGAACTGGATCCCGTGCTGGTTACTTTGGGAATTTCAATTGATATTCTGTGTGCAGCTTTGCCAAATAAAGGGAAGACTGGGCGATACTTAGTTACCAGCACTTGCTGCTACACAAAGGCTTTTGCCTGTGGTTTCTTGTCCATGAGCCATCCTCAACTTCTGATTATAGTCATTATGTAATTCATGAAAAACAAACAAGGATCCTCATCTTACAGGTAAACAGTGGGTCACCACTGGAGCCCCAAAACTGGAAATGCTCAATCTGCCAGGCTGGTTCCCCGTGAGAAATACCAAAGAAAGGCTGCAGGGGCAACTCTGTGCATTTTATGGCACTGGAGTTCAGGTAAAACCTAGGAAGAGCCATTGAGGTTTCACTGCATGTATAAATGAGGCTAATAATGCCTTCTGGTTTATATGATAGTTTTAAATAGCATTGGAACTCCTTGCTAATTTCAGTCCATGGTTTTCTAATTGTGGCTGCTGGGTTTCTACCTCTGCCATAAATGATGGCGAGGACTGCCAAGGGCTGCCTGTCTGTTTGTGAGTGGAAGTGATCTATGGTTCTTCATAACATTTCTGGAATTTGAGAGAATCTGGTCATTCGACAATGCACAGGACCTCCGACAAATGGTTTGGCCTTTGTTTCTTAGGTATAAAATTGGAGATAATCCTGTCCAGCCAGGCTGCATAACCAAGAGGTTATCAATTGAGATCTAAATATCACAGCCACTTAACAAAAACACTGTTGGTTTTGGTTTGTTAGTTTTTTTAGCAGGAGCTGAAGAACCAAATAAGGGTCTAGGAAGACTGCTGCAGGATTTAAGTGGATTTTATGGGGAAGCAGAAGCATGCTTGGGGGCAGACATGGGGACCTGAAGGCTCTGCTTTAGTCAGGAATGACGTGGATATTATTTCCCATTAAGGACCTAAAGTAATAGGACATAAAAGTATGAGCATGGAGAGAGCAAAACCAAAAAAAAAAAAAAGAGTGGTTCTTATGTTTGAGGCAATATTAAGTCTACAGAGTTTGCATTACTTACACACTGCATTAAACACATTGCTACATGTGCCCAAACCTGTAAGAACATCAAAGATAACATTTGTTTTGCAGTGTCTGTTTCCCATTAACACAATTTTATTGCTTTTTTATTCTTTAACCCTTTTACATCAGGCTCTAATAGAAGCTATTTGATTATTGTGTCTGGCAATGATTGCTGGATACTTTTTCTACAGTTCTTTTCCATCTATTCTTCAAAAATGTACTATCACAATGATTGTTTTTCAGTCATCCAGACCTGTCCTATCTTTTGGAGTTATTAAAAATCTGCATTAAACTTTGGCTTTTGCTAGCCTTTTTTAATACTCCTGGGGTAAGGACACTGGATCACTATATATTTCTCTATCTATAGCACTAATACTGTGACATATTGGCATATTTTTAGATTTATCAGTACCACTTAGCTTCAGTTCATGTTAGAGTTGATACTTTTGGAGTTTGGAAGACTTCTGTTGTACAGCTCATGAAGAAAAACCACTTTTTTAGTACCGGTTGGCTGACTAATTTAGCATATAATACCCACACTGAAGTTCACTATGCTAACAAAACTTCAATTCTTATTAATTGTATGTGGCCAAAACCTTTATTTAGTGCAGTTTTATGGAGTGGAAGATAAATAACTATCCTTCCATCCTGTGCTTTATACCTCCATTTCAAGAATGGTTGGCAGTGACCTGGAATGGTGCTATCCCTCTGCTGCTGTGCTAATCCTTCCCTTGTGCTTATAGAATTTAACCTAATGTTTGTGTGAATCAGCTCTCCATATATTCCTGCTCCCACTCATGTAAGGGTTATTTTCACCAAGAGGCAACCCCTGAGTGTCTCTTGTAAGGCTGCATGGGCAGGACATTTGAACAGTTTATCTTCACGTTAATTAGTGCTGAGATTAATTATCATCAAATATCAATACTCTGTATTAGATACTTACTTTTATTATTTTCATCTTGCAACAACAATAGAGCCTTAATACTTTCCCAGTTTGCCTTTCAGAGACAGTGGCACTGGATGTTTGTTACTAGAGCCTCATCTTCTGCCCTCTAGGTCAGGCTGAGCTGCTGCTGGGAGGTGATTCCTCCCCAAACCCACTGGGTACCTTACAGCCAGAGTGCTGGGGCTATGCAACAAAGCCTTTCAGCCTGCAAGGTTCCAGCTCATCACAGGGCTGACACCCAAACCAAACATCTCAGGCAGGAGGGAAGAAGAGAATTTGCCAAATGTTCCAGGGGAGAATTATGGACACAAGTCAGGGTGTTGGGTGGGGTTTTGAGGTGCAAATATTTAACCTGAGGTTGTAGTTGGTGTCCTGTGTGTTACTGTTCCACTTGGAGCTGTCCTACCCCTCATGAACCAGGACTGAGCTGGGCACCATTCTGGCTGTCTTACTTGCAGTGTTAGTGCAAGGTCCACAGTTAATTTTATTTTCTTTTAATTCCTTTTCAGTGACACCAGCTGCCTGCCCTCTAGATGGTTACTCCTCTTCCTGCTAAGAGAATCTCCTAATAAACCCCACCAAGCTTCTCAGTGTTTATCTCGGTGATTAAACCACCAGTAACATATTCCCACTTTGCCTTCCTTGGGGAGAACACAAAGACAGCCATTTCAAGCTTTTCCTTCCTGCAGTGTTTCCCTGGCTGCCTGCAGCAGAGCCCTCCTGCTCGGTGGCAGTGCTGATGTGCACCGTCACTGCTGGGTCGCTGCCCACAGCCTTCACAAACGCATCCACTCCCAGGCTGACACATGCTTGGCTCTGGTAACACACAACAGACTTGGAGGAGATATTCAGCTTCTAAAAATAACCCCCTCAGGTAGCTGGCAGTGCTTTTGCAAGACCTAACTCACAAACACAGCAGCGCGATGTAGTGGCTCGCTAGAAAGCTACTCCATCTCTTCTTTTAGGTAAGGAGAGTGATGTGGGAAAGAGACATTTATAAAGATGGATATAGCTCTACCCTCTTTGCAAAGAATAGCTTTTCTGACTTCAGACCATTTCCTTCAAGGTGTTGATGTTTGTAACAGGTATTTTTCAATTCTGTGTCTCAGTAAGTTTTTAATTAAATGAGTGCAAGTAATACAGATTTCCTCGTGTGTCATTTCTAGAACAAACTCTTGATCAGTCTGGGCACAAAAGTCTAGAAGTAATGCACAATGCTAATAAGCTTTTTTTAAAGCATTGAATGGATGCCTGTAATTGTGTCTAATAATTTCTTTTCTTTTTTGTTTGTTTGTGTTTTCCAAACAGTCTCTTTGGATATACTGTGGTAATACAAGTTTCCACATACCTGTTCTCTAACTGTGGAGAAGTAGCAAAGCTTAGAGCAGCTTTTAAAACACTGGGATTGAATGTTGCTATAGACTGGTCACGTATACCAAGGCTAAGCAATAATTCATTTCTCCCAGTGAATGTACCCTGTAACAAACATTTGTCTTTTCCTGGTGATTCCTGATTTCTAAGGTTTTTAGTTTTTCTTTTTAAAGGCTGTGACTTTTGGTGTCTGTGTATTCCACATTCACAGATCAGATTATTTCACAAAGGTATTTCTTTTGTCCCAGGTATGTGTAGCTTTCCCATAAGGCTGCCAGGTGTGTTTATTTCCATAACATGGGTAACTTTAGCTGTGAATCTTCTCCTGTCCATGGATATACTTAAATTATTTTTCAAACGACTGCAGATTGCTTTGCTCTTCCAGAGCAGGCTTCTGTGAAATTTAGCATTTCTTTTCCTAGTCTATATTTAAACAGTCTTGATTTGTAGTTCCACAATGTTCTTTACCCTTGTTTTTGTTTTTGGAGAATCTCAGTGTGGTTTGGGCTTCTGGTGCTCAAAGATACAACTGAACCACATGGAGAATATGAATATACCTGGACAGTGGCTTACCTAGTTTTCCAATATGTATGCAGGGGAAAATTGGAGAAGAAATACAAGAATGTCTGTGTCTGAGAAAGTTCATCTGCATACTGACTCTTTTCATAGAGCAGTTCCCACAAGCCAATTCTGCTCTTCCCTGGGCACAAGGAGAACTCTCATTAAGCAAAATCGTCACAATCAGCCTAAAATTCTCTTAATGGAATTTGAAAAACATTGTATGTGGTAATTGTAACAGTGGAGCATCAGCAGTTTCAGGGAAAGAACATAGAGAGGGAAGAGGCTCTTTTAAACCAGGAAAGGTAATATATATATATGTATTAGAGGCAATTAAAATACAGAACAAGAAAGCTGCTCTCTCAAGCTCAGATTGAGGTCAGGATTATCTGGGATTTACAGCAGAAGTTGCAGGTGAAATCATAATGTGCTGAATATTTTAGAGCAACGTGTAGATGTTCAAAAGGGGCAGAGTGAAATGAGGCTGCCAGTTCCCTCCATTTGACCAGGCTTTGTGTTATATTATCCTGTGATGTTTGTGGTGGCTCTTCTTTCCTCTCCAAGTTTATGTTGCATGCCCATCCACACATTTGCTGATGATACCGCAATGGAATATGATGGATTTCCAAAGCAATCAGTGGTGGGCTCTTTGTCCTTGTTAAATTCCACATTCAGTGGATGTATTGTTTGACTGAAGTTGAAGGTGACCTCAAATAACTTCCCCTTTCTCCCCAAAACGTTTATCTGTGATAGACTGTTTCCTTATCAAGTTACACTTTCCCAACTTGCTCCAACCATTGTCAAAATAGTGCTATAAACAAGTACAAAGGGATCACTCCCTGTCTTCCCGTTGCCTCCTGCTTATTACAGCCATTATTTATCTGCTGCAAGGAAAATTATAACTTGCAAAGAACATTATGAAGGTGGTTATAACATTTTTCTTTGTTGGCAGCAGCAGAATTTAGAAATGTTTCTGTAGTGATGTGAAATTACAGATGAATTATTAAAAATCTCTCCTGCAGCTTAACAGATGTGTTGCAGATCCAGACTGTATTTATTATGGATAGCCAATGCTCCCTCTCTTCCCTGATGTGTTCAGCAGGCAAACTGTACAATACAGTTGGCTTTAATACACCTCACCTAAAGTTTTCCAAGCAGTTTGTTTGGATGTAACTTCTCCACCAGATCCATGGAAAATCGGTGCCCTGGTAGTCACAACACCTAGTGGATCCTCACTGAACAACTGTTACATTCAATCATGTTTAGACCAAAAAACCAGCAAATTCCATTTCTTCTTAAGGCTACTTTATCCACACATTGCTATTTTTTCAGGGTATATATATAACCATGTTACATATTAAAAAACCCTGTGTATATTCTTATATTGCTGCGTATTTCAAATTCTTGTGCCATGTAAAAAAGCGTTCTGATAACTCAGAAGACTATCACCAAAATAAGTAAATAAATTGAAACAGAACTCAACACAGCTACAAAGAATTTTAACTGGGATGTAAGTAGATAAATGAAGTCATGGAATGAAATTACAAACAGATCAAATGAATTTTATTGACCAAAAATAGTCCCTTATTGTCCTATGGAGAATTGAGCTTGATACAGTTTGTGCCACGGAATAATTACTTGTAAACCTCATCAAGCTCCTCAAATATACAATAAATAGGCTGGGAGCATAACAGCAAATGTGTGGATTTAGAAAGAAAATATCCCTCAAGTCCTGCTCAGCATTAGCAGGATTAGCATTGAACACGTTCCAGAAGATTATAGGACATAAAATTCTTTTCTTCTGCCTCCTGCTGACGGTCTGGATTTCTCCCTGTCCGTGCCATAAATCCTGCAGTATCACTGCCCCACTTTTTTGTTATTTTAGCCAGCTTTTCAGTCCTAGTGTTTACTCCTTTAGTCTGTTCTCCTGCTTATAGCCACCTTTTTTCCATTTTGCTTCCCCTGTGCGTGCCATGTTGGGTAACCCCACAAAAGCTGGGAAAGGTTGATGAGGGTGTTCACAAATGTGGCAATAAAAGGACTCACTTGGCCTGCCAGTATTACAAGAGTTAACATTTTTTGTATAATAACTTTGAGCTGTCTCTGTTTGCCAAAGCAATTGAAAAGTAGGTGCTTCAACTGAAAGTAAAATAGACAAAATTAGTAAAGGATATAAATCCCTCTCCTTCCCTCAAATGATATTTATAAGCAATGCTTGATATACATATCATGTTTTGAGTGTTGGTTTTGCTTGACATTTTTGATCTGGCAATTTTCTGGTTGAGAAGCAAATTTGTTCTGGCTATTTCCTGTTCTGATTGAAAGAATATATTCTACCCAGCTAGAGGTAGAATAGCTATATCTTGTTTATCCATAAACCAGAATATCAGTCAGTTTAAATGTGTTCACAAAAATCTTTTCTAAGACTAGAGGGAACATTTGAGAAGAAACCCATTATTTCTCTGGCATGCAAATGAAGTTTATCGAGGTTATACAGCAATATAATACTTGGTGTTTAGTAGCAGTTATTCATAGGTAAATATGTCATGGCTGAGGAAATGTTTCTTTAAAGAAGTGTGATGTATGAATTAATGAATTTCTGAAGAGATTTTGGTTTTCAAGAGGGTTGTGAGTTTGTTAGGTACTGCCATTCCCTTTGGTAGCTCTTGTAGGAAACTCTCAGCTTTGTAGAGTGTCTAAGGATATATAAAACCTTCTTCTGTTCATTTCTTCCTGTCAAAATATTAGTTTTTGTAAGAAGCAACTGTGAGAATAAAACATTGCTCGTTTTACTGGGGCTGGGTGGGATGGAGTTACTTCTCTCCACAGCAGCTCTCGTGGTGCTGCATTTCCCATTTGCCACCCAAGGTGTTGGGAACACAGGGGAGCTTTTCCTCCAGCAGCCACTGCTTGCAGCCTGCCTGGTCATCGGCCTGCTGCTGCTGAGGGCTTGATTTGGTATCAGGCTGGGCTTTTTGGGTTCCCCTCTTGGGTATTTTTGGTGGTTTCCTTCAGGCATGAAGCTGTGGGGATATTTTCCCCCCTTGCTTTAGTTTCCTCCCCATTCTGCTGGGATTGGGGTTTCTCTGCCAGCTGGGGCCAGGCCTCCCGCCCTGCTTTACAGCAGGAATGGGAATCCAGGTGGGGCTGCTTGGAGCACCTGCTCTGAAACCCGTGCCACTTGGGATGCCACCCGGAGCTGCAGCTCTGACAGTGCCGCCACGGTAATGTCTAGTCCTCTTTCCAAGGGAGATTAAAATTGGGGTTTGCATTTTTTATATGCGGTCTGGGAGTGGAGTGAGGAGCTGTTTAATCTTAGATGTGAGTGTGTTGCCATGATTTTGTTTGTGTTATTGTATTGGTATTGTACTAGTTACCTGAGAGTTGATGTTATTTGCTGCAGAACTTCCCTTACATTGGAGATGAAAGCACTTTAGGAGGTAACAGCTTTACCCCAGCCACCTCTTCTCAAAGTCACTTTGCAATGTAAAGTCCCGCTGTGAATTTCTGACTTCTAGCTCTGATTTTCTCCCTCCATAATTGCTTTTGAAATCAATAGTGCTATAGATTTTTAAAACATGCTTCCTTTTTTCTAATGGTATTTTCACAACACAAACTGTGCGTATTGCAACTCTAATATTTGTGTGCAAATTAGTTTTATATCAATGATCCTTTCAGTTGTCATTTGAACTGACACATATCCAAACCCTTGATTTGTTTCACTAGAAGACGTTATTTTGAAATCTTTCTGGTGCTGCATAAATGTTTAATCATTCATGAAAATAATCTCTTCCTCAGCTTGAACAGAGATCAGAATGGTGGACACTTGCTACTAGGAAATCTAATTTTCTGTCTGTTTTAGCACAGTGGTTCCAGAGGCCACAGCAGGAATAGTTGTCTGTGGGCCAGAGTAGCTCGTGTCTGTGGGTAATCATTATGTAAAAAGAGAATTCCATTTTTTAAATTGTTAATAGACTTGTCATTTGCATTTCTTCCATGTCTGAAGGTAGGTATGTGTTCTAGCCTTGGAGGCCTGGGGCTGCAGTTAGTGGTATCTTGGGGAAAAATAACTGAGAATGTGGAAAGGTGGGATTTATACAGAACAAGGCCACAGAGTAATTTGGTTTCTCGAGTAGCTGACAAATTCATGATGGTCTTCGTGAAAAGCCCTGGGAAAATAATTCAAGAAAGCCGTGGGGGTGGAAGTAATTTCTTTTTATACATTTTTTTTCCCTTCATATATTGATCACGTAATTGGATCTGAAAATGTGCTGAATTATGTTGGTATGAACATAAAGCACTGCCAAGGCTGACATTATTGCATTCTAATGAATGGAGTTCACGCATTTGTAGTTGCTCGGTCCACCCTGTTGCTGAGATAAACAGCAGCAACAGAATGTGCATTATTGGAACATCGGCAGAATTATTGCTGTTTCGCAGTAGTTTTGTTGCTTGTAAAAGTGATAAACGCAGAGGCAAGTTGGGAATTCAGCGGGAGGTGGGAATGTTTGGGCAAAGGCGGTGTGTGTGCTGAGCAGACCCAGCATATCCGTGGCAGCGCCCCTGGGCTGAGAATGTTACTGATTGCTGGCCGTGGCAGGGCTGGGGCTGTGCTCTCCGCGCAGCCCAAGGAGCAGCCTGCGCCTCGCTCGGACACACGTTCCTCTGTACAAACCCATGCACTGCCATCCTAGGTGGTCCAGCCTGCTCTTTGCTTCGCATTGATACTTTTATCTGCCTAGGAAGAAGAAAAGGTCAAACAGTTAATGAACGGATTTGAAGGAATATCAAGCGCTGTTCCAGGCAGATATTCAGCCCTGACAACCCCGGGCTGCTGAGCCAAGGGCCCGTTTTGTTGGCGTGCACCTCCTGCTGAGAAACCCATTTTCCACATAATAGAGTGGCCACTCCAGTGCGGGAGGGGGTGGGAAAAGGCTGCTCTTTAGGACGCTCTATCACCGACCAGTGGTTAAATAGCAGCGTGAACGGAGTAATTTCTAAATTATCAGCACTCTGTGATATCTCATAGTGTTGCAGGCAGCAGTTTTCAAGGAAACAGGAGCAATCTGACCCGGTTTTACAGCTGTTCATTTAATTCCCTGCTGCAGACCACACACTTGAAAACAAACGTACCTTTCCCTTCTGCCAACACAGGACGATTTGACAATAAGAGGCTCTTCTTTTTTGGAGATAAGTTATGCAACAAAGATTTAGCTATAATTCATAGCTCTCAGCCCTTCGAGAGAGCAGTCAGAATAAATTTCCTGAGCTGTTTCTAGAGTCGGGGAGAGATTTAACCAGATCCTTTGGAAAAGGTAGCAGGGAAATAACACTGAGTTACTTCTGGTTCACCCAGGTAACAATTCCCATGGGAGTTTGTCTCCGTGCTGCCTGCTCTCCCACTAATCAATCTTACACCTTGTCCCTGATGAAGAGTTCTGTTCCTGCATCTGTTTTCTGTCTAGGTGAACTATTGGAATTAGCCTAAATCTGATATCTTACAGCACCCAAAGAGTGATGTGAAAGCGCAGCCTCTGCCAGGGAGGTGAGCGTTTGTGTGGCACAGAATGTTCTCTTTGCCCAGATTCCCTTGGAAGGTCTATTAGATCAGGACACATCTGGTCAGAGGCCATGGCTGGTAATGAAAACGGGCAAGTTTGGCTCGGGTTCTTTTTTCACTGCCAAGATTTTTTCAGCTCTATGAATCACTCCTCACAGCAATTAGACAAAGTGCTCCCAAGGTAATGACTTAAATGAACGTTGGAAGTCCGTTCCTCAACAAGAAATCTTTGCTATTTATAGCATGTTTACAATCTTCAGAAAGCCTGTCTAGAAACAGTGTGGGACAGTGTAGAAAACTGTCAAAAACTCCATGTAAATAATTACCTACAGCACTTAGAAAGTGCTGCAAACACAGAGCCTCCTTTGGAACACGTTACTGTAGATCAGTCAATACTAATGAAAAAGGACAATGTAATTTGGGGGCTCATTTTCATGGAATCCCAGAATGGTTTGGGTAGGAAGGGACCTTAAAGATCACCTCGTTTCCACCCCCTGCCATGGGCAAGGAGCTTTAAGCCATGAGTTCCAGAATTAATCATGTCTAGACATAGATGTTCTACACCAACACTTTCTCCCATGCCCACAAAGTGTAGAGGTTTATTGGTTTTCAGGGTTTTTATTTTGTATTTGTGAATATATTTTAAGGTAAGCTCAAGTGAAGGAACTTGCAAAAATTGAAATGCAAAATTGAACTTCAAGTTTCCATTTGATTTCTCCAGGTTTTGGCTTTGGCCTGTTTGCAATACGAACTGGATTACCCATCTGACAAAGGGAAATGCTGTTTTTGTAGTGAAAAAGACAAGGGTTTGAGCAGATATCAACTGTTTCCTAATCTTGAGAGTCCAACGTATACAAACCATTTGGCAAGAAGTGAATGTCTTTCCTGCTAGCATATGAAGCAATTTACAAAGTATATTTTGTCTTTATCTTGAAATTAACTTGACCAGTTAATTTCAAAATTATAATGCTAGAGTTAAAACAGTATTGAAAATAGTTATGGATTATACTTACAAGTAAATTTATTTTAATGTTAAACAATACATTAATATTAAATAATGCATTAAATAATATTTTAAATAAGAGATAAAAATAACAGTGTAAAATAATGTGCAACTCCTTGTGGCCCAGAGACATATTTCAATCAATTAATGGAAAAGCTGGGTCTGGTTACATTCAGGTAATTATGCCTTGCAAACCAATAGTAAAAGTTGTGCTCGGAGAGGCATTTTCAAACATTAATTGAAATGAAGATAAAATGCTGACAGGGCAATCCAGCCTGAAAAAACTGGACTATTTCATTCAAACTATTTGGTTCCAAACAATGAACTGCAACCATTTTTGTTTATTTTTCACTTCTAAAAGATCTAAATTAGGTCTGGGAGCACAGAAAGTTTAAATACTTTTTATTTTTTTGCGGAATTTGAGAATGGAGGCTTAGTACTGTTAATTATTTTAATTTCTTCATAGTTGTAAATGCAGAGTGAGAGTTAGAATAAGATGATTTTTGCAGAATGGAAATTGTAGATTTGAACAGACCTCCAGATATTGTAGCATACCTGACAAGAACTGGTAACATCACCTCTGTTAGAGTAATGTCTTGTAAAACAACAATTTTCATTAAGATTAAATTATTTATGGAAAAAATAATATTAACTACGGGACTTGAGTGTGTGTTGAGTTTATTGCATTTTACTACTACAGTTTCTTCAAATAGCCTTAATCAAATTTCTCATTTGTGTTAGTAGGAAACTGTAATTTAGACCTGCTCTGGCTGAGGATGGAGTGGTAAATTCTGAAGGTGGTAAAAGGAATTCCTGAGAGCCATTATACAGATGACGTGCCATTCACTCTTATGGTATTTTGACCTTTAGCATCAGATTTTGAATGCAGCTCAGGAACTTTCTTTGGCCTCTTCATTTTAATGCAACCCAAACGCTTCCTGAGTGAGCCATTAGGCAGCAGCCAAATTTTGTTTTAATCAAATGGACTCATAGATGGACTGTTTTCTGTGTCTGGCCAGGATTCTGATTTGCAAATATAAAAGGGGACTTAGAACTTCAGGATGCTGTTGGCAAAGGAGCACCGAAACAACTCGAGAAATCACGTAGAGCCACTGGGTTAAGAGAATTGTGTGCACATGAGAGTGTGCAGGATAGACAGAGGATGCAGTTATGGAGCTGTGCCAGGGCAGGGTCAGGCTGGACATCAGGACAAGGCTCTTCCCCAGAGGGTGGTGGGCACTGCCCAGGCTGCCAGAGCTCCAGGAGGGTTTGGATGATGGGACAGGGACAGGGTGGGATTGTTGGGGTGTCTGTGCAGGGCTGGGGGTTGCACTGGATGATCCGGGTGGGTCCCTCCCAACTCTGTGATTCTGATTCAATCTCATGCAGCAATCAACACAAAATGTGTCTGTGTCTTGCTGAAGGATGCCACTCCCTTCCATGGGTTAATCACAATCATAGTCCTGCAGAAATGCTCAGTGCACAAACCCCAGTGTGAATTTTAGTCTATAGTAACAATTTTGTGTTACAGTTCCCAAAATCCATGTTTAATAGGTACAGCCTGCCTTGCAGGTTTGTTGGCCATACTCCAGTTGTTATTTCTTTGAGTGTACAAAGAGCACAGTAGAAAAGAGCTGCTTTGGAAACTCTTATCTCTGCACACAAACAGGTGTGGCATCAACAACTTTTGTCTTTATTGAAGGCAGGTGAAGCCACTCCTCTGTGTCTCCAGGAGCTCAGCTGTAGAGGAGAGACACTGTGCTCTGTTCCTTATTCAAGGCTCCTGTAAAACCTAGGGCTAAACTCGTAAACTCTTAATGAGCTGAAAGAGACTTAAAATAGAAATCAACTTAGAATTGGAAATCCCTTTAACACAAGCATCTGAAATGTAATGCTTTCTTATCATTAGTAACAAGGACCTGAAATTAGTTCCACTAATAGCTGGCTGCTTCAAACCCTCACTGCTTCTTAGGAAAACAATCTCAGAAGAAAACCTTGCCTGATTTGAAACCTTTCATTCTATTGCTATGTGTATTTTATTCTACATGTAATGTTAATGAAGAATTGAGGAAGCTGTCAGGCTTTCTGGAAAGATAAAAGCACTTAGAGATACAGAGCCATATCTCCGTAGTCTCAGCTATGTTAATCAACCCAAATGTCAATGTCTGAGATGCATAAACCCCTTTCAAACAGCAAACAACTAATCAAGTGCCATATTCTGTCCCTCTCCAGCAGAAAAGGCCACCTTGGACATTTAGCTCCTGAAAACTTTAGGCCTCAGATTCTTCATTCCTTAAGAAATTAATTTCAGGCAATAGGTGTTGAATATGCTGAAAGGTTTTAAAATGATGCACTGGTGGAAAATTTCATAGTATTTTTATGCAGCATAAACTGTAGCCACGAAAAACTTGAAAGGTTGTGATTATAGATACATCTGCAAATGAAATTTTTCCTCTTCAGGATGCAATTTTCCTACTCTTAAATGATATTTAATGTCAGTAACAGGTGGAGAAGCTGATTGCAAAACACAGAATGATGCTCTCAGAAACTGTACACTTGTGAATAGCAGGGCTAATGAGGACCTGTTGTATGCAAATGTCCCTTTGGCTCTTGCACTTCGGGACATACAGTCTATTTGCCTTGACTCCATCAACAGGGACTTCTTTTTCCAGTGAGACAAGTAAATGTGACACCAAGCACGGAGACCTCAAGCTGCTGCTGTCAGTGTTATTAGTGTTCTCCCTGTCTGAGTTAGCTAGACATTTCTCAGCATAAGGACACAATGAGTAGAACAATATTCACACACAGTTCAACTTGGAAAAAACTGGGGTTTAGATTGATGCCTTGCATTCTTCAGCATAAGGAATTTTTTGTATTAAAAAAAAAAATTACAAGTAAACTTCAGAGAAAGAGTTTAAGAAATAGGTACCACTTTGGGGATTACCTTCCCCAGACATTGTGCCTAAACTAAAAGATGATGGTGGGAGCGCAGAATACCAACTGATGATTTCCTTCCTCTGAGCAGTTCTGCTGCTGCCTTTCTTATGTGAGACTGCAAAAAGGAATGAGCCAAATATCTTCTTTCTCCTCTTATGAGACCAGACCTACACGTTTCAGATTAGGAAATGTCTCCTCTCTTCATGATGTATTGCCTACAACTCCCCCTACAAACACGAGGATAGCGAGGAAGTCAGACATGAGCCTTTGGCATAAGTTATGCATAAAATGACCTTCTGCAAAATATCTTCTTCTCTCATGCAGCCAGCTTTCCATGGCTTAGGCTCAGTGTTTGGGGTAGTGTGATTCTACTCTGTTCCAGGCATTGGGAAAAGAATTTGAGACAAGTGCATTTTAAGCTGCTTTTTGCAAGTCAGATCCTATAGGATCAGTTTGGGCTTTCCTGTAGATAGGATAGGAACAGAGATGAGAGAGAGTAGGGACTCTTAGAAATATCCTCACTCATCTAAATAATAAATAATTCTTCACACCTCTGCTTTAAACATCACGTTAAAACAATTTCATTACTTAAAAGTTTCAAGAAACTTTTCCCATTCATAGGAATGTGCCTATTTTGTCTTCTGTGCCTGAATTATAAAACCCAATCTGGTGCCATGCATTTCTGAAAGGGTGCAGCAGCAATTCATCCATTCCTGGCCTACCAGCTAAGTTCCATCTTTACCCAATTCCAGGTTATAAAGCCACAGGTTTGAGGTCAACCAAAAGCTGGTGTTTCGCAGCTGTAAGGAAATTATTTTCGTAAGAGGAGTTTCTTCAGTACTGAGGTGCTGCAACATATTTAAAAATGATAGCAAGAGGAATACATTTCTGATTAAAAATACAACGACAAAAAGCAAAGGGCTGAAAAAAAATCTTTGGATAGTTTTCCACACTGCACAAAAAAGCAACTTGGCTGAAACATCTGCAGTGTCACATCATCTGCTCTGCAGGAATCTTGTTGAAGGCAATTAATTGTTAATTAGCAATGTGCCAGCAGACAGCTCAGGAAAGGATTGTTTGCTGAGTTAGTGCAAGTTGTCATATGTAATTTATGTGGTAGAGCAGTTGCAGTGTCTGTGTGAATAGACTGGGGCTACTTTAGGGAACTTAACACATACTACTTAAACTGCTGTGCCAGTGTTTAAATGTTGACAGTGCCAAAATACAAATAAATACTGAATACGATAGGATGTGTTTGATAAGACTGATCAATATTATTCAGGCAATTACTTTACTGACATTCAGCTTCAGCCAAAAAATCTTCAAAAAAGGAGATATTCTGAAACTATGGGGCCTCTTTGTTAATTCTGAAGCAAAAATAAAACATATGATTGAGTTGAAATTTTTTGGGGGTAATATGTATTTCTTTATTATTTTGCACTGGGGTAGGAAAAGTAAATCATTTTCCTTGTGGGTTGGCCTGTGTTTTGGAGCTTTTCTCCTGCTTCAGGTCTAACCCTGAACCAAACCACTCCCTCATTCACATCTTAGGATTGCATTCTTTACAGTAACTTGTTGTTCACTCCAGTGTGTTCAGAAGACATATGCCAGACTGTGCAGTGTTGCTGCCACCCCTCACTGAACAGGAGCATTGCACAGGTCACCATGTTTGGGAGGGACAACTGGGCACTGCACTGGACCTTCCAGGGTCTGTCTGTAGGTGATCCTACAGAGAACATACTCAGAACAGGAGAAATTAATTGTCATCAAGCACTGTATCTATATGAAGGCATATAATAGCAATGTATTTACATTGCCATGTTTATTTACTTTAGCTATTGATGATTAGCTTCATGTATAAACTGGAAATTATTTTTTTTTAATTACTGTGCTATAGACTCAGCCTAAAGCCTCAAAGCCATGGTAGGATGTGTGACATTCCAGGATTTATACCAAGCCTGGCTAGAAGGGCTGTTTGTACAAAAGAAGTGCACTGGAGCACTGCTTAGGGGCTGCGGGAGAAGCTGCTTCCTGTCAGGTTCACTCTTTCCCACGTGAGGTGGAGAGTTGTTGACTCCTTTAAACTCTGGAAATCCCAGCAGTGTCCCCACATTAACCTGGAGCAATTCAGTCCCCTGCTTTCTTGTACAGCAGGAAAGAATGGCTGGGATAAGGGCTTTTAGGTGCCTGCAGAGAGCATCTATAATCTGAATTATATTCTGACAGTATTCACTTAGTACCTTTAAAGTAAAAGGTGTGAAATCTTAATCTAGTTGAAAATATGTCCAGAGGGTGTGAGCACAAACTCTCCTCAGAGTTCCCTCCTTTTCCAGGTTGTAGCACCTCAGTAACCACGAGTTAGACGTGCTGATGATATGTGTCTGCACGAAGACTGCAAATTCAGTTTCTGATCTGGAAAGATGATGGAACATAACTGCTGGGAGAAAGGCAGTTGTGGTGGTGTGTATCTAGTTCTTCTGAGGTGTATATTTGGTACTTTTTTATTTGTAAGTAAATTAAATCATCATTCATAGGTGTCTTCTCGTTTAGTGCTGTTATTTCTGTGGATAGGTACTTCCAAGGTCGTGGTTCAGTTGTGTGGGTGACTGCTAACTCTTGGAAGCTGTGGATAAGCCTCACTGCTGGAGGTTCTCTCCAAGGGCTGGCACCCTGTAAGACTCATGTTTAGGAAGCTCAAGATCCCAAAAGATAAAATGTATGTGACCAAGAAAATACGGATCTCAGCCTGACAGCAAAGGGCAAGAGAAGGCCCCCAAAGGGCAACAACAATAGTTGAAAAAGTGGGTTTTGCTGTTCTCTTCAACCCTGAGTTCACCACCTCAACCATTGTGAGGCACAGGCAACAAATTGGCTAGAGAGATATCTACAGTGATAGTGGTTAAGCCTTTCTCAATAGAAGCCCAACAATCAGTTGGTGCTTTACTTAAAGCTATCTGCAACAAATAAATCTTTTTTTCCCATTGCAGAAAACTGATTAGGCACAAATCAGACAGCTTATTGCTCTTTGACTGAAGTCCAGCCTGTAACAGAATAGCTAAAGGCATCTTACTTGTTCACAAATTGCTTTGTGATTTGAGGCTTTTGATCCAAAATATTGTGTCTGATTGCTATCACTAATGAAATCCTTATTGTATTTCTTCACTTTTGTGTAGCTATTTACTCATGAAGAGTTCAACTTTGTGAAATCTTTATATAAAAGCTTGGGCAGATTTTGCTTATATCAAATCTAAACTGAAGTTTTTGAATCTGGAGAGGATTGTTGTTCCCTCCTCCCATCAAATACACTGTCACAGGGTTCTGTATCACAGAAAAAACACAGAAAATCACAGAGTTACAATAAGGAGAAGAAATGGAGCCAAGCCTGAGTTTTTTTAATTTGAAAAGCTGCATCACATGACTTTTGCTGATATTAAACACTTGGTGAATGTTGCTTTGATCTCTCTGTTACCTGTGGTATTGATATTTCAACACTGTGTATTTATGTCTTCAAAGAATGGCCCAGGTAAGAATCCCAAAAGAGAAAAAATTAATACGAGCTCCGGCAGTCACCAAAGAAGCTTGGAGAGAGTGAATATTCCTCTGGGGATAGATATGTACATCTTGGCCATGTATTTTAATGTCCTGGCAGAATCTTGTGGGAATATGGCTTGCTTTTTTTTTTTTGGAGGTTGTTTTCTCAACTTACTCTACATACAAATTCCTTCTATTTATTAATTTCAGTTGATAAATCTAAATAAATACAGCCTTAGAACATTTGGTACTTCACAGCACCATCCTTTGGTGAGCAGAAATATCTGATTTGCACTCCCAGCCCTGCACTTTCTGCACAGAGTTGTAAAGGGTTCCTTGGGAGTGTGGAGACAAACCTGAATAAAGCAGGACTTGAATGGCTTTGTTAGGGCGCATCATTTTAATGTGGGGCCTGAAAGGAATGGCCAGGAAACTTGTGGTGAGGGGACTGGAGACACCCCCCCCTCCTGCAGAACTGATGTTCCATTATCAGGAGCAGACAAGGCAGAAGGAATCTCCTTGGACATAACTAGAATACTGCTGGTCCTTCTAGAGAATATGTACCAATGTTTTAGGTGGTTGTTGTTTTCACTGGGAACAGCCTCCTGGTATTGGTAACTGTTGGTCTCCTGTCTTCCAGCTCCGAGGTGGTTGTCACCCAGTCCCTGAGCTGAGCTCTGATTGCAGGTCCCATGAAGGTCTCCCAACAGGCTGGAAAAGCAGGCATGAATTCATGATGAGGAGCCGGAGATACAGAGGTTAGTGAGTGAACTGACACACAGCCTGTCATCCAGAGAATATTTTCCTTGCTGTACAGAAGACTCCACCAGAATAAAAGCCCCCCGGGTTATCAACCTATTCTAAAATTAGGGAAGTTTTCTGTTGCAAATAAGGTGCTGCTTTTCATTAAAGTGTTCACAAAGATTAGCAGCTAGCAATTAATTCCATAAACACTCACATTGGTAGGAGACTGAATGGGAATTATGCAAGAATACAGCAGTGGATAAAACACTTGACACCAGGAATTAAACTTTTCAAATACTGAACAAATCAGCACTGATTAAACACTTTTTCATCTGGCTATAGACTGTCCTTTGCAGTGGGACCCTTCAATTTGGTATCATTAGTCTATTTGAAGAAGACTATTGAATCATCAGTCAAATATTTACTGTCCCTTCACTTGCCTCCATTTTTAGAATTACACTCAGGAATGAAATGAGAATTCAGTTTCAGCTTTCATGTTTAAGTGTCTCCTGTTGAGCCTGCTAGGCCTGGCTGGAATACAGAAAAACAGCTTCTGTTTTGATCCCTGCTGAAAACTAGAGGAAGAAGGGGGGGAAAAATGAAACAATGAAAAAAGCCCTCAAAGCTGAGTTTGGTTTGTGCAAATCCAGGTTGGGAAAAATTGATCTAGTCCATCCTCAATTAATGAATACCAGCTGCATTCAAAACAAACAAGGACAAACCACAAAAAGACCACCTAAAATCAAACCCAGCACCGCTAAGGAACTCTCTGAAAAGGATTCTTGAAAAAAACCAAAATATTAGAAAAGAAAATCAGAATTCTGCAGTTCTTCATTTCACAATATAGGTTTGACTGGTGCTATATATGAAGAAGAAAGGAAAGAGCCTCACCCTGCACCTGCTAGGTGCAAGTGTTTATGTGATGAAGACAGTTGACAGAGAATGTAGGGTTGTTGGGTGAGGCCCCAGCACCCACTCCTGTGACATGCATAATTTAAAAGCAAAATTCTAAAAACTTAAACCACAGTAGGGGTTTCAATGCACAAACCCACTAAGGCTGCATGTACTAGCAGGGTGTGATACAGCTCCAGGTTCCAATGCTCAAGTTAATAGAAAACCACCCATGGACATCCTTCGATTGTCTTCCATAGGCACTGGGAACAGATCTGCCAGCAGTGTGAAAAGTCCATGGAGCTGTAGGGCAAGAGGCAGAGAATTCCCTTTGGAAGGGCAGGCTGCCTCTGGGACAGCATTCCCCCCCCCATGCCTGAATGGAATCCTGGACTGAGAGAGTGTATTCCAAAGTGCATCTCCTGGAGTTGCAGAGCAAAGCCTTGGTGATCAAACCTGCAACTGAGTGTGGATCCAAGGGAAAACTTGAACCTAGCACCTGACTTGGGACCTGCCATTTGCCAAGGAGAAACTGTAGAGAAGAAGAATGGAAGCAGCATTTAGTTTGGGTTGAGAAACACAGGCTGGAAATGACAGAACTACTACCAAAATAGAAGGGCAGGCAGGGTTTAACAAGTAAAAAAATTCTCCATTTGAGACATTTTATTCAACCTGAAACAAAAACATTTGTATTATTTCCCTCTTATTCTTGCTTCTCTTTTAGACTTATTTAGGTTTAATTTTAAGCCAAACCTCGGTTAGAAATGCCCACACGGGCTGCTTCTGCATTTCCCCAGTGCCACTCCAAAGCGCCCACATTGTCTCCACACTTTCTAAATGTTCCCCGTACATTCCTTTTCCATTCTGTCTGTCCCCCACCACACCCCCCCCGCTCTTTCCAGCTGAAGTTGGTGTAATCTGTTTTCGGCGGGATCCCTTTTCTCACTCAGCCAGGCCTGCGCTGGACCCTTCGAGCCATCCCCGGCGGCCCGGCGGGCTCTGCGGGGCGGGCGCTCCGCACCGCAACACCCGCAGCATGCGGGGCATCCCCGGCCGCCCCCGGCGCTGCGAGGGAGCAGGGCTGGCAACCTCCGGGGGCTCGGCCCTGGGCGAGCGGAGCCTGGGGATGCTCGGGTGGGGATGCTGGGTGGAGATGCTCGGATAGGGATGGTCGGTGGGGATGCTGGGTGGGGATGCTGGGTGGGGATGTTCAGTGGGGATGGAGGAGGAGGAGGAAAGGAGGAGGAAGAGGAGGAGGGGGGAGCTGGCGGGACAGCCTGAGGTGGGCGGAGGGGGGAGGCGGGTGTTATACCATCGCTCCGGGGAAGGCTGAGCATTTGCAAATTCCGGCTGCAGCGCGCGGGCCGGGCCGGGCAGGGAAGGGAAGGGAGAGCTTATCCCGGTTATCCTAACGCTGTCCGCCTTCTCCCCGCCTTGCCCCGCCCGCCCCTGCCCTGCCCCGCGCCTCCCGAGCAGCGAGCGCAGAGCCGCAGCCCGGGGCGATCCGCCCGGAGCGCAGCGCTGAGCCACAGCCCGCCCCGCAGGCACAGCCGCAGCCCCGGGTGAGTAGTCCGGCAGCTCCTGAGCTCCTCCAGGCAGGCCAGAACCCTTCAGGGCCCCTCCTCCGCATCCCCGTCTGCTTCTGCTGCCGGTGCTGTGTGTGCCTGGAAGGTGCAGATCATCTCTGTCCTCTGGCAGGTTGGTCCAGCTGGGATCCTGGCTTGGGGAGGGATTTTTGAAAGGCTTCACTATCTGCTGCTAAGTTACCTGTCTCAACTTGGAAATCGACTCCTTCTCTTGTACACAGGCTGCTTTTTTTTTTTTTTTTTAATATTTTCCTATTTTTTTCCTGCTTTACAACTTTTCCAGCTTCCTTCACTTGCACCTGCAAATTTACATAGGTAATAAGAAGCCAATGGCATGCTGAGAGACTTTAGTCATTGAAGATCAGTACTAACAAGTGTCTTAAAACATCTGTGTGTTTTCCTTTTCCTCTCCCCTAGGCTGAAAAGTCATGACAGCTGAAAAGACTATTCCTATAATTAATGGCAAGCCAGAAGATGCATTGGACCCAGAAGCCTCAAGTACCAACCTCGTCCACAGCAACGATAAGAAAGTTCATGAAAGAGGTCACTGGAACAATAAAGTTGAATTTGTGCTTTCTGTGGCAGGGGAGATTATTGGGTTGGGAAACGTATGGAGATTCCCATATCTGTGCTACAAGAATGGAGGAGGTAAGCTGGCATCAGATGTTGTTTTACTGCTCACCCTAAACATGGAAAATAAACAATTAAGAAGGCTTTGTGGTGATTTATTGTGCTAGGAAGTGATATGTGCTCAGGATTTCAGCATATGTGCAGATAGGGAAGTATAAAACATCTGACAACTGAGAAAAAATCATTGTGTTTCTTTCCTTCTCTCCAAATACTGTGTGGGTTGCTTTTACAAGTTGTTTTTATGTTAGTAAATTGATGTAATTTTTTCAGTGAGATTTTTAGAGTAGGAAAACTCAGTGTTCTTATAGTAGTACAGTCTGTGTTTTGTTCTGCACGGGAGTACAGACCCAAGCATACTTCAATAAGTTTGTCTGGCACAGGAAAGAATGTAACAGCATATTTTTCAAACTTTGGAGAAGATGAATATTTTTTCTGATAATGCTACAAAGATGAGATTCTTTGTCATGTGGAAATTTTTGTAACTCATATACTTTTTTTTTTCCCCCTCAGTGCTTCCCCAATTCCTACAGTAAGGTAGGGGAAGAGCAACTGATGGTTGCTCAAAGAGAACAAACCCTAATAAATTTAAATGATGGATGTTATTTGAGAGGGAAAAGAGCAGACTTAACTTCTACAGAAGTGTAACATGTGGCATGTATTGGTTATAGTTAAGTAGAGACTGTGTAAGATACGTGACAGTTGTAAATAAGAACATCAGCTGTGACTTGTGAAGCAAAGGAGACAGAAAAGTAAGTCCCAAACTTAGGTTAGAATTCTCTGGACCAGGTTTAACATTCTCCCCACTTACAGCAGTGTTAGTGTAACCGCTTAGGCTGGGGGGAAAGTGGCGTGTTCAGTGCTGATGGTGCAAAGCCCTGGTTTTTGATGGGTCTGCTTGCTAACAACACTGTGCCAGATTTCTTCTCTTTGCCCCTCCTTGTCTGAGCTCAGGGCTGGTTTTGGCCCCTTGTCTGCTGTTTCTCTAAGACTAACACTGCTGTGCAAGATGTTTGTAGTGCTTTTCCCTACATACCTGTACTTTGGCAAAACTAAAATAACAAGAGTTCACCTCTTTACAGAATGATGCTACCAAATACTGCTGTTAGTACGTAAATATTTGTATGCTGGATATGAAATATGGAACACTTTTCTGTTGATTGTCAGAGGGTTCCCAGAGAACTTTGGGCAGAGGCAAAAATAGAAATGTACTTAAATATCATATTTAATCACCACTCTATTCTTTAAGATTAGAATTAGTGTGTGAGATTTAATTGCCCATGTCCTGGCAGCAGGGGAGATTTGCCATTAACCAGTTTTCTTCAATGAAGGCTTGGTGTGTGACCTGTGGCTTTGTAGCTCTCTGGGGTGCACTGGTGGAATTGGACCAGAGTTTTGCTTTCACTGCTTACATCTGATGCATCAAACTCCTTAGTGTGTGGTAAGGGAAGGCAATAGTAAAATACATGAGCTAGTTGGGAAATGTCTTGCTAAATGCAGAACAAACCTAGAAGTTTTAGTTGAGGTCTGACATCTATCTGGCACTTACTCTGAGTCATTAGAGGTAGTGTAGGCATGAGCTTCCATAATTTTACATTGTTCTTGTGGATATTTAATTTGTGTTTTTAGGAAAATGAATCTCTCTGTATGTTCAGAATTAGATATTTCTTGGAACATGATCTTTTTGCGAGCTGGGAAACCTGTTGTCCTCTGATGTTCACGATGTATACCTGTGGTAGAACAGCGTTGGAAAAACAGTCCAAGCAAATACTTTGGATTTCAACAAGTTGCCATGTTAAACTCACTGTGACTGTGAGCTGGGTTTGGTACTGGCCAGCACTTCCCCTGGCCTTTATGGATCTTGTTCAAGCATATGCACAGTCAATTATACACAAAGGTCATGTTTTAGCTGTAAGGATTCCGTTCTTTGAAATCCTCATGGATTGCTTGAGAGGCAGATAAGAGAGATTCAACTACAGGAAACTTGCCTGGCTGAGGGAAGGGACTGCTTGTGAAGAGATCTCTGGTGCTGGGCTGGCTCTGAAGGAAGAAACTGCAAGTCAAAGCAGCTGTTTCTGGTTGTCTTAACTTTCTAATCAAGGTGATTAAAGCAGAGCAGCTGTTGCAGGTCGTTGTGGGTGTGTTGTGTTTTTTGGTGTGGTTGATTAGCTATCCTGGAGTTTGCTGTCGGCATCTCACAAAATTGTTGAGGCTTTTTTATTTTCCTAGAATTTCACATAATTATTTCTAGCTGGTAAGGCCAAATCCTGCTTTCCTGTTCTTGTGAGTAGTTCTAAAGTCTGTTCCTCTTCCACAGTCCTTATCATCAGGCTTCTATAAATAATATACAAAGGACTTTTTGGATTTAATTTCTTAATTCCTGCTTTCCTGAAAAAGCAAGGAACAGGAGATAGTGTAGGCTGACATGGTGATGATCAGAGCAGGAATTTGTGGCTGAGCATGACAGTGATCTTTTCTGTGTTTGAGAAACACAGAAACAGTCTTTAGGCTGAGGAACTTTGATCTGGTCTTTTTTAGTCCAAGACATTGGCTTACAGGTTAACTTTTGCTACTTGGGGCCAGGAGTAGCTGCTTCCTGCACTGTCAGCATGAGGACTGAAAGAGAGCTTAGAAGTGCTCCTTGCTTTACCAGGAAAGTCCCACTCTGCTGCCAAGGAAGTGTCTCCATTGTAACCACCACCCCCTCCCTATTCCCTTGCAGGTGCTTTCCTCATCCCCTACGTGGTCTTTTTTATTTGCTGTGGAATCCCAGTGTTTTTCCTGGAGACAGCCCTGGGACAGTTTACTAGTGAAGGAGGCATTACATGCTGGAGGAAAGTTTGCCCTCTATTTGAAGGTAACAAACAGTTCTGTGTTCTACTGCAAAAGACTGCATTGAATTTGAAATAAAATGAAATAAATTGTATTAGAATTGAAGTTATATTTAAAATAGTAAGCAGCAGTAGTAAAAGTTTTCTCTCTTATCTCACTATATTTTTTTCCCCTAGGCATTGGCTATGCTACCCAAGTTATAGAGGCACACCTAAATGTATATTACATCATCATTTTAGCATGGGCTATCTTCTATTTGTTTAACTGCTTTACTACAGAGCTTCCCTGGGCTACCTGTGGGCACGAATGGAATACAGGTATGACCTCACTAGAGATTATCACTGTACAAAACCTTCCAAATAAGTGATTAATATATTAAAATGTCAAGGACAAAACTATTCCTGTAGAAAAGTCAGTGCAAATGGGCCAATCACAACATGCTACACCGTGATAAAGGAAACCTGGAGTGGAAACTTATTCATACCTTTTTGGTTTAGGTCATTGTATAAGCATTTGTTCCTGTAGAATATAATGTCCAAAGAAGATGATTTTGGATTTTGTTAATTCTGTAAGATATTCTGGCTAAATCCCAAGACTATTATTTGCAATCATATCTATTCTCCCTGAATACAGCGAGTGAATTCTGCTGCAAAGAATGACCTGATAACAGGTTGCAGTCTTGCTCTTTCACTCTAATGAAATCAGGAGGAATTTGAATGAAGAGAAAAATATTAAATGTGGATCTTTGGATTTGCTCTTTTAAATGCCAGATGTTGAGGGATAATGTTCATCAAGCTACTTCTGGAAATTTAGTTGCATAAATAATCCTTACTGCATGCAAAGTAGCCTCCTGCATGAACAATGAGGTGTGTATTTGTGAGGGTTTGCAGTGTGGGGCTCTTCATCTCTCTCCTCTCATTGACATTTTTATGTGTAATTCTCTGCTTATTGCATTTGTAGATCACAAACACCTCTGGGGAGGATTTCATACCAATGCCCTTATTTCCATGTTCCTGAAGTTTTTGGATTTATTCCTTCTATAGCTATGCCATTTCAAATCACATACCAATTGTGCTGTCTTTCATGTTTTTTATTAAATGGCCACTATCACAGCTTTTGAGCACTCCTAATGCTGCCTAAAATCTCACAGTTTATGGTAGGGAACTACCCTTGGGCCCAGTGGATGTGGGAGGCTTTGGCATCAGTGTTGGCAGCCCTGCAGAGGAGCTAGGCCAGCGTGGATGGCCATTCAAATTCAGCAATGCTGAGCTCCTCTGGCCTCCTTTCTCTGTATGAGAGATGATGATAATAATAATAAAAAGCCAGGGGAACTCTTCCCTTGCCATATTAGGGCAAAGTGGAAGCTTGTTGCTGGCCATGCTCCATCAAGCATTTGTTACCCTAAGGCACGGAACCAGCCCGTGGAGGATGTTGGAATTCCCAGTCCATCGCCTCGGTTTGCCAACACGACCCTCTGCCTGAGGAGTTTTCTTGGCCCTTCCCATTGAACTTTGGAAAGTGTTGCAGGAGAGTCCTCATGGATTTTATCCTGGGACAGGCCTGTGATCTGGTGATCAAAACACAGTGTTGCACAAGGAGCAGCTGTGGCCTCGAGGGTGTCCAGGAATCCTTTAGAGGACCACAAACAGAAAATGTCTTGTGGAACGGTGGCTTCACTGGGTGTGTGAACAAGAACAAGTGTACTTGCATGTCAATATAGCAAACTCTTTCTGTGTTCTTTTATAGAAAACTGTGTGGAATTTCAAAAACTTAACATGAGCAACTGCAGTCAAGTCTCTTTACAAAATGCCACTTCTCCAGTGATGGAATTCTGGGAGTAAGTGCATGTAAACTTTATGTTTGATCAGACTTTTCATTCTCTTCCAATAATTTCTTCATTTCCACGTGCTTAGATACCTTGTAACCCTGTAGCACTTAGTGATGTGAGTTCAGCTGGAAATTTTCTTACACAGCCAAAGACAGTCAGGATGAGAGTTTAACTCTTTTCTTTTAGATGAGTTTGTGGTTTCGTTTTTTTGTTGTTTTTTTTTTTTTTTTTAACTCTTTTTTTCTACAAGGAAAGGAATTCCATATCCTGAAAGAACATAGAACAAAGTGTGCCACTTGCTCGGGAGCTTGGCTCCTGCTGCTGGAGGAAAGAGCCTCAAACCCATACTAATGAGGAGGCAGAGGTGAAAGAAAGAAGATGATTTAAAATATTTCTTTGGGGTTTTTTTGTCTTTCCAAACCTTTCTTCCCTTAAGGCTTTGACAGTTGCATCTTCCTCCTTGTTTCAGTGAACTAATACTCTGGTTTCTGTATCATTATATTTTAAAGCACGATGTAAGTGTTAGTTATTCAGCTGGAATAATGGGAGAGTTTAACTCTCTCATGTCTCCTGGATTCTGATTTCCAGTCAGACTTGAGAAGAAAATTATGTCTTTGCAAAATAAGGTCTGCTTTTGTGGTGGCATATTTTCCCCACTGTGAATATTTAATCAGTGCAGCGTAGTCGCATATTGGTTTCTTGCAGGGCACAGTGTGTGTTAAGAAAGTCATAGAAATGCACTGTTACTTTTAATCCTCAATGGTCTCACAATTTAACGTGTGTGACACAGGTCTCAGTTAGTAGAATTTCTTGAGGACCCACTAATTTGATTCAGACAGAGCCTTTTTCTGAGGCTGTGTATTTGGAGCTCTGTTTTATGCTCAGGACAGCAACAGCTACACTTGGAAAGGATCATGAATTAAGAGTGTCCTGGAAGGGGAACTGTACCCTGACACAATTTCCTTCAATATTAGCATGTGCTGTTGTCTCTCTCTGAAGCTCTTTGCCTTGCCACATCAGTTCATTTAGCCTTCGTGGGCAGTAGTTGTTGCTTCAGTAAATAACACTGTTTTATTTAAAAATAAAATTAAAACCCCCAAACTAAATTAAACCTCAACAATATGAGAGACGCCCCTGGTAAAACTGTAACTTTATTTTCTGTTAAAATTTTCAATAATCTGAACACACCTAACATATTACATTGAAGTATTTCAGTTCTACCCACTTCCCAGATAATGTTTCAGAATGAAAAAGAGTTTCTCAGGTGGCATCTTTTATTGCTGTGGCTTCATCATTTTACCAAAAATATCTTACAGTTCATTAGGATAACTAGAATTAAGATTTCATATTAATTAATGAGCAAAGTATTTTCTCCAGTACTAACCTAATTTACCTGCTGTATTTTTTTTGCTTATTCAAAATAAGTCCAGTGACCCAGAGAAGTAGGCAACATTTAATTGAATTATGTGGAGGGCATGGGATAACTTTTATCACCTCCTATTTTTAGGATTTTGTGAGGCTTTTGTCAGTGCTCATCTTTGTATTGCCTAAATTCTTATGTCAGTTTATTTTGATGCACATACAAGTATGTTTGAAGCATGTCTTTTCTCAGAGTCCTCTAAAAATAAAGGCTGAACACGATCCTGTAGCTAAACAGTGCAAACCCTTAAATTTGGGGCATATTTGCCCACCTGATTTTGGCTGAGTTAGCAATGAATTATCAAACTAGAAGGCATACTCAGATTTAGCCTTTTCTCTGACTTGTTTTACCGTCTTGTGTACACTAAGTTGAAAATAAACACTCCTACACTTTTAAAATAAAATTAAAAAAGGAGAGAAAGTAAACAAACTAATTTGTCATTTATTTGGAACTTTATTGTGCTGTGGACAAGCTTTTTGTAATACCAACAGCTTTCTGGCTAAAATAGCTTAAGATATTAAACTTCCCTACTTACTCTCTCCAAGCAAAACTGAAGTTGCCTAATTTTTCACCCTTAAAAGGTAAAAGTAGTCCCTCCCTGCTGAGAAAATTAAAATTTAATTAGGTATGATGCTGCATGGCTTCAAAATTTAAAATAGGTGTGACATACTCATTTAAAAGTGGCAGAACAAGCTTTATGAAATATCAGGACTGATTTTGCATTAAAATGACTCATTGGAATTAAAAGATTGTAGTTAGTTATGTGTCTTAAATATCAGCTATAAATGCATGGTGGAGGTTTTTATGTTCAGATGTGCAGTGCAGATCACAGAGCCATTAATACAGAGTAAGCCACACTAATTAATTTGTCCAGACAATCAGTATAACCTGTAGATAAATGTTCCCAGTAACGTTATTTCCCTTTGCCAGAGGTCTTGTTCCTGCATGTTGCTTTCCAGCTTGGTAAATTCTGCTGCTGGGAGCCGTAAATTCATGGAAAGCCTTGTGGAACCAGAGAGTAAGAGGGAAGTTGCTAGTGCAGACTGCCTGGAGCATCTGCTCCTGGCTATTTCCAGAGCTCCTGGTGGCACTGGGAGAGAATCCTCACCACCCAAGCACACAACTCGGCTCATTTGCATGAGGAGGCGCCTTACAATTATTTAAGTTGGTGTTTGTGAGGGGAAGAGGGAGGCTCTAGGTTTCTTCTGAACAACCCTACCATTCAGAGCCTTTACTCTTTGCTCTCTGCCATGCCAAGGCTGCAAGTGAAATTCCTCTAAGTTGTGCCCATATAAAGCCAATTTATTGGGAGAGGGGAAAAATAAGTTTGGGGGGTTTTGTGGTAGTGTGTTTTTTTGTCTTTTACCATCCAATCTTGAGTTAATCTGTGGATTAAAGTGGTAACTATTGCGAATCCCATTTACTTCCTGGATTGGGAGCTCGTTTACATACAAGAATCAATCCTGCATTTGTAAACTGCCAGGCTGATGTTACAGCTCTCCTTTGATAACCATAGCACATCATCACAATCGACAGTATCTTCAGGTTTTTAATTAACCCCAACCCAACAAGAAGAGTGCTTGGGGGAGCCCCAGTGATTCCCCAGTGCATGTTTTGGCAGTGCTCTGTGATGCTTTGAACCCGATGCTCTCAGCCTGGGTTCCTAATGCCGAGGGATGCACAGCTGTATCACACAGAAGGGACATGATAGAGCTGCAGCAGGGGAACAGCTTGCATTTGCCTTTGTCTGTGCTAAAAGGAACACACCAGGCCCCAAAGAATATCTTTATTTCTGGATCCAAGCCCTCAGACGGGCTGAGGATTTCAGACAAAGCCTTCAGCTTCTCTCCTGAAATGTTTGTAGTTGTTGCTTCTGTGGCCTTGGTTACTCCAGTTGCTCCAGTGAAGCAGGGATGACTGAGAGGCTGTTTTGCAGCACTGTGAATCCTTTCTGACCTGCAGACAGAGAGTTTCCCGTCCTCAGGTCTGACAGAGGATGCTGTTCCCTCCCTACCTTAGCAGGTGTAGTCTCACTGAATTCCTCTGGTCATTCAGCATTCTCTCCCTGCTTTGCTAGCTGGGCTTGAAGGCTTAGTTGTTGTTCTGGATGGGTTGTTCTTTGTTTAAAAAAATAGCAAAAGACGTAAGAGAGAAATACTGCAGTAAGTCCTAAAAGCCTTTTGGTACCCTCAGAAGAATCTCACTGTACATGCAACAAGTTAAAAACTTAAAATATTTTCTGTGGGCCTGTAATTAATAACTACTTGCCAGTGAAAATGGTCTGATCCTGCTGGAGGAGCAGGAGGCAAAGTCTGGGAGTTTGGACACTCTTTTCTTGTTTTCCTGCTTAGAAATGTCATCCCTAATGTTTTAACACTCAGTTTGAGTGAGCAGACTTGCCACTGACCACTGATATCAGTGTTGGCAACTGGGAAAAATGAGTAGATTTAAGGATTTCTCACCTTAATTAAAGGGCCTTGCAAGCCATAGCAGATTGACATTCCATCTGCACGTGCAGCTTTGCAAGGTAAGCAGCTAAACTGATAAAAATTCACTTGTTTTAATTCAGACTCTGTGTTGCTGTTTTCCAAAGCTCAGGCAGGAGTCTGGAACTTCACTTTTCACTCCATCCTGGTGCCAGCATTCAGGCAGCGACCTGTTGGCTCCCCTTATGGCGTTTCCCCCATCCTAATGGCATAGCTTGGTTAAGGATTTTCTAGGCAAAAGCAGCAATCAGAGTCTAAAGGTACAGCACAGGGGATTTTGTAGTGTCCAAACTTTAAACAGGTAATAGTGGCAGCTGCAGTGTTGATAATTCTTGCTATGTTAAAGCAGTCTAATGGAGGAGAGCTGTGGCATTAGGTGAGGTTGCACTTATAGCCTGGGAAAGAGAGCAGAAAGGAGAGGTTTCTCTGCTGCATTGCTTTTCCTGCTTCCCCAGGAGAAGAAATGGTCTGGCAGGTGTGGGGGGCACCAACCATGTCTGTGTGCTCTTTTGGCAGCTCCTACAGTCTGTCACCATGGTCAGGAATTTGAGGTTTCCAGTGCCTGGGAAAGGAGCTGGACAGAAAGAGGACCCATGGTTTTGTGGTTGATTCCACCTCAATAGTTTTTTATTGGCTGTATAACAACAACTTAGTCCTCTGCTAAAGAAGGTCTAGTTGTTGGCCTGTCACTCTCTGGAGGGGGTGACACATCCTTAGCGTTTCCAAGTAAAGCCTAGTGAGAAAAAACATTGGTTTTGTCTAGGAAAAAGAAAAGGGGCTGTTCTCAGCAAAAAGGAAAAGGCACAAACTCTTTCCTTGCAAAGTCAAAAAGAGGTTTTTCCTGTTCCATTCAGGCTGCAAATGAGTGCAGGAGTCACATTGTGGTTAATCCCCACTACACTATGAGAAGTCATTAGCAAGTTGAGCCTGATCTTGCAGTGCTCAGTCCCCAGAGACCTCCAGCACCCCCGAGAACCAGCCCCTTTGTGCAGGTCTTGTAGGACATTGAGTTGTGCCAGACTTGCTTGTTTCTGCTCAGTTCATAAGAGGCCATGTGAAAATTGCTTTTTGTTTGGGCTCACGTGAGCTCTTCATCTGGTTTTGCCTCAAGATCACTGACTTTTCCTGAGTTCAGTTGAAAGGAGTAAATGGGGTGGGTGACAAAATGCAAAGTGGGTTTCTTCTCTATTGAGGGATGGAGCCTAAACCAGGAAGATGAATTTCTATGGTTTTTGATTTTTGTATTGAATATTGTACATAACAATTTTACTGTGGACAAAAAAATGGCCTTAGACATCGCAAAGTCAAGTGTTTGGGTATTGGGAAATAACAGAAGTGAGGTTGTGTGATTTGAAGTTCACATCTTTTATGAATATGATCATCTGGAGCTGACAAACTGCCTCATATTTCATCAACAGATCTGCTTTGACCTTGTTAGAGGGTGGGTAGGGAGAAAACACTGTGCAGGAATTTAATATTCCATTCTCTTTGTCAGCAGAGCAGGGACCTAATAATAATGAGAATATAAAACATAAGAAAATGAACAAAGCTATTAGTTTAATCGAGGCTTTTTCGGGTGCTCATGGTGTCTGTGGTTTGGCAGTCATGGTTTTCTTGATTATTTATATGTTCATTCATCCTCACAAAACCTCAGTAAGAGCAAATTCCCATTTTACAGAAGGGGATCTGAGCTACAGTGAGGGTGAAAGTGCTAAGTGTGGGGAGCCCAAGGCATTTTTTCCCACTCCTTACCATTAAGGGTGCATAATTTTTATTCTATTGAAGACAATATATCTAAGTCAGCTTTGCCCAAATATTAATATAAAGTTACTTAATTGAAGGCATAATTTTCAAACAAGTAATTGCTCTTTCATTCCAAACAAAACATTTTTTTTGTGCACTTGCATGAATGCTTGGGTTTTGGGGGTTTTGTTTGAAAAGAAAGCAGTAACTTTTTGTTGGCTTTTCTCTAATGGCTATTTAGAAGGCTCTCCTTTAGGTATTTTGGTGGCAAGAAATGGAATATATGTTTCACTTTCTTGTTCCACCATGGACAGTGACTCTCACTGTCACAGCACTTACTGAGATGGTTCAACTGAAGGGGTCACCTGAGAATAAGGAGGTTTGAGGGAAGGCTCTTCTGATACTTGATAATACTTAGACCATTCAGTGCAGGCTTTGTGGCAATAAATGTTTGTTTATACACGGCTCTAAGGGAAGAGAGGGAAAACTGAATGAGCCTCCTGCAGAACAGCAGGAAGTTTGGTAGCTCAGGAGTTCTCCTTCCAACCTTTAGGCTAAAGGAGGGCTCTGAAGGTGAGATTGCAGCAGGATGGATGAGCTTCTGGCTGTTTCCTGCCTTGGCCTCTTCTCTCAGGTTATGGACATCAACTCTCCATGGATGTTTCTAATCTTAGTTCTTTGAAAAGTCTCCTCAGAGGGACCCAAATGCTCCTGGGACTTGGGAGAGCTGTCTCAGTGCTGATTTTAATTCTTCCCCCCTCAGCTATCCAGTTACCCATCCTTAGGATTGCTCCCAATCCTGCCATTCCAGAATATGCCTCCCATTGCTAGCTCTTCTTTGGGCAGTTCACTTGAATCTCTTTTCTTGGGCAGTTCACATTGTCTCTAAATCAGGTATAATTCTGTTCCCCATCTCCAGCCACCCGGTCCTGGTCAGTTTTATGCTCCCCAAACTTACATCTGGCCTGCGGTGTGATTTCCCTAAATATTTCCCTGTGCTCCCCAAATTCCTTGGCCAGCTGATCATGGGCTGCTCTCCCTCCTTGCCCATTCTTCTCCTCCTGCCCAGGTCTGTCTGCAGCAATGAGGGCCTGCTCTTCTCGTCCATGGAGACTCCAAGAATTGCCATTCACTTTTCTGAAGTTAATCATCATCAAAACCTTCTGTTTAAACAGTAGCACTTGGAATAAATCCACTTGTATCCGAAGATGGGATTTTGTAATGGAATGGTTTAAATAATAAAAACTTGGTGTTAGGAGATAACTTTGTGGTTTGGAATAGGAACTTTAAAATGTCACCAACTCCTTTTCAATAGTTGTAGCCACTTAAGGTGGTAATAAACCTTTCTTTGATTGTGAAAGTACAATAAACAAATTTAATCTGTTATTTGCCTAGCTATTTAGAATGATACTGTTATTGTTTTATGAATGATACCTGAAATATTTCACTCTCTACTACCTACAAAGTATTTTGGGCATTTGTAGCATTTGGTTGGTTCTTATGTTGAAATACGGGGAAGTGTTGGTGTGCAGTGTCGGCAAAAATAGAAAATACAGTTTTGTAGTAAAAGTCATACTGAGCTACTTAAAATATCAGTTACACACTTGGAAAAGTTCTAGCAATAAAATGAGCTACTGATCATTGAAAAACATGCCCAGGAAACTGAGTGAGGTGCTTAAAAACCTGACCTTTAGAAGCTGCTTCCTTAGATTCTCAGTTTTGCTGAGGAATAGTAATTTTTAATTTTTTTTTTTTTTTGAGAATTGGTGACATTAAGGACATTTCCATTACTGTTGTTGACACAAAAAGTGTGTTTAAAGACGTGTATATCTATATATGCACTTTTTGCTGTCATAAGGAAAGGACTTCAGGAGCGAAGCACAGTTCACTTCTTGCCTCTCTCAGCATGGGTGCAGTGTCAAGCACAGAGTTCCATGCAATTAAGCAAGCCTCTGTCTATTCTGGGCTCTTGGAGAAGTGTCTTCACAAGAAAAAAAGGTCTGGATGCTTTTTAAAAGTATTTCCCAAGTCTGGCTTTGTAGATTCAGGGCATTAACAGAAAGGGTGGTTGCTTGGGGTTTTAAATGAAATTAAAGGAGAGATTTTCTTGTGTGCAAAATATTAGAGCAAACAGAGGCTGGAGAAACAAACAAACAAAAACCCCCCACCTTTTCTTTTGGTAATTTTTTCACTATTTTCCACTGTGCTCTTCTATGGCAGCAGAATTGTTTTGCTGTGTCAGGAGCCCTTCCTGAGGAAGACTCATTAAATATGACTCTGGAATTCCTCTAGAGGCTACAGAATATCCATCAGTGCAGGCCTTGGAACAGGCATGGTTGTCCTCTGTGTGGAAAGGGAAATCATTTTCATCTTTCCAAATTCCCTGAAGCAACTATTTAGTTATTTTAACTCTAACTATTGGGTTTAGTTCATAGATGAAAAATTGAGCTAGAAGAATTTACCTGAATTTAATTAAGAATCATGCTGTAATTAGCAAGTTGTATTTTAGAATACCCAGGGGCTGTAAATGTGGAGCAAGGATTTGAGACCTCCCAAAAGAGCTCCTGTCTCTTCACAAATTCCTTTTTTCTCTTTTGACCTGTAAGTTTTTCTTTACTGCCCTGTGCCCCTGTTCCTTTTCATGTCTTAGGGGGTTTTTGTAACTAGGGTTTAGTGCAGGGCCAGTGAATGTGAGAAATATATTGGCAGAGTAATTATTTTAATTTTTTTGCCGGTCAAGTAATGGTTTTATTTTGGCCTGTTCTGAAGAGACAAAGGCTTACCATCATTTTTAAGGTGAATTTGTAGCCAAGAGCTTGCTATGACAGACTTGTGTTTTACAAGCTCATGCAAGAGTTCCTAGTATTTTGTGGTCTGTACTCCTCATTCCTAACATTTAATTAATAGTGAGCAACTGAGTATAACTGCAGATTCTCTAAAAGGCTCAACACAAATTTGGGGAGCCATTAACTTGGCTTGGATTTCTTCTGGGTGCTTTCAGTTTGCAGCTGGTGCTGTGTGCTGGACAAATTTATGCTACTCTAGGTGAAAACAAAAGGGAGACTTTTGTCTCTTGATGACTCCTTCAGGGATGAGTAGAGGGGAAATTGCAAAAAGGCTGAAGGAGTCGTTGGATGTATTGAGAGACTACCAAGAAATTGTAGAGCAGAGGTGAGTGGAGCACAAAAATTTGACAGGATTAAACACGCAGGGTTGGTTAGGGAGAAGTTGCCATGACTTTGGTGAAAGGGGTTGAAGGAAAATAGGTCAGGAAAGGTGACAGAAGCAGGGTGTTCTGTGTTTACCCATCGGTGTCTGTCTCACTGTGGATACACAGAAACATACTTAGATATAAATATGGAAAAAACAATATATGTGTATCCACAGCAGCTGCTAAGTAGAGTCATGTTGCATTCAGGTAACTCAAGTGCTGCTTTAATGAGACAAGGGGTGACATAAGAAACACTTCTTGTTATCTCCAAGCAGTATTAGACATTTCAGAGGAAAACATGGAAGGGCAAGTTTAATCTTACTTCGTAATTTCATGTGTGTAGAAAGGGGTAATGAATGGAACAATATCCAACCCTGCCAGGTACCGAAGAAGAAGGAACTAGGCTGAACAGCAGCAAAAGTGGCTCAGCTAGGAATAATTCACTCTGCTATGTGTAGGTCACACTACATGTGCTGTAAGAGGTAAATATTTTAGAGCTGTGCAGCTCCAGCTGAGGGATTCTTGCTAATGTGACCACTGGGAGTTGTCTGTGTGCTGCTTTGAGCAAAAAGCCAAGTGTGGAGTTCAGTGGATTTCCAGAAATGAATTCTTACACTTTGAGAGACATTTACTGGAGATTCTTTAGCCTGTAACCTATGGAGTATCTTCTAAAAGCAGAAATACATCTTTCCAATCCCTGGAAACTGATGGCTGGAGAGTACAAGCAGGTACCCAGCCCGATCTGTCTAGGACAATTTGTAGCACTTGTGGAAACTGATGGATGTTATCATTTGCCACTATAGAGTTTACAGGAAACCTTTCAAAAGAGAGGTTTGTACAGTACACAAAGTGTGCAGCCCTTGTCTGTTCTGGATATACAACTTTCAGAAGAGGCAAAGCTCATGTTGCCCTGCAGTGAGAATTTGGCACCCATAATCTGTCTGTTTATTTCATGTGCTTTTAGGGACTAAATCTGCTATAAATTCACTGGGAGTTTGTGTTTGTTTAACTTAATAGTCGTATCCCTGCTTGTTCTGGAGGGATGTCAGTGCTTACCACACTGATGCACTGGGAAAAACACCTGACACAATCAGCCCATTTTTAGTTTCCTTGGTACTGGCCTAAGGGTTCTGAAGTATTAGGGAAAAAAATAATAATTCCTTTTCAAGGCATTCTCTTTCTTAGAGATATATGGCCTCTAAGTGGTATTACCACTGGCAGTATGTCATTGTTGCCCACGTCATCATGCATTTTGGCATTCATTTAGGAGATGCAGTGCACGTTACATGTAATACAGGGGTGGGGCCCAGCACAGCAAAGACATGGAGCTGTTTGGGGGACTCCAGAGGAGGCACCAAGGAGATGAGAGGGATGGAGGGAGCAGCTCTGCTGGGAGGGAAGGCTGAGGGAACTGGGGTTGTGACCTCATTGCAGCCTACCAGGACCTGAGGGGAGCCCACCAGAAAGATGGAGAGAGACTATTGACAAGAGCCTGGAGTGACAGGACAAGGGGGAATGGCTTCAAACTGACAGAGAAGAGGTTTGGATGATTAGATATTAGGGAGGAATTCTCCCCTGGGAGGGTGGGCAGGCCCTGGCACAGGGTGCCCAGAGAAGCTGTGGCTGCTCCAGCCCTGAAGTGTCCAAGGCCAGGTTGGACGGGGCTTGGAGCAACCTGGGCTGGTGGAAGGTGTCCCTGCCATGGCAGAGGATCTTTAAGGTCCTTTCCAACCCAAACCATTCTATGGGTCTTTTATACTCTAGGACTTGCAATTAGAAGGGTTATCCCTACTCAAATATATGTTCTCTTCCTGTAAGAGGGAGAGGTCTCCCACACGTTTTTGTCCAACTCCCTCCTCAGGTGGGTGTTCTTTCAACAAGAATTTCCATCACACTGTTAATTTTTGCTTGCACAGTGAAGCTCAGAAAGGCTCTTTAATTTGACAACTATCTTTCCATGTGCAGTCCTGTAAGGCAGAGAAGAGACTGATTTGTGTAAGAACTGAAAAACGTTGCACAGTTTTGGTATTGCTATTGCATAGAATGTTCCATACCTCTTGTCTAAGATAATATTGTACCATTTTTGAAGTTTTGTGTGTCAGAAAAGAATGAATCACACCAGAGAATAGAAATCCTGGAAAACAGTACAAGTAAGAAATACAATAATATATTGACTAGAGAACTAACAAGGCTCTTTTTTAGGTTCATTTTATTGAAGGATAATTTTTCTTTTCACTTTGTCCTGTATTTTTAGTAATAAGTTCTGAGAAGTTTCAGAAGTAAACCACTAGTTTTTTGGTTTCATATTTAGCATTCAGCATAGATTTTGTTCCAGTTGATCATATGAGTGTCATTATCAAAAGTTATCATATAGGTATGTAAGTAGAGAACACTCAAATCTTTAACACCTTGTGCACTCTGTTTAGTTCTTCAAAAAGTGTCTGTTCCTTTTAACCTGTTTCTTTTTCACCTCCAGATTATGGAGTGTGGATGCATAGATCAGCCTCTCCCAAATTAGACAACAATTAGCACAGATTAAACAGTCTCAGGGCAACATTGCAACTTCCTGGAAGGTATTTCAGGGTGGGAAACCTTCTGTGCTGTCCAGCAGAGTTTAGTGGGTTAATGGACTGACAGGAGTGATTTCACTACCTGAGAAGATCCCTGTGATCAGGAGAGTTGAGGGAGCACAGACCTGAGCAGAGAAGTCCTCAAGACTCTGTGTGAGAGGGTGTTAAAGCTGCAGTGATTCAGAGAAGAGCAGATGCTGAGCACAGAGCGTGGCCCAGGGTGAAAGGAGACATTGCCACCTGTGTTCCTGGCTGGGCTGTTGGGGTGGGGTTTGCTTGGGGCTGTTTCAAAAAAAGTGTCTGGGAAACTGCTCCAAATCAGAGAGGGAACACGAAGGGACCTTCCTCAAATAGACTGAATCTGTTCTTCAGCTTCCCAAACCATGGAATAATGCAATGAGTCCCCCAGTACATTCCTTTCAACAATGTGTTGGCAGCTGGTAATCCTCCTTCTATTAGAGAGCCTGGGACAGCTCGTCACAGTGGAACACTCGACTGAAAACACTCCTTCTCAGGGAGATGCAGTGTTCGCTCAGCCAATAATATCGTGTTGTGAGCTTTCAGAATGTTTGTTTTCAAATTTGCTTTTCTGCTAGAAGTATTCACAAGTAGCATTTATTTCCTAATACACCCTCTTCAGCAATTCCAGCAACAGAGGAGCCCTTCTTCCTCTCACATGTACTGAGCTACTAAATTGGAAGGTGTTTTGGTATATTCTCAAACAAATTGAAAGCCTTTTCACTAAGTGTATGGTACCTCTTGGAATAATTTCCTCTTGGGATTTTATCTTTGGAAGTTTTGCTGGGGACACCCAGGCAATGATGGTAATGGAGAAAACAGAGGTAACCCTTAGCAACAGTATATTCCTGGGACGTGGGGAGCTGAAGGGCCCTGGATGTTGTCTAGTTTGTTGCTAGGTGTGTTATTTTATGTGTGCTTAAAATGTGCTGAAATTTTTATTGTGGCTCTGTTCAATCTTCCCGACTGTCCATTTTTATTTTTTTTAATCCACATTTATATTTAGATTCAAGTTAAACAATGCTTACAATATTGGGCACTATAAGCAGAATAAATCTAAGCTGTAGTAATAGAGTCATGATTTTATTCAGTCTAGCCAAACCTCAGCATTTCTGACAGCCACCCTTCAGAGATGTGTCCTATTATTCCACTTAAACTTATCTTTTATTCATTAGACTCCTGTAGCTTTTATCACTGTTCTTCTGTGTTATGTATAGGAAGAAGAGGAAAATCTTTCTTCCCTAACATTTAGTGAATTTAATCGTGTGTGACTGGAGGCAGTGAAACCTCCAAGCAGTGTCTTTGGGTGGGAGACACATTGCAAAGCCTCTCTGGTTGGGGTTTAACATCCCACTTACAATCAAAACATCCTGTGCAGCACTAAAACTTTGCTACTGCTGGTTTGAGTTAACCTTTGGATCCCAAATCCCCCCTCAGAGCAGTGGAACTCGGTTCCTGCAGTATTCTGCTCGAGATGTTCCAGTGCCACCAGCCCCTGGCTCCCTTCCCAGGCCCTGGGATGGTTCAAGGAGCTTAACTGCTGCAAATTTGGAAAAAACAAAGCAACACCCCCCTCAGACAACACCAATAACAAACCAAACTCCGTGCGTGCAATAAATACTTGCGAGCTTTCATCACTTTCTGTTTTCAAGGGGATCCAGAAGTAATTAAGGATTTGTGGGTTCAGTGCAAGACAAGTCTCACAGTGAAGTTTCACAGTCTCATGTTGGCTCATACTGTCCCGTGATCTTCCACTCTGTAGTAATTCAGGTGTTGTTCTACTGGCAGTTAGAGTGTCTGAGGCTTTATCTCTTAAGGAATAGTGCTGGGGGTTTTGTATCTAAACAAATGGCAGCAGTGAATTCTAGTGATAAAGTTTCAAGACATATCAGTGAAATGTCTGTTAAGATATTTTTCATTTAATTATGGGTATTTTACTGAGAGATGCTCAGCTTAGTAAGTCTCGATATGTGCAAGGGCAGAGTTACTCCTTTCACCCAAGTGTGACGCAAACCAGCTGAACTCCAGAACTCACTGCAGACTTCCATTATTCAAATGCTTGTTATTTCCAAAGAGAGAGGGGAGCAGTCAGTGCTGAGTTAGTGCTCTTGTGCATTTGGTGCATTCAGAGTTGAGGAGAACAAGGCAGTATGGGGGACTTGCAGGGCAGGAAAACGGGAGGAAGACCTAGAGGAAGCTAAACTATCTCTTAATTTTTGTTTTCTATGTGATTTGTGTAAGGTCGTGGCAGCTTTTGGATGGAAGCTGAACTGCTGAGGAGCAAAAAGCTTTGATCTGACCCCTGAAAACACCAACCTCGCTTCTTGGATGGGGGGGAGAGGATCACATATTTTCCAATTGCTCCCCTTTTTGTTTTATTCAAGTTGAATAATAAAAGAATAAGGGCAGATATGAGAGTTATCTACTGTCAGAGTTCACTGAGGCTTTGTGAGGAGAATTGCATGTCCTGATCCCTGCTCTTCTCAAACCCAGCATCCACTGCTGCTGTTTTACGGGCTTCAGCAGGAGAGTTTAGGGCTGGCTCTGCAGAGGGCTGTGTTGTGCCTGCTGAGGAAATCCCTGCTGGCCCCTGGGCAAGGCTTTCTCCTCCTTGCATCCATTCTTTGCATCCATTGTATGTTATAGTTTAATTACAAGTTCTGGACTTGTTGCTGCTTACTTTCGAAGGGAAACACTAAGCCTATGTTCTACTTGAACAAAGAAAATACAAAACAATTTACAGCACTTCAGTGTAATTAAATACTCATTATGGTGCTAACAGTTCTGTCTGATTGGCACCACGTGTCTTTTTTTTAAAGAAGAGCAGCGGGGATAATTGTGTTGAGCCTATTAATTTGCCATTTACTTTCTCTGACACTCTTTACAGAAATATCAGGCCAAGATCTCAGGAGAGGTAAAGTGGGTGTCTCTGATATTTGAGACTCCTCACAAAGCATGCAGAACACACTGAGCCACCAGCTCAGCACCCTTCCAGATCCCTCCCCAGCACTGCTTGGTGTCACCTGCAGCAACCTGAGGTGTGTTCCCACCTCCTCAGCCTGGCAAAGAAGCACTGCTTATGTTTAGGTGCACAGGGACATGACTATAACCCAAAAAGGCATGAAAATCCTGGTTGGATTAAAGCACAAGGAAGTTTGTTCATTGCTATTCCACAGGGAAAATAAAGCTAACTGAAAAGGGGTTCCATTTTACAAGTTTGCCTCAGTTTTCTTTTTCATCTTAATGAAGATAGTCTGTGACTTAGAAATGAAAAGTAGAAACTTGAAAGGAAAACAAGAATTCAAATTCTTTAGGATGCCCCTGCTTGTTTTACGAGTTTGCCTCACTTAACCTGTTTGTAAACCTCAAGCTGAACTTGTGCCAGTATCTTTCCAACCTGCATCTGTGGTCAGGCTATTAATACCTCCTCCTGTAAAGAAATTAGTTGCACTTAGAAAATAGAAATTGCTCTCAGGTTTCTGTGTTGGACTGGTCTCTCCTGACAGGGTTACCCACAGCCTGTTGTCAGGACACACTCCTTGCCCTTTTATTGCCTAAATCCTTTTCGTTATCATATTATGCCACTCTCTGTCTTGGTTCTCTTGCAAGTAACACTCTATTAAAGGTGAGAATTCCAGGACTTCTTTTGCTTTTTCGAATGGGAATTTGTAAGGAGGGCAGACTTCAACCCAAGTAAAATTCCACATTATATCATCTGTCAGACAGCTTAGAAGAACCTGAGTTTTCAAGTATTTATTTCATCAGCCTTTCTGTATAATTATGGCTCGGTAATGTTATTTTCTATTCTAGAGTGCAGATAGAAAATATGTGCTTCCTCTTCTTGATTAAAAGCCATCTTTCATTAAAAGGCACCTCTCTTCCTTTTTGCCTGCATTTTGATGGCAGCACTGGGGGTTCTTTGCAGGTCTTGGCTGGCTGAGGGTGTTCCCTGCCCCATCACTTCTGTCCCAGTTAGATGGTGGCAGAAGCTTTGAAGGATAAAGCCAGTTATTGGATGAGGTGACAGTAATTTTACATTTAAGCAGATAACACTTCCTAGTGTAAAAACTTTTTTGTTTTAGTTTATTTTTTTAATTTTGACTGGGAAGCTCTGCCACTCCATGCTCAATCTGCTGCTGGGGAAAGCAAAAAGAACTAGGTTAGTTTTCTCCCCAGGTAGCCCCAAGCTTTATTTTAGACATGGCCTGGAATTATGTGATCATACTTTATATCCCTGAATTGGTTGCTTTGAGCAATAACTAAGTCAGATCCAAAAGGAGGAATTATTTCATATGGCTAACTGTAGGTTGGACCCTTTTAACACTCAACCTGCATCCTAAATACATTTTACTGTAATTTAATTATCTCTATTCCTATATACGTTATTTACATATATAATACAGTGATTATTACAGGGCTTTGAACTATATCAGAGCACCAGTGAAAATTCAGCTAATTTCTTTTCACCCACAGTGTGGGAGGGAGAGCAGAGCAAGTGTAAGGTCCTTGAGTTATACACATACAGAGAAAATGTTGCTCAGGATAATTTATGTCAGGTTGAGTGTTGAAAACTTATGTGAATTTGTGCATCTGTTGCTTTAAGTTGTTTAAAAATGTCCAGGTGTTCCCAAATCTCTGAGTGTGTAGAATTGAAATCCATAGCCCTGTCAAATACCAGTTAAATCTTATTTTTATTGCTGTGGAAAATTGAGATTCCTGAAACAAAAATCTTTTCATTATCTCTTGGGTTTCTTTCAGGCTTAAGAGTAATTGAAAAAAATCTCAGAATTCATGAAATATGGAGTGTTGTAGGGATCAATTTTTGGTCTTGTCTATAACCTTTCCATCCATACAACCAAGACTACCCATGTTTTATTTACAGGCTGGGAAATAATTGACTTTTTATATTGGAGTGTTTATTTAAAGTCAAAAGAAAAGGACATAAAAGGATTGTGCATGTCCCAGAGAAGAGCATCATTCTTATATAACAAAGTGATTCTCTCAAATAAATTTCTAGCCCAGATTTCTGCAAATTAGAGTTGAATTCAGTTGATTTTTCAGTTCCCATGTTCTTTAAACAACCTCTTCTCCCTCTCTTTACCTCGTTTCCTAAGTTAGTAAATACTTTGTCCCCACACAGTGACCCATGAGGGGTGTTCATAAAACACAAGTATTTAGGGTTTTAGAGTGGACTGGCTCGTGTTTCAAACAATAGATGCAATACATATTTTTGCTAATCACTTTTAGAATATTAACACAGAATACTAACATTGTAGAGTTGGCATTTCCTAAAGAAAATATCTGGAAAATATCACGATCTTGGACAGTTTTGAAAATAAATATTATATAATATTGTAGTTTCAGTTGCAAAAGGAAATTAATTAAAGTAAATGTTAAAGAGGTAAAGGTTAAAAGGTAAAATAAAGGTTAGATTTTTTTTCCTGGAAAACCACAAAAATTGAAAATAAACCCCAAACATTTATTAATGAAGTGTTTTATTTTAGGCTGAGATATGTTGGCAATAATTTCAAACCATTTTCTTTTCTTTTACTTTATAAAAAAGACGTTTTAAAATCTTTTTCCTTTGTAACCTGTCACAAAATCCCCCCAAATATTCCATTTTTTCCCCTTCTCTCTTCCTTTCTCCCTTGGCCCGATGCATTTTCAGTAGTGCTGCTTTGAGATGACTTTCCTTTGATGCCAGTGCTGTTTGTGTCCAATACTGCCATGTTTTCCCTCCCTGTTTTCCCTGGCAAGGCGGCGGGTGTTGGCCATATCCGATGGGATCGAGCACATCGGGAACCTGCGCTGGGAACTCGCACTCTGCCTCCTCGCTGCTTGGACTATCTGCTACTTCTGCATCTGGAAAGGCACAAAGTCCACTGGGAAGGTTAGAAGTCTGGACATTTTATGGTTCTTGTTCTCCAAGCCTCTGTTGCCAGTAATATTTATGTCATTATATATCATTTATCTATTTGGTAGATATAAAATATATTCATATATATATAAATCAGAACAATAGTATTCACATGCATCATGTGTTGGTGGGAGTAACTGCACTTGGGGGTGTATCCATTGTACAATTAATTGTAATTAAGAATCAATTGCATACTTTGCACTGTTTTGTTCCTCTTGGTTTCATGATTTGCTTTTTCCCCTCATTCTCTCAGGTGAGCTCATTGGTTTGGTTTGGGGTTTAATTTAGCAAATCTGGCCAGTCCTTGAAGCCTGAAATCAGTGCTGGGCTCTGTTGATTTCTGTGTCAAATGTGAATTTCCCTGCGAGCTGACAGGAGTTAAAACTCTCAGTCACACGAAAGAGCCACTGAGAGTTTCAATGCACAGAAGCAGAGAGAATTTAGAACATCCAAAGCAGAAATAATGAAAGCACTCAAAGACTCATAAAGATGGACGTGTAATGGGGAAAAAAAGCGAAGTATTTAGTGCTTTTTGAGTCAATGCCATTGAGTACTGGATGCCCAGCAGAGAGACACTGGTTCACAGCCCGAGCAAGGCATGGGGTGAGGGAGAGGCTGGCCCTGGAGGAGTATCAGACAGGGCTCGGAGCAGAATCCATGAATAATCAGCTCCCCAGAGCAAAAGAGACAGTTCTGGAGGGAGGATCTAAACCCAGCCCTGGTTTCTCACGTGGGAACCAAAGGAAAGAGCTTGGTGGGTTGCAACACTTTGTGCATTGAATTTTCAGTTCTGTATTACTTAGTTTGGAGGTGTGGTTGGCATTGTCTGTGTTTTAGTGCCCTGTGCTTGTGACTGTACTGTTAGACATGCAGTGGGTTTTGAAATGTAGAAGATGTCAGAGTGCAACTCTGCAGCTTTGCCAAGCACACACACCTTTCTTACCATCTGGGTGTGTTTGCCAACTGTGCCACACTCCGCCTGGCGCTGCCTTTGGCAGCCAAGGATTTGCACACACAGAGTTCTGCAGCCCTGCTTTGACCGAGTCACTGCAGGAAAACTGCTGAGGAAGACTCCCTAGGGATGTGTATAAACATGAATAGTTCAGAGGAGAGAGGGGGAAAGACCCTCAAGAGAGACATCTGGAGAAGCAAAAGTGATCTAAAGAGATGGCAAGAGAAATGCTCACGTGCCCTTGAAGTGTTCCCTCCAGGGAGGGACAGGAGTGCTTTGGGCCTGGCTGAGGAGCTGCAGCTGCCAGTGAGGAAATGAAAGAGCAAAACTGAGTTTTTATTTCCCACCAGGAGGAATGTCTGAAGATGCAGATCTGTTCTGCCATGGGATAATCTGCCCCGTGCTCTGTGGGTGCACATGTGTGCAGGCACGCAGGGCTGGGCAAAACTGCACTGCTCTCCCACCAGGAGCAGGGGTTGGGAGGCTGTGGGGATTGTAGCAAGGATGGATTTTACATTTCTGCACTTTAATTCAGGATTTTATTGTTCTTCTGTTCTTAAGACATGAGATTCCCTCAGTTTGTGTCATTTCCTCAGAAACAGATCGTGCCTTTTGGGAGTGGTTAACCTGTTTGACCTTTTTTCCTCTCTTTTTTTAATTCCTTTTTCTGATAGCTTAGCTAAAACCTTGGCTTACTGGTAGGTGGAGTAAATTGCATTTGATTTCATTTCAATATGACTTTGGTAACCATCTTTCTGATGAGGTTAGGAGAAGCAGACCGAGAAGGGGATGCGTCTTGCCCACTCAAAATAGAATGGTAAGATTTTCAACTAAGCAGAAAATACACATAGCCTTGCAACAGAAGTGCAGAAAGAAATGAATGAATAGCCAGTGTTCAGCTTTAGAGGTCTCAACCTTAAAAGACTTGGATCAGGGTGCTGTGAGAGGTAAACTCATCATGTGTTTGCCCTCTTCAGATCAGTTTGACAAGAGCAGCAGTTCTGTTTCCAGTCAGACTCGTGAGTTCCCATGTTCCTGGGGAGACATTGTGCCATTCCCCACTCTGCCTGTGCAGAAGCTCCATTGCCACTCAAAAAACGTGCAGTAAGAAGCTTTCATAGCCACTATTGGTAATTTCTTTTTCCAGTTCCATTCCTTTAATTAACAAAGAAAGCTTTTTGCTGGATGAATGTGTGACATTGTGGTGTTCCCAGTGATAACTTTTTTCTTCCTGGACAAAAGTTTACTGTTTAGGTGTATTTAAGGATTTTAATGTTCTTATATTTGCCACTTATTACAGCCAAAGTCACTGGAAATCTGTGCCATGTCACTGCATTCCCAGATCAGCTACACAGAGATGGCAGTCAGGTGTTGTGAATGTTACAAAGGAGTTAAATGTTCCAAAACATAAATGATGGGGCAGGTTTCTGGGCTGCAGTTTCCATTCCTGATATACTGGCATTTCTAAAATCCATATTTAAGCTCTTCCAGTCATAGGCTTTCCCATGAAATTGAATTAATTTCATGCTCATTTCTAGGAAACATTTAAAATTGACTCCTGGATTTTTTGTCACAATAATAATGGGTTTAGACCGGCCTGTTAAATTGGTTAGTATTAGAATATCACACTGCTTGTATGACCCCTAAGACCAATACCCATATAATTTTGGGGTCTTTTTGAATGAGTTCTCATTAGTATCACAAAGATTGTTAACTTTACGCTGTTTCTCCACTTGATGTGCTTTAAAACCACCACAGGGGGAGAGGCTGATAAATACAGAGGGTGCTGCTGGAAGGTGGGATCAGGAATGTTGTAAACCCAGAGCTAAGAGCCTTAGGCCCCTCTAAAGAGCTGGGGATGTTGCTGTAAAACAAATCTTGAATTTTTTTAGATCATAAGCAACCTTGGAAATGCCTTGCACGCTGTCTCATGAAGCTTCTGACATGAAGATGGGTCTGTGTGTCACCTGCTGCCCCTTTTCCCTCTGTAGCGTCTCTCTTAACCATGGCCCAGAGGGCACTGCTGAAAGGTTTCACTGTGCTGCATGAGAAAAAGCACTGATACAGCTCCTCTCTCTACATAAACATGAGTTGTCTAGGGTGCTTGATTAAAAATTCCTGCAAGTCTAAAGCTAAAATAATAGATTAATGATTGCACAGTATCTTCTCATGAAACATTTATGGCTTTTCTCCTAATTTATCACTGGGTAGCCTCATGTTATCCATTGCATCGCTAAAAAGGGTACTGTTCAGTTTGCAGTTCTTCACTGAAAACTCTCAGAAATGACCTTGGGAGCTTTCTGGGTGATATAGTTGTTGTCTCTAAACAGAAAAGGATGAGCTGCTCTGACATTTCACTTGTCACTTCCATTATTCAGTGAAGTATTTCACTTTCTGCCATGACGTCAGTGGAACAGTTACAAACACCATAGGGAGGCAGAGAACTTTCTTTTCTCCAAAGAGCAGCAGTACTGCTTTACCTACCACAAATACGCAGTATATGTATAAGTGATAGCATAAGTTCTTATTTAACTCTTATGCTCTTCATTTTTGATTTTTCCTGTGTGTGTACTAGTGCCTTAGCCTTCAGTGTTCTCCATGGGGTTCTGATGGGACCCTGTCTCATTCTAAATGTGGCGTTTGCCAAACTTGGCTAGATTCTCTACAGTGTCTCAGGTTTTTCATGGTTTGAGTATTTTATTTAACCTCTACAAAAAAAACTTAGACAAGAGTCTAGTAAACGCTGCTAAAGTGCATTTAAAGCTGTGATCCATAGGAGGGTTTTAGGATGTACTTGGTGAGGGAGCTGGGGGGGCTCAGCCTGGGGCAAAGGAGGCTCAGGGGGGACCTTCTGTTCTCTACAACTCCCTGCCAGGAGGGGGGAGCCAGGTGAGGGTCAGGCTCTGTCCCAGGGAACAAGGGAAGGAATAGCCTCAAGCTGTGCCAGGGGAAGTTTAGATTAAATATGAAGAAAAACTTCTTCACCAAAAGGGTGGTCAAGCCATTTCAACAGGCACTGGGCAGGAAGGTGGTGGAATCACCATCCCTGGAAGCGTCCAGAGGGATGTAGCACGTGGGAACCTGGGTTAGTGGTGAACACAACGATGCTGGTTGATGGTTGGACTCGCTCTTTGGTGGTCTTTCCCAGCCTCAGTGATTCTGTGATACTATGGAATGAATGTTGTGGCTGCAGGGCTGTTGTCCTTTGGAGTGCTGCACTGTTCCTTGCTTAATTATCTCCACTGATCAGGTTGATTTGCAGAGCTGAATGCACTGAAGGGCCACTCGAGTGTCAAGAAGTGTCTCAATTAGAGGTATTAAAACCCCAGAGATAAGAGAAACCAGTGAGGTATATCCTCCTTGGCTGGGGTGACTTGACTTAAACCCATTAATAATAATAATAGGAAAAGGGCTTGGAATGGAGTTTTGACATGATTGTTAATCTGTGAGTGTGGTGAGCAGGAAACAGTCACTGAAAACTGTACCATTTATAACGAATAAAATAAAAATGTACTAATATATACTTATTTCACAGCCACATTTTAGGAAGGGGTAACTAAAGGTGTAGAGCCCTGGATTTTATCACTCTGTAGTGATTCTGAAGGCCCCCTGTTCCAGCTTGTAGTTTTGGTAGGCCTGAACAATTCAATATAAAATAGACACCTGAGCTGTTCAAAGTTTATTCCAACAAATCAAATGCTTCACTCGGGGGAAAAAAAATAAGGCTGCAACTGTATTTAACTCTTGCTTACATCTCATTTTTCATTTTTCTGTCGAGAAAAATCCCCAGAATTTCTATGAACAATTTAAAAAGCAATGTAGAAGCTCTCCTCTGTTTTCATGCTCCTGCTCCCTCCTCCACATGCATTGGCAGGACAGGAGAGTGTAGGATAGTGTTCGGATGTTCCACTGCACAGCCCCCAGACAACTTCTTTATCCAGACATACTCATGGTAAATTATTTTCACATCCCATCTTATATTTCTCTTTGTTTTGTGAATGATTTATACAGTTCAGAACTTCAGGATTTGAAGGTTTTCCTCCTTTCTTTCCAAACCTTAGCTTTTTGTTCTGGTTCTGGGGCAAACTGCAGTGCACTCAGTTTGAGTTTAGTGCCTTTAAAATAATCTCTCTTGCTATTGGGAGACCTGAATAGTATTTATATTTCTGACTCTGGCTGATTTAGTATTAATTGAGGGAGGACCCAATTTTACATCTCTCTCATAGCAGTGCCTCTCCCTCAGTGTCAGAATGCTTTCTAATTTACAACTGTGCAAACCCAGGTCTGGCATATGGACCTAAACCAAGGGAAATAATGGAAGAGAGGATATTGATCTGCTTAAAAATATGAGCAGAAAGAGAATTCAGCATATCAAGATGAATGCATGAAAGAAGAGGGAGAGCTGATAGGTTAGGTTGTTCCTTTCCCTTGAGCTGATGACACTGCAAGGTACCCAAAGATACCACTCTCAAAGCCCCCAAATTCAGACATGGACTTTTCATACCTTTTCCCCATCACTTTCTCTGCCCTCCCTTCAGGAGTTAAGCTTTGCTTGCCAGCACTTAAGACTCAGTCTCTAGTCCCAAAGAAAATTTATTTCTCAATAGCAGGCTATATAAAGGTCTTAATGGATTCAGTGAGGCAGAAAGAAGGAGTAAAAGGACAGCAGCAAAAAAAAATAAGAGAAAGATGTGTGGAAGGAAAAAAAAAAAAGAACTAGGGCCCATTGTAGGAGCCCAGGAAAAGGAACTAGGCAGCAACGATTGTATCTCCTGAAGTGTCTTTTGTTTTGGGCTGAAGTAACAGCAAAGAATAGCCCTTCACGGAGAGGCTTTAACACTCTGTCCAAGACTGATCTCTGTATTCAAAGAGGGAAAGTAGAACATTCATGAGATGCATGCAGAGTTCCTGCTCTCCGCCTCCTCTGTGTGAGCTTTTAAAACTAATTTTTTTCCACTCTCCTGTGGGCTGAGCATTTAAGGACACCTCGCATTTGTTAAAGAAAAAAAGATGTTTGTGCCTCTTCTGTGGTTTTATCAAATTTGTGTTTGACAGCTGGGGAAAGTATCAAATACTGAACTTAAATGAAAATCACGCTGTTGTGATTTCATTTCTTCCCAGGTGCATCTTACCAGCAGAGATCCACTTGTACCTGAATACTTAGCGTGGCTCCAAGCCCTGCTCCATAGCTAAATCAGCACTCAAGGACAGGGCAGGGCACACGCAGGTCTGGGACGTTTTGGGCAGAGAAATCACCTGCTCTGTGTGTGTAAAAACCAGGACTGGGGTGGAAGGGGGCAGAGTGTGATATTTGCAATGGTAATGCAGTGAGATTTGCTGCAAAATTCAAGGGGAGGGCAAAAAGCACAGATGAACCTCGAGGTATTTCTGTAGGAGAAATACATTGATAGGCTAAAAGTACCACATACAGGTGATTTTTCCATGGAGGTGCTAACACATGTAGCTTCAAGACTGGGTCATTATTTGCAGTTTGCAAAGCAGGTTTAGGTCTTCATCCCCATGGCACTCTATGCCAAGGTTATGGTATATTCCATTTCTGCCAGTAGAAAGGTGGTCCCTTTAGTTTCTGCAGGTCAGTACAGGCCAGATTTTTGGCTATGTCTACGATGTGAAGATGCTTTTGTAGTACAAGTTTTGTTTACAAGGCTGTCCTTGTGAGCTTTACAAACTCTAATTCTCTATCCCACCCCAGTGTCAGCTCGAGTGGAGTGAATCCAAACTCACTCTTAAGAATGGGAGAGCTTAATGAAATTAATTGCCACACGAGCAACAAAGGCAGCTCCAGGCAGCCTCTGGTGCTGTGCTGGTGACTAAAACACAGCCCCAGGAGAGAGTTGGCTGCCTTGAGCCTGCTATTCACTCCTGCTGCTGGGCAATTGAAACACTTGGGTGAGTAAAAAGGAGAAGACAAAACTCCAAACATCCTGTATGAGCTTGGTTGTATCATAGAAAGTAGACACTTGGTGTGTCTACACCTAGTAGATAGTTGTGTGGTAGGAAGGCACTGCTCTTAATTAACTGTAATAAAAATCCTTGGAGTCCTTCCTGTGGTTATAAAATGTGTTCATTGCCATCTGAGGTAACTCACTGTGCTTCAGGTCAGTGAGGATTTTTGTGGTTTCCTTTTATTCATGGAGTGCCTTACTGAGGGCACAATCTCAGTGTACCGAGTCTTGGCTGAACACAGATGCCTCTGCTCCCCTGAGAGCTCACCTTTGCATCCCCAGGGTCACTGCTGGCATGAAGGCACAGCACACAGATCAAAGCACTTGCCTAAAAGAGAAAAATTAGTCTGTGGCACCAACATACTCTTCGGTCACGCCATCTTCCAGCCTTATATTTTTATCATGGGATTCCTCTCATTTCTCCTATATGTCACCTTTTCTTCTCAGCCTGAAAATCTGCTCCAAGCCACAAAGAAATTGCATCACACTGTCAAATCAGTGCCCCAGAGGTCAGCCTGGAGGTGATGTAGGGGCTGAGTTTAGGGGCTGGTTAGTAGGGAAGGTACAGTGCAATAAACCTTTCATCGAGGTGTGACTAACTGCATCATAAGAGATGTGGGAGCCATAGGGGATGGAAATGTGGAGAATGAGGGTCTGGATGATAAGGATGATAATTTAGGGGACTATTTGTTGTACTTTTTTATTGTACTTAATGCACAAGTAGTATTGCAAATGCTTTATGGTGAATCTATCCCTCAGCTGTCACCATGGTGATAAGAGCTCGTATTCCTCAGTGGGTAAAAGAAGTTGGGCTGTCATCCCCTGGGGAGACAAAACCCCACCATTTTCCATATAAATGATAAGCTTTTTATTTTCCTGTAAATGTCGTGTGCTTCCCAATAGAATCACAGAATGGTTTGGGTTGTCAGGGGTCTTCAAGGGTCATTGGCATCACACAAGACAGTTCATAGAATCACAGAACCTCCTGAGTGGAAGGACCCAGAAGGATCATGGCAGTCCAACCCCTGGCCCTGCACAGGACATCCTGAGAAGGTTGTCCAAACCCTCCTGGAGCTCTGGCAGCCTTGGGGCTGTGACCACTGCCCTGGGCAGCCTGGTCAGTGCCCACCACCCTCTGGGGGAAGAACCTTTTCCTGAGATCCAACCCTGACACAGCTCCAGCCCTTCCCTGGGTGCTGTCCCTGGTCCCCACAGAGCAGAGCTCAGTGCCTGCTCCTCCTGGGTGAGCTCTGACCTCACTCTTCTCCGGTTGCATGATAAGAAAAGATGTGAGTCTACTATAGGCATATCTTCTTTGCCTGCCAGTTTACCAATCACTTTTCCCCCCATCGTTTACTGCACAAGATCAAATAATGCTGTGTATGCTCAGAAAACTGCAGAATTGCCTGATAAATCATTGTGAGATGGCCACTGACTAACACACCTGCCTGAGTGCTTGGAAGATTGAGAGACTGCATTGCAAACAGAGTCTCAGATGGGACTAGTTTGGGTGCAAAGTTCTAGGGAAATTCCTTATTCCTGTTGCACTGGTGTTTCAGGCTTTTAATATTTGCAACTATTTAAAATGTCATGCATTTACTTGCTGACTTCTCACATGCTGGCTGCAGGGGCTCTTTACCTCCTTGCATGGCTCAATATATTGATTTTTGCTGACTGACACCTTTTAGCTTTTGTGGCTACCTGAAGGAGGAGTTCTAGCTGGGAAACCTCACCTGTCATCTCTTTTGGGAGTAGAATCCTGCAGTCTTCATTGCCTGGGTTCATGCAGGAGTGTGTGTTGCTGCTTTTGTTTGTTTGAGGTTTTCTGTAAAGACACATGAGGAAAACCACGAGTATGTGAGCACCAGATCAGTGGTGCCTGCAGTGAGAGCCTTTTAGAGTTAACCACGAGGTTAAATTCATGTGCTGCCTTATTGCTCCCCTATTTCTGCCCTGTAAAACCGGTAGCACAACTGGGAATACAGGTGCTCGTGTGGGATCATTCAGACCCACTGGAAACTGTTTTCATAGAAGTGGACTTGTCCCATGTGAGGAATTAGTCGTCCCATGTGAGGAATTAATCATCCCATAGTAAACCTTTTTTAAGCAAAATGAAGCCTTCTGTGCACGTAAGTAAATAATATCTGTTGTGTATAAAGGCAGACTAGATGGCATTCAGAGGTCTGAAAATCCTGGAAGGTTCTGGAGAGGAACAGCTTTGATTTATAAAAGCTTGAACATTTTAAGACCTTTCTAAAGTGTAAAAAACAACTCCTCAGTTGATTAATTAGTCCTAATTTATATTTAAAATTCTTCCTGATTGTTTTTTAAAGTTGACTTTTCCTTGATTAAATAGCAGGCTTTAATTCTGAGATATTTGTGGCTCTGCAAATTCCCTGCTTGATGTGAGCTCTACATAAACACTTTGCTGGCAGTGATGAGCTCAGGCAGCCTGCTGAACTTTGCTTCCTCGTCTCCCTGCCCACAACCAGGGGGCACCTCTTCCTCTTTGTGCACTTGAATGTTAAACAAACAAAAAAACCCAACAAACTTTATAGTTATAGGATGCCATTATTTCATTTGCCATTCTAATTCGAGGCTGGCCGATTTATGGTGGAGATGAAATAATGAACTTCAATCAATAGCCTCTTCAGGGTTAAAAAAATTGCTAAACCCAAAATGTACACCCCTTTTAAACAAAGTACAGCCCGCCCTCTAGGTATAAGGGACAATAAAGCCATGATTGTGTCATCAGACACTGCTAGAGCTGTGTCTGCTTGCCAAACTGCAGTGCTCATTTTGCTAAGGGCTTTCTGCAACTTTCCACCTGTAAAAATTATATGCAGACCTCCACTTGCTTCACAGAATTATTTGGGCACTCTGTGTTTATAGCTGTTGGAATTTTTGCATTAGCAGTGTGTTAACAGCATATTAACAGTGTGAGAAACACCCCTTCTAACTAATGGAGAGCACACTCTTAGGCATGTTAGTGTTGAGAATTGTTGCAGCCTCTATTCTATTCTATTCTCTATTCTATTCTATATTCTATTCATCAGTGTAACTCCTCTGAGGACACTCAGGCCATTGCGAAGTGTAGGATTAATGCTGAGTGTGGAAAATAACATTTTGGAGACTGAGGAAGCACTTGGAGGATGCAGGTCATTGCACTGAGCCCCTGAGATTTCTCTGAGCTGTATTTACTAGAGGTATTTATCTTGGAGAGAAATCTTCCTGCTCTCCTCATTTGGCATTTAATAACAGCAAAAATGTGGTGGCATTAATGAAACAGTATATCTAAAAAGTTTTGCCATTTCTTAGTTCAGGCTGTGTCTCTGCTTAGGCTGGTAGGGTTAGTGGGACTCACGAGTGAATCCTTACCTCCTTTTCAGTGCACATTCACCAAAACCTGCTGTAATCCCATGCACTGTGAGCTTTAATTTAATAAAGTGAAACTTCTTAGGACCCCAGGGAATGGCTGGAGCTATGCCAGGGCAGGGTCAGGCTGGACATCAGGACAAGGCTCTTCCCCAGAGGGTGGTGGGCACTGCCCAGGCTTCCAGAGCTCCAGGAGGGTTTGGACAATGGGACAGGGACAGGGTGGGATTGTTGAGGTGTCTGTGCAGGGCTGGGGGTTACATTAGATAATCCGGAAGGGTCCCTCCCAACTACGCATATTCTCTGATTTTCTTGATGCCCTGAATCAAATTTTACTATGAATTTGACCAGGGCCTATTGAGGCTGGAATGGATTCTTGAAGTGTAAGGAACTGTGATTTAAAGGCATTTTTTCAGGATCCAGCCCACTCTCAGGATCACTCCCACTTTTTTAGCAGCTGTTGGCACATTGTTTGTCAGTGATTAGGTCATTATTAAGTTCTGCATGTATCAGGAAAGAATCTGAGTATCTGCATTTACCATTATTTAGTGCTTAAATGCAGGTGCTCATATAATTAATTTCAATAATGCGATAAAATTAACTGCTTCGACATGTTCTATAGGCATTTTGTGGGTTCTGGGCTTTACTGAGTATGTCTGGATGGAGGGAAAATTCTGCTCTTGTAGTCTAACAAATGCATGTTTTGGGGCAGGATCTGTTAGTTTTTACCCAAATATGTGAAAGTCTATCTTTGCATTTGGTCTAGACAGTATATTTTTGGGATTAAACAGGAGGCCTGTAGACCCCATCAAAAGAACCAACAAGCTTGAAGAGCAATTTTAGCAGACAAAAAGCCAGATCTTGATTTTAATGGTGCTGGGCAATCTGGAAACAAAAGCAGCTGGGAAATAATTCCAAGTAAGAAGTATTTAAAAAACTTGCTGCTGCTTAAGGAATAGTTATGGGGAGAAATAGCTCATCATCTAAGGAATGTGAGCTGCTGCACTGCATGGAGATTGTCTGGCCTGGCTGCTTTCTCACTGATTTCCAAGTTTAACTGGGTTCCTGCCCTGGGAGAGGCTCTGAGAGCACTTTGGACTCAGCCCTTCCCCATATATTTGTTCCCCTCCTTTTGGAACTTTTGATCGAGATATCCCTTCCACCCATTCAGTAAAAAGGATCCCAAATCAAAATTGAATAGAATGTTGTTTTGTTGGGGTTTTCTTATTGACTCAATGAATTTTGAAGTTTTCATTTCCTTGCAAAGGAAGCTGTTCAGTGTGACTCAGACTTTTATTTACCTGCTTATTGCCTTCACCACCATGTGAATAAAAATAAGGACTTGCAGGACTCTGCCAGGTACTGATTTTAATGTGTCCCAGCCAAGACCTCAGTGTGATGTGGTATTAGAAGTGTTTATTCCTCTCTGCTCTTATTCTTTCATGTAGAATCTTTTGCTTCCTGTGATCACTGTGCATTGAACAAGGTTCTTGTGTCCCTTCACTGAGTGTCCTCTCCTGGCCCCGGTTTTCTGGCTCATCTTGCACTCCCAGGGAATTCTTCTACTTTGGTACTCATTCTCAGCTCTCAAACGTCATTAAATGTTCTTAGCTGCTGGGTTTTGAATTTATTGCTGCTCTGAGTGAAGCTGTGTGCACTCACACACGATTCAGTGGCAGTTCAGAAGAAATTCTGCAGTTTCTAGGCAGTCTGGGTGAGGATGGTTTACTGGTTTATTCTGGAGCAAGATTCCCTCTGGGGATAAACAAAGACAACAAACAGAAGATGGTGCTGAATAAACCTATAAAACACAAGGAGAAAATAGAAAAACCAGCTATTTTGCTGGTTCCACCCCCTCCCTCCCTCCCAATCATACAAATCCACTCAGCAGGTATCCTGTTGGGTTTTTGCTTTTGTTTCTTTTCCTGCATATGAATTTTTAGCTTTAAAACGTAGGTTGATCTTGAATGTTTTCCTCCTTTTGATATGCTTTTTAAAACCTTTTGAATCAGCTGTCATTCCTTTATACTGTTTTATGCAATTTCCCTTGTAAATCCAATTATTGTGGAAAAGATCTCTTTTCACTTGGCCTTTGTATGTAGGTAGATGCTGTAGAGTCAGACCAGCAAAAGCCTCTTTTTCAAACAATGCTGTGTTGAACACTTCACTGTATCCCATGGCAGCCAAAAAAGAAGATGTTTTATAGTGTTATCATCTGCTTTTAACCTCTAGGAAGCTAAAATTTGGGAAAGTGGCAAATCTTAGTGAAGCCAAGATGTCTGGGCTGACTGTGGCATGCAGGACTACGTCTAAAATGTTGGTGGAAATTATAGCCAGATCGGTGATACCACACAGACACCAGAATGTTGGTACTTCCAGTCTAGCTCTCCACAGTCACAGCATCAACTAAACCAATAGATTAAATAACAACAGGTTGAAAACACCCAGACAAAAATAAGGATGAGCTGGGCATGGGGTCAGGTCAGGTTTTTCCATACACCTCTTTAATACTGAGTTAAGGCTGGCAATTCCTGCATTGATGCTACCTGTGTTCATAGTCCCATGCAGCAATAGAGGATTTTAGGACTAGCAGATTAGTAAACCAGTAATTTTCTGAAGCATCAAGTGAAATTTTATTCCATTTATAAAATGCAGTCAGTTCCTTATAGGGCAAACAACCTGGAGCATGGCAGGACATAATTCCCTCAACTTCCTAACCTCCAGGTTCTGTTTTGTTCCTGGAATTCTGGTTCAGTTTTGTTCCCAGCAAGAGCCAAACACAGGACTGAAGTTCACTGCTTGCTATTTAGCCTCACCTGCTCCAGGGCTGCTGGGAGGGAGTGTGTGAACCTCAGGCTGGTGTGTCCTGTACCAGCTTTGGCCACAGATCTCTGTGGGTTTGTGGCTCAATTCACTGCTGACAGGGCTTCCTCCTTATTCTCTACAGGGTGATTTATCACATTTATCATTTCTTCTGCATTTTCTCACAAGCAAGATCACCTTCATTCAAACCTCTGTGGCATGATCTGGCTGGAGTGTTCAGAAAAGCACCTTTTCATTTTGGGCAAGAAGTTCAACAGTCCCAGGAGTCAAATGTGAACCTGTGCACGTATTTGTGCTTTAAATATACGTGGGTATGGAAAGATGAAACTGGCACCTTGTTCAGTTCTCCTGATCTTTATGGTGCTTCACTCATGAAATCATTGCAGATATACCTAAATATATATATAATTACCCTTGAGAGATACAGACATCTAAGTCTCTGAAAGTTTCGGTATTTAAACTTCCAGTACTTGGTACTCAACTTACTTCCTATACTTTGATACTTAAACTTCAATTAAACATCTATTCTTAGGATCTTTGGTCTTACTGCACTTTCAATTTAGCATCTAAGTATAGTTTAGGGTTGCTAGATGTCAGCAGATTCCTTTCCACACACTTGGATATCTAAATATCTTTGCAAACTTGTCTTTCAACTACATTGTAAGAGGACAACTTGGTGCAAAAACTAGCACCAGAAATTTTTATTTTGTTTCCAACTGCTTCAACATTGGCATTGCTCTGACAAGGGTTTAAAAAAAGCAGTTAGAGCATTGGGATGCAAATTAACATACCAAGCAATTAAAGTCAATTAAAACAGGATGCAGTGTAATTAGAAACAGTTGTGCTCACATTGATATTCAGAGAGGTTCGATGTGTTGAAAGAAAAGAAAACAATTCAGGAAACTTTTAATGCCTACAGATGTGATGATGATGATACTAATAATGGCCCTGATTTCTCAAATGCCCCATCCTCCCTCACCTCCTGAGCGCTTGGGAAGCAGGAGGAAATGAGAACTGATGCAGTGGGATTACTGGGAGGCTCCAAGAGCCCCTGCAAGTGGTGCCTGCTCTCCCCTCGGACAGGGGGCACCAACCTGGGCCAGTGCAGGAGAAGGTGCACTTTGCAGCCTCATTAACACCACACCAATAAATCATCAGCAGTGTCAGCTGGATTGGGAATGGTGCCTCTCTCCCAAACATGCTTCCTTGGTATCTCTTTCATTGTTGTTTTGCATATCTGCATTGGTGTTTATGGCCAGAAACACTGGGCCAGTTGGGCTGTATTTATATCCCCTTTCTGCATGGCAACCAGAAAGGAAGGCAGAGTCTTCATTCCTCTAAAGCTGAGGCAGAAATACCCTGATGACAAAAAACTATACCAGAGGTGGTGGTTCTAGTACTTGCAGCTTTAATGGGTGAGGATAGGCTGGGGAAGGCTTTTGGGAAAGCAAACTGAGGTGCTTAAATCTGCAAGCTTGGAATACAGACTGGGATTACAAAGGCCCCTTCACCTGACCTCTCTTGGGTAGAGAGAGGAGTGGGTTTGGCTCTTCCTTGGTGGAGCAAATACCCCCTGAGGAACCCAGGGAGAAAGATGCAGGATTGCTCTGGTGAGATGTGTCAAGGCAGTGGTGGGATGTGCAAGGCAGCAGTAGATGTGCTGCACACCAGGGTGTGAATGAAGCACCACGCAAGGAAATGTTATTACAGGTACTCAGTGTCATCAAATGTATGTGGCTGCTGGCTACCCTCTACTAAAAACAACTATTGATTTGAAACAAAGAGAAAAAACCAGCTGACAAAGAACTAAATACAGAAACATGACAACCATTAGCTGGCTGCACCATCCCTTCCACCTAATATAAGACTCAGAGCAGGGCCATGTCCATTGTGTGCGTTTCTCTTTTAGTTCTCATTACCTGATGATCCCTTTTTATTTGAAACTGAAATGTGTAGAGACAAGTTCTATTTGAACTCTGCCTGCCTTGCCACTAACAGTCAATAATGGAAGCAGTGGGATAAAGCTTTCCATTTGGCATTGTATTGACCTAGGAATTCATCAGTTCAGGTGTCTGAGACCTCTAGGGTGGTCTCATGGTGGTCTCAGTTTCCTGGGGAAATCATGGTTTGTGTTTTAAAAAGGTGTAAGGCACGTGAAAGAGAACTCACGGGGAGAGTGAAGTGTCTAAATATCTCTTATGGCTTTCAGTTCCTCCACCTCGGAGTGTACCTGCACAAAAGGTCATTTCATTTTTGGGTTTAAATACTCAGCATGGTCTCAAAATCAGATTTCAGTTCATCAGTTATGAAAATGTGTTTAAGAGCTCTTTCATAGGTCCGTTCTCTGATGGATCGCTTTCATTTACACAGGCAGGAGACTTGAATTCAAAATGCTTATTTTTCAGGGTGTATTTTCCACCAAATGATTTTTTCCATTCTTTCAGCTTTTTGAGTAATTTTGGCTTTTGGAAGGCAGGTGTGTAAGAGTATCATCTCATGTTACAACAGTTGTACCTACTCTGCTATAAAGAATTATGGAGATTTAATTTTAAGGTAGTTATTCTTTAAAAAAATATTTATAGAGACATGGAATTTATCATTTAATCCATCCCTGAGTGTGAACAGCTATGTACTTCTCTCAGGTTTTTGATTGTAAAATGGGACCAACTTTGCTCAGTTTTTCCTCTGGAAAACATGACTTCTTGCAGGTTTCCAGAAAAACTCAGTCATTCCTCACGTAGGGAGTAAACTGATTTCTGGGGATAAAAAAGTCCATATATCTGAAAACAGAAATTGCTGGGCTTGAGCACCTCAGAAATTTTGCCTGAAGGTGCTTCGTATGATATATTTTTCTATAGCAAATCCCAAGGAAATACAGCATTTGATCTTTAGGCTTGGTGAAATGTTTATTCCTCAAACACAGACATGCAGGCAAAGCAGTTCTTAAGAGATGACAGTTCAGTAATTACCAGGTTGCATATATTGGTCCATAATGCAAATACTTAATTAACTGCTATGATGAGTCCCTTCTTTCCCTGTGCTTGTGTTTGGAATAGTAGGTGGTATATGTGCACATACACAATGGCACAGTGTCTGGTCACCTGTCACAAAGGGACAGAAAACAATATACTCAAGGACAGCTTCCCAATCTCTCTCTCTGAAAGAGATGTTGATCCTTCCTACAGGACATAAAGAATTCAGGAGGGAGTATGTTGGAGGACAAAACTCACCTGCATGAAGCATCAAGTGCATTTTTCCTCCAGAAAATTACTTGTTTGTTGTTTTGTTTTTTTTTTATCTAATGACAAAATGGATGTGGAAATGAGGTTTTGTTGTGGTTGGAAGAAAATGTTTCTCTAATGCTTGCTTCTTCTCACTAGGTTGTGTATGTAACAGCCACATTCCCCTATATCATGCTGATGATTCTCCTGATCCGTGGGGTAACGTTGCCAGGCGCTTCAGAGGGCATCAAATTCTACTTGTACCCGGACATTTCCCGGCTCTCTGACCCTCAGGTAGGATCATGGGCCATGTGTTTGCCTCTCTGGCTGGGAAAACTGCCAGAGTTTCTCGATTCTGAAGTCTGAATGGATAATTGTTCCTAGTTGGAGATGTTTGGAATGCCTTATGTGTGTTGGAACACTTCAGGTTTTGAGTTGAGAAGCACCTTGGTTGGTAAATGGAATTTGCAGGACTGTTCCATTGCAGTTGGTGCTGCTGCCACTGAGGGGCCAGAGCGTTGCCACTGCTTGAACAGGAACAAATTTAAATGAGACTTAACCCTTTTATGGTTCTTTGCTCATTCCAAGTCTAAATCTCAGTCAAGATTCGTAGAGAAATTATTAATTGAGGTGATTGCTGCCTTTGAAACAGAAGTCTCTACATGCAGCCAAAGCGGAACAAACTAAACCAGGAGCTCTGCCTGGTTTGTTGTTTCCAGAGTAGAGCTGACTGTGGAAATAAGGGGTTTGGTTGGTTATTTTTTTCCAGTGACAGATAAGTAAAATAAAACAGTTACTATATATAGTTTGTCTGCTCCTGAGGAGAGAAAATGACACGATCTCTATAGAACCTGACAGGTTGCAGACAGTGTTTTACTTATCTGGTTTGGCAATGTAAAAGACATACACTGTTGCTCCTAAGGCTGTTACAATATTAAATAGATCCTGAGATGGAGACAGAAAGGAATTTGGGAATATTTGTCAAAAGGAATTTTTTTAATCTGCTTGGTGAAAATGTGTCAGCATAATTTTTTTTTTTCATCTCTGCTTACTGAAAACGTGTATTTTATTGCAAAAGACAATGGAGGGGACCCTTTGAAATGACTGACTAGTGTCGAGTTTGCTTTAAGCAAGTCATATTTCTACAGAAGAAAAAAAAAAAAACAAACCAAAACCAGAAAGCAAAAGATTCATTAAAAATATTGAAACTATTAGAGGCAAATTTAACCACGTTGCCTCTTTTGGATTCTACGTTTCCATCATTCCGTGTCAGCAGAGATGGGAAGTGAGGGAAGGGCTTCAGAAGTGCTGCCAGAGCATCAGATTGCCCAAGGCCACCTTGCTTGGGGGTAGCCCCAGGTGAGCTGGGAAATCAGCCCAGTAACGGGGGGAGATAACGGGGTTCTCTGACACACTCCCAGTTACCTGTCTGCAGCAAAGCCCTTCACAGTCTCCCCACTTTCCACTGAGCCCTGGATGTCTGTGATAGCTGAGCCAAGGGCTTTGTCTGCCATGAGCTTGGCTGAGAACAAGTGTGGCATTAGGGGTGTTTTGCCCAGTTCCAACCGGTGTTTCACCCACTGTGTGGCTCTGGTGGCTGGAGTTGCCCATTGCCCTAAGCAGGAGTGTCACTGAATGCCCCTCTGGTGCCACACCGTGATCATTGCTCCACCTGCAGAGTCTGGTGTGGAGTCATAGAATGGCCTGCATTGGAAGGGACATTAAAGTTCATCTCATTTCACTCCCTGCCATGGGCAGGGACACCTCCCACCAGCCCAGGGTGCTCCAAGCCCCGTCCAACCTGGCCTTGGACACTCCC
>JAWWEW010000023.1:18286034-18336174 GCA_035583185.1 Anabacerthia variegaticeps
GACACTCCCAGGGATCCAGGGGCAGCCACAGCTTCTCTGGGCACCCTGTGCCAGGGCCTGCCCACCCTCTCAGGGAAGAATTTTTTCCTAAAATCCCATCTAAACCTCCTCTCCTTCAATTTGAAGCCATTCCCCTTTGTCCTGTCACTACATGCTCTCATAAATTGTCCTCCTCTTTGCTGTAGCTCCCTTCAGGTCCTGGAAGGCCACAATTATGTCACCCCTAAAGCTTCTCCTTTCCTCAGAGGAGAAATGCCCTCCTTGTATGAACAGGGGGTAGTTGTGTTGCTCAAGTGTGGGTTCCTCCTCTCTGGCAGTGGTGGGCAAGGAGCCTGATAACAGGATTTTGCCATGCCTGTGGATTTTTCACATGCCACCCACACCCTGCTTCTGTTTGTCATTGACGGAGGGCATGCAAGCCAATTGTCAGCTCCAAGCAGGGCTCGTATGCCTATTTACTGCCCTGGTTTCATTTGCAGAGCCACAAGTTGTTGCCATGCCAATGTGCCAAACATACAGCATTAGTGTAGCACTCTGGGAAGTGCAAAACCCCTTCAGACACGTGTGTGGGGCTGCCTGGGCCACACTGAGAGCTCAGCTGGGGCTCAAATGCCTTTTGGGGATGCTCAGGGGATGCTTTCATGAGCCAAATTCCTCCTGTGGCACACGTTGCTGTGCTTCAGCCAGGGCATTTTAAGCACCTTTTAGTGAAATATGTCATAATAGTGAACACTAGCACAGGTAGTTGAACTGTAGGATGCATGAGGAGCTGGTTTCAGAGAAGTGTTTTTGTGTTGGAAAAAATGTTATTCCATCAAAATCGAAGGATTTCTTGTTGGGAATAATTAATTGAGTATTTGGAGAAAGATTCCAGAGTCATGGGTGGGACCTCCGGGCAGTTTTCAAGAAATAAAGGAAGTTTGGCTTTTCAGTCATAAAATAGTATTTGGCATGACTAATTTTATTTAAAAAAATAGTAAAACAGCAATGCTTTAGTGGAAACAAGAATGATATATAGACATTTTCCATTTTATGTAGATGTAGACCTTAATGTTCAAAGCCACAAACATTTGAATAAGCTTTTTCTCAATTATTTCTAGAGGTTTTTTTCCAAGAAGCATGTATAGGACAGCTGAAATAACCTTGAGATTTGTGCCTGTTTCCATCTTTACTCTGATGTGTTTTTATTTACTCCACAATATCAAAGCAAAGAGCGTGTGTGCCAGCAGAGGATGTTTTCCTCCTCAGCTGCAGTTCTGGTTCAGTGCCATTCCAGGGTCTGTATTAGGAGAGTGGTATTTGAACCCCAGTGCCAACTGTGGATTAAATAAATTAAGCTTCTCCTCAAGGCTCATTTTAGGCTGAAGTTCTGGAATGTTTTGTCTTTGTGGAATTTGCACTCTGTAGTTTGGTATATCTTTCCAAGCAGCTATTCCTGTGCCTTCCCAGTCCCTCTCAGTGCTGTGCTCTCCTTTTCAGTTTTACATCCCATCTCCTCAGCAGACAGAATCCTCCTGGTCTGACAATGCCCTCTTTTGTCCTGTCTATGTGTGCAGCTCATAGCAAGCCCTTTTTGCTGTGGCAGGGGAAGCTGTAACAGGCTGAAGCTGTATTTAAGCTTCAGAATTGCTTTGTTACATCAATGGCAAGGTCTCAATAGCCTTCATGCTCAAATTGGCTTGAAATGCAGCCCTCCACCCTAATCTGGATGGTACAGGTGCTGTTTGCAGCTTCAATACGGGATCTTTTCCGAGTTATAGCTCACACAAAAGGACTATTTTATCAAGTTAATAGGATTTTTATGGGACTTACGTGCCAGTCTGACTCAGAGTGTGGTTCTGGTTGTCCTTCAACAGGTTTAAGTCACTTAGTATGTGGTCGTGCTTGTGTGTAGAGCTCACTGTTTCTTTTTAGGGAAAGCATTTGGTTCTTTGTAAGAGGATTTTACAAACATTGGTGCAAGGGAGAGGTGAAATGGGTTAGGGACTAGCAGATGTGCCAGTTTGATGGATCAGGAAGTTGGACAATGATATGGAAAAACATACACATGGAAATTTAAACTCCTCTGTAGCACTGGATCCATAAAATGAGGAGGAAAATAAACCCAAAGATTTCTTGCTTGTTATGTGTTTGTGTCCTAATAACTGGCTGAGCTACTCTCTTTTTTAATTAAAAATATGTATTATTTTAATGAAGATATTCATTGTAGCAGCTGCAGGGATGAGCATGTCAACAGAGACAGAATTGCACGCTCCTCTGAACGGCTGGTGCTTACCAAAATCTTGAAAAAATATGCATTTCTATGTGGAAAGAATACAGGTTGTGCTTTCTCTCTGCTACACTCTCGTGGGAATGTTAAACATGATGAACGAGGCCAAATTCCATGCCAGGTGCAGGAAATTCGGAGCCGTGAGAGTTGGAATTCATTTTCTCTTTGTCTGATCTTTTGTTTGCAACGGGAAAGCATTAAAATTAAATGCAAATTCTGGTGGCAGAAACATTGGTGCAGTTGAGCTGTGAGGGTTCCCTAGGAGGTAGCCACGGCTGGGCAGAGCTGCCAGGTGTTTCCAGGGGATCCCTGCAGTGGGCATTCCACCCACATGGGAAGTGCCTTCCAGAAGGACTTTTCCCATCTATCTGAAATCTCCCTGTCTGGGTTGTAGCTCACTGGACCTTCCCTCTTGGGAATAAGAACCAAACCACAAACACACAGCAACGAGCATCACCTTAACCTGAAAACCCCTTACACCTGAGAGGTTTGTAATACCTCAGTAAGGGTGACTTTGTTCCTTCCATCACCCTCTGGCTCAGAAAATCATTTCTTCCTCTGTTTTTTCTATCTTAGGCTACCTTTTCCTGGCCTGTGTGTTTGTAAAGAAAGGAATATTTTAGCATAGGGGATATCTGATAGAGAGAAAATACTTTTTTTCTTTTAATAGATATAAAATAACTTAGAATAAATGCACGTAGTTCTTTTTCCTCTGAAAATTGTAGTTGCCCTTACATACTCCTTAATTTTTTATTAGCATGATTTTATTTTTCTGGTAATTCACTCCTTAACATGATCTTAGTATGTTTCAGCATATACATAAAATTCTACTTTTAAAAAGATGCTGCTCACTAATTACAATACACAAATGAGTGAGAGACACTTGGGAATGTTATATCGATGCAGGGGCAATATTTTTCTTAAATCCTGATCCGAAAATCTGGAAAATAACTTGAGAATATATCTTCTCCTAACTTTATTTCCGGTACTGAGGAATGCTGAGTTATTTTAGCAAGCAGAAACAACCCAGACTGATTCAGGTTTGGAACCAAGTGACTCTCACAATCCTGTCGCCACCTCGAGGCTGATGGAGCCTTTTTCAAAGGCAGGGGAAAATAGAATGAATTTTGGTTTCATTTTTGGGTGGTTTCCTGCCCAGCAAGTCAAGGGACCGGCACAGATTCCCAAGGAGTGGATTTTTGAGCTGTACTGCAGCTAAGCATCCTCACCCTTAAAGTAGAAATGTAGGGATTTTCATAGGGTGGCAATGGAGTGGTGTCTAATTACTGGAGAACTTTTGGATGCTTTTTGTGATCAGTAATGATCTTAGAGGTCTTTTCCAACCTTAATGATTCCATGATGTCCTTGCAGTCTAGTTAGAACTCGGTGTCATAGGTTACGTTCAATACTGGAGGGGCAGCCTGGTTTTTAGGCATAATGTTGGTCACAGCTCCTAAATCTTACCACACTTTCAATATCACTAATTCTAGTACTACCTTCAGCAATTTGCTGCATTTTTGACTGTAATAAGACTTTGGACAACCATTTTTTTTTTTAAACCCAACATTGAGTTGGGATAAAATAGCAATGAGAGGAGGATGTCGAGTTCCCATCACACTGGTGCAGTTCTGCTCAAAGTTACAGAATTTACTCCTCTTTCCCCTTCCACTTTCTCCCCATTCTCTGTATCCTTTGCTTCCTCAGGTGTTCACTTTCTGAACCAGGCAGTTCTGATACACATGTGAGTTGCAATGAATTTAAAAACCAGTGAAGGGCTCAAAGTATGAAAATCTTCACCTGAATTTATTATCTGTATAACTACAATTCCCACTTTACACGTGCCTTCAAACAAACAGTCTTTGTCCACTTGATATGAAAACTAAATTTCAAACCATTCTTTTGATGAAAGGATCAAAGTGTTGCTTTTGTGAGGCTCTTGTGTTGCTGTTAGGTAGGAAATCTCTACCCAAGCTTTTAAAATGTAAGCTGGAAAAGGAATTAATTCCTCTCCAACTCCGCTCTTCACACCACCATTATGAATTACTGAGGTTTGAAACTACAGGGGAAGTCCAGATATTGCCCAGGATGATGCTTGGGAACATTTTGCCCCACAATGCAGTTTATAATCTCCACAGTGAGGAACTCTTTCATTTACTGTGTACGTCAGCTTTGCCAGTATGGATTGCTTATGTGCTTTTAAAGAAGAGCAAGACTAAGACATTGCAGAGATGCTTAACAAGGCTATAAATCACTCCTGGCATGGATACTCTTCCCATTTTCCCCAAAGAAAGCCTGAAGGGCAAGTCTGAGAGCACATTGCATTTCCCCTGCTCAAAGGCACATACATGGTGTTCTCTGGCAGGGAATGGGCATTGGAGGGTTTGGGAACATGCATTTCAGAAGGATGGGATGAAAACATCTGGGGTCTTTTCCCAGGAGAAAAATGTATGGGGAAGGCACAGTCTAAATTCCATTTATCCTTGCTGGACTGTTGGGGTGTGTGAGTGAACACGACACATCTTTTCATGCTTCAGCAAACAACTCTGGTTTATTCAACAGCCTAAAATCGTGGCTCTTAACTTTTGTGTAGCAAATGTGCTTTCTGAAGTCCAGTTGTTGCTCTGGGGGATTATTTCAAGCCCTGCACAAATAGTTTGTCTCCTTCTCCCCATGGTTTCTCCTTGTGTTTTTTGCTATTGCTCCACAAGCAACAGCGAGCTGAGCAGGCAAGAACAGGTTTTGGCAGGGAGAAGAGACTTGCTGAAAGAATGGGGTCATTTTGTAAAGTCTCTGGGACTTGTGGGCCACGTGGAATCTCTTCCAGCTATCCCTGCCACCCCTTAGCAACCTTGGCCCTGCAGAGACATCATCTGAGTTTCAGGGCAGCTCTGCCTGCACATTAATATTAGCTTTTATGGCTGGTGTGGTGTGCCACTGGAGGGAGACAGGATCCACGCATTTCCTCCCTGCACTAGCACAGCAGGCAGGGGTTTGGCACTGCTTTCATCATGGTACCTGAAAAGAAGAGCCAGAGAAACCTGAAGGGCCGTTCGGTGCATAAATTAATGAACATTCTCGGGAACATTTAAAGAATTACAAATACTACCCATGATTTCATCCTGTCAGCTGCTTTCGAAGTCATGTCTTCTGGGAAGAGAAAAGCTGTTGTTAAAATATATATGCTCCAGATGAAACTAAAAATTGGTGCAAAAAATGCAAAGTGATATATGGGTATTAATGAGAAAATAATAATAATAATAATAGTAGTAATAATAATAATAAGGGAGCTTGCACACGGTGAGTCAGTTAGTGAAGCAAATAAATATTCCACGCTACTTCTGTGACAGTCACAAGTGAGTTTATGATGCCATAGAAATAGAGGCACTGGAAATATATGGTTATTTTAAGAACCACTAATAGGATTCTTGCTAATCCTGTTATTCCAGAGGAATGAGAGAAAAAAGTAAAAGAGAAGCTGACTACACCAGTGGAATGACGTGCAGCTTGCAGAGGATCTGTAATTTACTGCCGAAAAAAATTGAGTCTTCCTAAAGATTATTCTTTGAAGACTTGTACCAAAAATGCCCTTTCTAATCCCCGCAACGTTTTTGAGGTTCTTTGTATTTCCGTCCTACAACTGGAATAACAGTTGAGTGCTCAAAGCAATCCAACAAAAAGGCCACACGTGCCTTATAAGCTGCTGCTCTTTCTGCTCTTCCCTCTTCCTCTCAGGCTTTTTGGATCCACCAGCACGTAGTTTGTGTGACACTTTGCATACATATGTGATTTACTGCAGGGGAAGTGTGGGAAAGAGAGGAACAAGTGATGGGAAGCGAGGAGAGGGAAGCTGGGAAGACAAGGTGGGAGGTGAGTGGTGACACTTGCTGGCACACTGCCCTGATCCGTGGGGGAAAACAAGCTGTCTCTGCCATCCCAGACTGCCAGGCAGCTCCCAGCAAGGTCCCACATCCAGGAGAGCAAAGTGGGGAGCTGGGGAGATGTGTGTCTTGGCAGCTGGGGCTTCCTGTTGCTCCCCACTCTGTCTGTGCTGAATTGTTGGCTGTTCCTTGCTCATGAACAAGGTATCTCCATTGTATGGGTGAGGTTTGTGCTTAGGCTGTTGAAGCTGCATTGATTATCAGCTGCTTTACCAAGCTTTGCCTTCTGCTTGATAAAATGGTTATATACACACTACAATTATATCATCAAAGTTGCTCCTGGAGAGAAATTATAAGATGGGATGTCAACGTGTTGTCTTACTGTCACATTCTGCTGTGGTGCACTGAGGATACAGGTTATATTCTTTGCCCTGAAATAAGAGTCTTTAAAGAAATCAATTCTCATGTGTTGATGCTGAATTCCAGAAAACTTTGTAACGCAGGAATTCCTACCAAGGCCATTAACGTTTTTAGAGGTATCTTTCTTAACTGCGTTCGCACTCTTAATTTCCCTATGTTAACATGTTTATGGGCAGCTACTTTAAACCCCGAGGCTCAACTAACTGAGCATTCTGTGCCCATTTGCACCAGATTGCTGGCTGCAAACCCAGCCTTTTGTGGCACTGCAGAAGAGATGCAATAACCTGCTTTGGCCCACCAGTGCCAGCCCAGCCCTGCTGCTTCAATTTAGGTCCGTAAATAGAGAGAAGGGAGAAAAACACCCACCTGTTGCAGAGAAAGGCAATAAAAGTGCGTTGAGGAGATCATCACATGTTGAGGCAGGTTGGGACAAAGGTTCACTGCTCTCTCATTTGTTTGTGGTCAACTTGTGAGCTTCTCAGGGAATACCTGAATCAAATTCTGTGTCTGCATCCTGAGAATGTAACAGAAAAAAACCCCACAAAACATTTCACACAGACCAGATCTTTAAAAACTGTTTTTATTTTAAACAAGTGGGGTTTCTTTTTAAATTCTTTTTTACTATTATTACTACGTTTTGAGACAAAATCTGAAGAATTAAAAGTCAAATGCTTCATTTAAGAAACAGATAACATTTGACTTCTCAAAATAACCTTTTGGTAGTTGACCAAACGTTTGCCACAAATGTACAAATAATGCAAATTAAAGCGAATCTTCATTCTTCTGTGGAATTAAACGTTTGATCAATGTTAGTACTTTCAGTAGCTCCCTGAATGGCAAGAAGTGAGGTGCTGAATACAGTCCTTAAATGGCATTTTTTAATTCTAGCCCTTTTTTTTGTGCTGATCTCAGCTTCACTTTACGTTTCTGCCAGCTCTGTGGCATAAACACAAGATTTTCCACTGCCCAGCTCTTTGTAAAAGGGACCAGGCTCGCAGCAGAATGTCACTGAATGTTGAGTGGCTTGTTTACTAAAATTTGCCAGTCGGGTATACAGCTGCTGTCACTCTAAAAACAACTCATGCTTTTAAAATACTCTAAATCCCTCTGTGTAAAATAAAAACCCAACCCGGTGACTCGGAGGGATGTTCACAAAAAGGTATAGTGAAGGCTGGTCCTTTCCCAGCCTGAAGGTCTCAATGAACTTGTTTATCCATCCATGAAAGTGAGCAGGACTTAGGTGGGAAATGATTGCAGCAGCTGAAACACTGAAAAATGTGTAGGTGGGGAAACAGCATTCAGTGAGTTACTGTCTTGTGAAAGAGGGCAGAAATTAGGGCCCAGGGTTGGGGATTATGAACTGCAACTATCTGCTCTATGCCTTGATCTTAACAACAAAGAAGGGGGTCCAGAGTCATCATAGTGAGGCTGAACAACACTGGGGGAATTCACTTTTGTGTGTTTTGAGACTGACCATCACTTTTGTGCATATTTTGGGACTGATCAGGCAATGACTTCCAGTACTGGTGTATCACTGATTCATGTATTTTTAGAACTCACCCGGAGATTTTGAAGCAGTTTTGTTTTTAAGTAGCTTGAGGCGTTTTGGGGATTAAGCTCTGGCTTAAATTTTGACTTTAGTTGCATGGTCATACAGGTGCAAATGGGAGTAAGAGATATCACAGAAATATACAGGTGAAGAATGCAACTCTAACTGAGTTGGCAGCAAGTGGGAAAGGGCAAGAAACAGACAAAACCCCAGGCCCTTTTTTTGTCTTTTTGCCATCCAGTTGTACTGAGTCCTGCAGATTAGAGATATCAACTTTCAGGTGGAGGGGGAACATGGCAGAAGTGATTCTGAGGCACAAACACAGCATCAAAGATGTTTGTGGATTGGAAAGGCTTATAGATCTCTCTCTGCGTCTGGCTGAGCATGGGGAAAAACATTTACCAGCACATCAGCTCTGTACACTTCAGATAAGCATTTCAAACAAGCCCAGGATATCAGCACCACATTGGTTGTTTCCCAAAGTAACTTCTCCCAGAGAAATCTATTACAAGGAAGAGAAGACAAGCTTGTACCTGTAGGTCTGAACTAAATTTGCTTTACTTTGTGTTTCTCCATCCCTTCTGTTTATTTACAAAAATCACCTAGGGAGCTCACTGTGATTTTTAAGTCTGTTGAGCCCCCAGTGGAGCTGAGTGCTTTAGTAACTTCTTACCTGAAGCTGCCAGGGGCAGTCTCAGTGACTTGAAGTAAAACCAATGAGAAATCCCCAACACCCCTTTAAAAAATAAATTAAATCTTTAAGATCTGAGATTGATTGAGTAAGTTGTAGCTCTAAGCCTGCTCGGCTAATCTCAGAGACTCTTGGCACATAATCCTGGGTAGGTGCCAGGCTCTTGGTTTGGTTCCAGGCAAATTCCAGCTCCTGTTCCCCAGCAATTCACTGGGAGACAGAGTCAGCTGGGACATCTCGAGGTGTCACCTTTGCATCAACGTGGTGCTGCCCTGACAGTCCCAGAGCTGTGGCCTTGTTCATTCAGCCACAGGATCCCACTTGTCCCTTTCCACAGGACAAGCCAATGCCTGGGCCACCTCCTCTTGGGTCCCCCACCAAATTCCTTCCTGGGGGTCTTGGTTGCACACCCTCCCCATCTGTGCTCCTGGGATGTTGAAGATGCTACAAGACTTTCCACCTGGCTATCACGTTTAGGATGGGAGGCTTCTGACTCATGTGACTTAAGAGTATGGGGAGAGGGGAATTTAAAGCTTACTTAGTTATTCTACAATTCTCTAAATGCCAAAATTAACGACTGTGACTTGCTCTTTCCTTCATCCTTGGTGAAATTCAAGGAGGACAAGGCTGCAGAGGATTAGTTTCTGTTTGTGAACACAGAGCCTTTGAGGCTGCAGGAAATAGATATTTATGGGTTTATGGCATACCCTTCCAGAGGAGGTCACTGCAATGCTCCCTGTTCTGAAGCAGTGCTGCCACAGAATTGATATTCTGGGGGTTTAGCTGTGAGGTGGCAGTGGATTCTTTTTTGGCTTCCTAGAATTGCTGGGGATGTCTTGGCTCTGAAAGAGGTGTAATATGAAGCCTTCTGTCTGAACTCCTGTGGGTTTGCCGTGCACAGAGAGGACACATCCACCTACCCTGAATGGTTGCTTAAAGACATGTATTCCATGTGCTCTTTGGGCTGTGCAGACTGCTCTGCGTGTCCTTGACCTGTTGGTCACCCGTGACCTGCAGCCAGAAGGTTCATGGCAGGGCCAAGAGAGGTGGTGGGAATCCCAGACCTGGGCAGAACATGGAAAGACAGAGACCCCTTTGGAGAGCATTCCCATTGCATTGTGCTCCAGTCATTTGAACTGTGATGCAGTTTAACTGCCTGGGTTATAATTGGCATTTTTTGGTTTGGTAACAGTTGGTTCTGCTCTTTCCCAGAACATCTGGTTTTGGCAACAACTAAAACAGGGCAGGGGATGATCTCTGCACTGATTGAACATACCCACGCTTTTGGTCTGGATTTATATCCAAAGAATTCTCTTTTATATAGGAGCTCAAGTGAAAAAAATGTTTGTGCTCTAGTGCCTTGACAGTACATTGGAATCCTTTGCATTCTCTTGTCTCAAGCCATATTAAACACAAAATGACAGTTCTCAAATGAAAAGAGGATTTAAGATTTTTTAGTAAAGTGATTAATGCCCTAGGATAACTACACGGTTTTCATAATTTTCTGGGGCATTTTTTGCTGAGCTACGGTGGGATTATCCACATCTGTAGCTTTGCTGAAGGCTGAGTGACTGAAATGTGATTAAACTATAATAAAACTGTATCGTTTCTTGTCCATCCTTTTGGATGGTTGACATATATTGTCACTACCAATATTTGAAAGGAGCAGGTTGCACAAGATCTGTGTTTTGAGATTTAGAAAAGGTAATTAACTTTTAATTATGTCTTTAGTATTTATTCTGCCTAAGCACTCTGTTCTTATTATGCTTGTGAAGGGCAATATTTAGGCTATTATGTGGGCAGTGGGAAATCAATGCTGTCTCCAGTTAAGCATTTCTTGGTTTAACAGAATGGTAGGTCAGAAGTTGTCACTTGGCACCTTTAATTGATTTGTTAAATACCCCTTTCAGTTGAGGGATTTTCCAGAGACGTTCCTGGTAAATTTAAAAACATTTTGTTTATTTTTCCTTTTGGTCTTTAGGCAATAAATTGTTTGCTTTTTGAATAAATAAAATATGGTAGAGGTAGATATTAACAGGGAGTTGGTGGCATTGTAGAAAGCTGAGTAGTTGGAGTAGCTGTTCAGAGGTTTGTGTTGTATTTGTGACGGTCCTGAGAAGAGTGACTAAAATTAATTTAATGCTCGTTAAGTAGCAGTGGTAGCTCTGTAGGGCACTATATACCAAACAGTCCCTGGTGGGCTGTTTTTTTTTGTGAAAAGGCAAAGAAAAAAATAAAGAGAAAAAGCTTTTACACCCTGTCAAATGTGCAAATGGAGCTGAGCCCTCGTGGTTCAGCAGCCAAGGCACCATTCCCTGGTTGGGTGGCAGCCAGCCAGGAGCTCAGGAGGTCCTGCTGGAACCCTGCCTTGCATTTGGCAAAAGGCTATAAAAATGGAGATGTAGTGGGTTTAGAGCAACACAAAAGAACGTGCTGTTTCACACAATGAAGAACTAAATGGTGGAACTCGCTGCTAGAGGATGTGGGAGGCTGGAAGTGTAAATTAATTTGATTAATTACAGATGGGTCAATTGTGAACTGTTAAACACAAGAGTCCACATATAACCTGGGCTTCCAGCTTGTTTCTGCTGCAGAATTTCTGTCCAGCTTCCAGTGGCTTCTGGGACAAGCTCCTGTGTCCCTGCTATAATATAAGATGAAGGAAATGCCAACTAGTCAGAACATGCTTATTTGCATAGAAAATAACACATTAGTGGCTGCTTGTTACAGACAGATTGTGTAATTTATATCTTCAATCCCTGGATAGCAATTAGTCATCATTTTCATTGTGCTGGTGGTGGGAGAAGTTGTGCCAGAATCTGTATAGGCATAGAAACATAATAGTCCTAGTTTGTGTAGTGACATTACCAGGTGACAGATTAGGGGAATTATAAAAACAAGTGTAAGAAAATAGATAATGTTAGTAGTATAAGAAAATAGGGAATCTTTAGTGGAGTGGCTAGTCAATTCAACCTGAGAATTTCTTCTGCAGAACAGGGATCATAAAGGTGATTGAAAGTACCTAAAATTATTCTTTACATGAAAACCTACTTAGACCAAAGGTCATAGAGCCCAGCCTGCTGTCTCAGCAGTGGGCCTGAGGACAATATGTGATCTTTGTCTCTTGAGTTCTTTGGGCAGCCAAGTATTTTCAGCTCAGGTGATTTCCTGAAGTCTCTGTGACTTTTTATGTTCAGAAATCTTCCATGGACTTCCCTCCCATGAAGTTTCCTGGTCTCCTCTAGAGCCCATGAAGAATTTTTTGTATCCCCAGTCTCTCTTGGCATCAAGTTAATTGTGAGGTCTGTTAATTATGTCTGGAAGAGCTACCTTCTTTTGCTGACTTGGGTTCCATGGGACCTCATCTGATGATCCCAAGGTTCTTACAGTGGCAGGAACAGTGAACAGTGTCCCTATTCTTACCTGCCTTCTCATCCCTGGCATCCCAGCCCAGCTGAAGGAGCCCACTCAGTCTGCTCCATGCAGAATGACAGTAGAGTTGAGGCTGGAGGGCCTCTTTGGAGATGTTCTAGTCCAGCCTTCCCTCCCAAAGCAGGTTCAACTAGAACAGGTTGTTCAGGCCTGTAGAACCAGTTAGGTTGGAAAAGACCTTTAAGATTTAGTCCAGCCATAAATCCAGCACTGCCAGCTCCACCAAACTCCATGTCCTGTCAGGTTTTGAGTTCTCCAAGGGAGGTGACTCCACAAGCTCTCTTTCTGTTTGATCACCCTCACCATAAAAGTTTATTCTTAAGTTTAAATGGAATGTGCTGTGTTTCAGTTCGTGCCTTTTGCCTCTTGTCCTTCTATCTGCACCACCCAGAAGACACTGCTTCCCTCTTCTTCACTCCCTCCAACCAGGTGTTCTTACACCCTGAGTCTTCTCTCCCCCAGTTTGAGCAGTCCCAGCTCTCCCAACCCCTGCTTTTGTGGTAGATTCAACAGGCCCTTAGTCATATTTGGACTTATTCCAGTAAGTGTGTGTCTCATGAACTGGGACCCCAACACTTGGGGGAGCTTGGCAGAGTGAAGGGATCACCCACCTCCCTCGATGTGCTCTTCTTTGTACTCAGCCCAGGATCCTGTTGGTCATTTTTGCCCCAGGGACACACTGTTGGTTCATGGTCACCTTGTCCTCTAGGACCTTCCAGAAAACTGTCTCCTAGAGGTTTTTCCAGCCATGACTTTCTTAAGCCACAATTGCTTCATTTTCTAAAGAGCCTTTGGTGACAGGTTTTTCCAAAATGCTTTTGTAAATCAAAACAGTCTTCCATCACCTTCAACCACGTGGTTGACGACCACTTAAAAGAAATAGGAACAATAATCTCTCTTGAGGGGAGTTTATCTTTTTGTTGTTGTTGTTGGAGTTTCCACGTTCTACCAGCAGCTTCTGTCATGTTTCCAATGCCAAGAATAGAAGGAGCAGAGGGAGCAGGCTGGGGAAATAGAGAGAGATGAATTCTGCACTGGGAATGCTATAGAAACTTGATTGGTTTCTTAATTTTTGAAATGCAGCTGCCAGGGGCACGATTCCAGCAGCTGGACCAGGCTCCAGTGCTGAGGTTCCTGCTTGTGGCCCTGCTCCAGTGGGGCTGAGAAGGGCAAATGTGGGTTCCACCTCCAGGCAAAGCCTGCAGCTTCATTTCCTTGGGGCTTTTGTGCTGTTGGCAGCGGCTGGAGAAGGGCAGTGCTGTGGGTCAGGAGCTGTGCTGGTCACTCTGCTCCCCAGGAAGGAACAGAACATTGTCTTACCATCCCCTCTGACTGAAACAGAGCTTGTGGGAGCAGAAATAGTCATAAAAGAGATGGCTCAGTGTCTCCGTGCCATGCTGCCCAGCATCATCAGAGGAAGGCAGGAATGGGATTGAGCTGAGGAAGTGGCAATGAAATGGTTAGTGCATTGATTGCCCCAAACAGCCTTTAATGCTGGTGCTGCTGCCGTAGGAAACATGACAGCAAACAACGAAAAATATAGGTAGAAATGAAGAGCACATCTTAAAAGGGCTGTTCCCACTCTGTCTGCCCTAGCCCTGTATTGCACACTCTCCTCCAAGGAATGAAGTTGTTATACCTCATTGCGAGAGGCACGCTAGGTAAAAAAATAGTGTTGGTACAGAGGACCAATTCACTGTCCATTTGAAGACAGTTCTTCTTGTCAAGAACTAATGAGAGGTTTGTGTGCATATGCAAAGACAATCAGCACCTTGGGTGGCCTAAGGTCATGCAGTGACCTTAACAGGGAATTTCTCTGTCTTTGGGCCAGTGTGTATAAGGGAGAGCCTCTGTATAAGCTTATTTTACCTACCATATTTACTGTGACTGTCCTCTACCCAACTGCAACATACAGGGTTCCTTCTTCAAGAGGTTTGCAGTCAAACAAAGCGTTTGCTGTGTCAGGGATTTCTGAAGTGAACAAAGCTGTAATGAACATAGTTAAGCTTTTGTGAGATCAACTTTGATGTACTGCTTAGAAAAATTAAATATATTCCTGAGGGCTATTTTTTATTTGGATGAGAATTTGTAGCGTACATTTGATTATTCCAACCCAGCTCAGTATTAAAGTCTTTATAATGTAAGGCATGAGTTTTGGGTTCTTTTATTTTATTTTTACTCTGTATATCGTGTCCTCAGGCCCATAATTTTCCAAGTTGCTTAAAAAGAATTGTTGAGAATTATTATTTTTAAAGAAGTTGAATAACATTTCCCCTAACGTTCTATAACCTAAGTGTAGTCTCCTCTTGATTTCTGAATGATGTTTTGAATAATGGTTCATTTGCAAATACTTCAGATATCAGGGCTGAATACTGTGTTTAGTATCTCTAGTAGCTCCAGCTTCAAGGATGCTGAGTGAGAAACTTAGGAAAGTAAAAGGACTAAGATAAAAAGCTGTTGGAGAAGGGTTTGGGTTGTCACTTTGATATTACAGTTGAGCTGCTCTGGAATAGCAATTGGGCATCTTGAAGTGAACAAGAGGAGATGGAACCCCGTTACATTTGCCAAAACTCCTGCCGCCCCCTGAAAACCCCAAAGCAAAACCACCTCAGAGCCCTGCTTTTTGGTAAATGTCATTCAAATAGAATACTTGAACAAAAAAGACCTCAATCCTGCAGAAATCAGTGAGGGTGAGCTCTCTCATGGATGCCTCAACACAAGTGAGTGTAAATGTTTTGAAACTCCCCTGACTGCATTATGGTGTATGTGGGAGCTGCCAAACAGCTCATTCTGAGAGCATTTGCTGGTAGTGTCTTAGTAAAGTGGAATACTAATCAACACCCTCATTTTACAAATTAGTCAACTGCACTTCCTGCACTCATCTTAAAAAATTGAGCATCTTTGTTTCTTATTTATAGGAAATGACATTAACGTGCTTCCCAAGAGGCCTGGTACATTCTGGTGTCTCTGGGACACTCTGCTGAAAAGGGAAAGAAAGGCAATGGCTGTTCTTTGTGCTTTTACATATCATGCACAGAATGAAAAAAAAGAAAATTCTTTTCCTTTCAAATGCCTGAAGCTTTTACATAGTGAGGTGTAGGGGAAGGCAAAACTTTGGATGCCTTTAAAGCACGCTGCAAGAGGGATCACATGCACTCTGCACCAACAAGAGACGAGGCAGTGACAAAGAGATGCTGCTCCTGAGAGATAGTGTGATTCAATGGCATTTTACCTCTTATCAATCCTTATTTAAAGAAGTTCCCAGCTTGCCAGATCCCCAAATTTAAGCTGCTGGAGACAATTTCCATTTTTTTATTACTCAGACACAAAACAACTCTTCCAGCTACATTTTTTTCCCTCCAGAAATTGTGTTCATTGCAGGGACATAAATGTTTTGATAGGAGTAATATCTCTTGAATAATCTGTGAACCTTATGCTGTCAGGCATCTCCTTACTGTGTGCTTCAGAACTAAAAGAATGGAAAACTGGGATGTGTTTAAAGGGATGTGAGTCCTGCCATCGGAACAGACTGGCTGGGAAGTGAATCCAAAGCCTCTGGTCTCAGTCCTGTCTCCTTTGTATCAGGCTGAGGGAGGTCACTTTGAACATGTGAACAGACAAACCCATCATCAAAGTGAATCGCAGGCTAGGCAGACTGAAATTGAAGTTTGTAAATCCAAGACACTTTTCAAAACCCCCAGACCCTTGCCCTGGGCTCTTTGCCCTCCCCACAGCCACACACACTGCCCTGGGCAGGGAACATCCCAGTCCCAGCTCTCTCAGCCAGCACTCTGCCGTGGGGAGGGATTTGGGGTAATGGTTGTTTCTTGTTTTGATGTACATGCAGTCACAGCATGGTTTGGGTTGGAAGGAACCTTCAAGTCCATCTAGGTCCAACCCCCTGCCATGGGCAGGGACACCTCCCACCAGCTCAGGTTGCTCCAAGCCCCGTCCAACCTGGCCTTGGACACTCCCAGGGATCCAGGGGCAGCCAGAGCTTCTGTGGGCACCCTGTGCCAGGGCCTGCCCAGCCTCCCAGGGAAGACTTTTATACCCCCAATCTTGTGGGCACACTCAGCATTACACAAAGGGAGCTCCAACAGCACCTGGTGGCTGCTTATCTTGGAGTCCCACCAAGGCAATGAAGACACCGCTGGAGTTTGGGGTTGAGGAGCTCAGCAAAGCAAACCAGTTTCCTAACAAACCCCCTTTCAGCCATGAAAGCAGTCGGGGGAATCAAAGCGTTCCTCCCCCAAGGCCCTGAAAGACCCTCAGTGTGTTTTGCTCCAGCCCCTGACTTTCCACATTGGCTGCCCACACCGAAACATGCTACTAGTGTGGCTCCTGTCTTGAGGAAGGTCCTGTCCCATTTTAACAGGGTGGTACTTGGCTGACAGCTCGGAAAATTAGCATTTCAATACGTGTAAAGTAATCCCAGCTATAGTGTTGGTCTCCAAAGGCAGCAATGAATAAACAAAACTCCAAGTATTTAGGTCCTTCCATTCTGGGGATGAATATGGTGCATTGAGCGCCGTAAGTGACATTAGCAGAAGGTAGGAGATGCACTGCCTAGCAACCTACAGAAATCCCAAAGAGAGGTGGAAAGGAAGTGATTTTCATGTAATTATTCACTTCGACAAAAGCTGTTGTCAGGTAGACACTAGAAACATAGCTGTTTCATTATTCCCCTAACCTACTTTGGATCTTTTGAGAATCACTACCATTAAAAAGGGGGAAAAAGAGCTTAATTCAGCCATTTTCTGCCTGGTCGTTTAAGTTGTGTTTTCCTGCTCTAATGAAGGCTCTGCTTTCACAAGCTGTGTTGTTTCAAAACCCCTGGGTAGTAAACTGGAGAAACAAACTCCCTCCTGTATCCAAACCTCCACATTTTTGTTGCTGCGTCCCCATAACACACAGCTCATATTTTGTTTGGGTTTCGTTCCCTATTTAAAGGCGTTTCCCACTGAGATGAGAGAGCAGGAGATAATTTTTCCTTCTTCCAAGAAGGCATTTGGGGACAGGGGGCAGGGGCTAAAGAGCTTATTTATTTTAGGTAACGTAGTTGGTGCCAGTGTGCTCGGGTCCAGCAGGCTTTTTTCACATTCACACGTCTAGGATAGGCTCAGTAAATGTAGATAGAAATACAAACAATGCGAGTTTACTTTTAAAGGGAATGGAAAACCAGTGTATCAAAAGTATGTTGAACGACTATTGCAAGTGTATTTGGTGAGGCAGCAACGTCCAGAATGGTTTGTCATAAAAGTTCTCAGAGACTTTAGTGGAAGTAATATTCTACTCAGGAAAGTTGCTTTAAAATCGTAAATAACAATTAAAATAGTCTGTTCTGCTCGCTGGTTGTTCCAAGATTTCAGTTCCACATGAGAAGCTGCATTTTCCTACTCAGCAAGAAGGTTTTTATTGTGACCCCAGGGATTAATTAGTGTAATTTTGTGAAATAATTTTTGGTCTGATTTCTAAGTAAATATGTCTTTTTATATTAACTCCGTTGAAAAGATTTTTAGGTTGTTTTTTTTAAAAAAAAACAAACTAAACATATACCAAGAGTATTTTATAGTCAAAATGAGAGACTATGCAGGTACAATAAGTGTGTTGATGACATGGGAAGATGAAAATACTGAAGGTGATTGTCCCCTGTCTGATTTTGCCTGCAGGATTCACTGTAATAAGGCACATTGTCAGGGCAGTGCTCATCAGGGGAAGAGCAGAATGCATGCAGAGCACAGATTCTCTCCCTTGGGTGTCGGCATCTTCTCACTGTTTGGGCTGTTCTTCACAAGAGAACACAGCTTTGACCTCTGCATTCTGCACTTTGGCAGGTGCAGAGCCCAGACATTCAGCTGAGTTTGGTGTTAGCTGCTATTGAAGGCAAAAATTCAGCTGATTGCAAGAGAGTGGCTGAAGAATAAATGCAAGCTGGTTAATTCTCTGTTTTATGCCTTTGAGCAGAGATTTTTAATTCTCTGTTTTATGCCTTTGAGCAGAGATTTCAGTTGATGGCAGTGAATTTGCACTTTGTGCCACAGACTCCAAAGGCGATGCCCATTCCTGCTCGCTGTGGCCTCGGGGCAGATATGGTGCTTTGGCCTCTTCTCCATCCATTTGACAAGGCATCCTGCATGGAAAATATCCAAAGTGCATCTCTGTCTGTCTTTTCTGGTGGGATGTCCCGGGAATGTGTAACATTTTTCATCTTGGTTAGCATATGAAGAGCTTGGCAAGTGCCAAAGGCACAGCCAGAGCTGTCGCCTTGCTCGCAGTGTGTGCATACCCAGCCTGGGTATCCTCCTGGCGTGTTCCTCTCCTGCTCTCAGCTCTGCTAAACCATGCCCAACGCAATAGCTTGTGATGTAGTTGAATATCCTTCATAATGAGAAAGCCAGACAAAAATTACTTTAATTGCAATAAGATCAGGGGTAAAATTCCCAGTCCTCCACCTATTTTAGCGTTTTTCTTGGAAGACACATTCATAACAGGAATGTGACTCTTAGCAGAGAAATGGAATAAGCTGCAATTTAGGGAATGATTCTTGCAGTTGCACATTAGCCTGTGCTCTGCAACGAGCAGAATAACCCTTGGTTTCCTGGGGTTGTCAAAAGTTCATCTCAGTGATGATATTGTCCTTTATAAAAGAGACATGGGATCTAAGACTGGGGAAAATAGTCTTGTAAAAGAAATAAGGTAAAGCTTACTGGGAAACTTCAGGCTGTGTGGGACTGTCCTGTGGCAGGAGAGGGTCTGCTCCCTCTGTTCTTCAAACCAAAGTATTATTCTGATAGCAGAGTCCTGTGGCTCTGGAGTCCTGTTTGCTGCATGGAGCAGTTACAGCCAGGAGGGTCAGCATTTGTCCATTAAAAAGTAAACCTGCAGGGAAAACAGCATTACATGTGAACGTGGCTGGGGGTTTCTCATGTGAGTTTCATATGTACAATCATGAGTATTTTTACGAGTTCCAATGTAAAACAAGGCCTTTTAATCAGGAGATGAAAAGCAGGTTCCAGGTGGACCTTGCAGCAAGGTCAAAACCTCTTGGGTGGGACCTGAGAGTTGCCTGAGATGTGTGTGCAGACTCAGCGTGAGCACCTGATGTTTGTGGAACATCAGGAAGGCTCCCTGGGCTTGCAACTCCAGCTCCTTCCAGCCAGGTATTTTCAGTGGGAGCTGAAAGCAGCTTGAATGAATGATGAACCAATAGAAAAGAAAAACCCAGGCTATCAGAGATGACAGGCAGGGTGCAACTGAGACCTTGGCTTTTTCCCAAAGCTATTAGAAACTGCCTTTTTTTTTTTTTCTTTTTTTTTTTTTTTTTTTTTTCCCCAGCATGTTTTGCTCAGTATCTCTTTTGGGTTTTCCTGCAGTTTTATGTCAGAAGTTATTAGCCCTGCTCTGACCTGCTGCAGCAGTGTTTGGAGCTGTGCTTGGCATGGCCAAAGGCAGCACTCCCTGATACACTTACCTCCTTCCAGTGGCAGCAGGAGAGGAAGGAAGCCTATGTTAGATTACTTTTGAAAAGGTTTGGTTCTCCAAAACCTTCTATTAGTGCTCACAATTAAACGTGTTGTTAATTACCTCATCCCTGACGGAGATTGCTTGTTAAGTGCAGGTGCTACTTCAAGATGAAGACTCACATTTTATAGTTTCTTCCAGTCCTGTCACACCTGAACCCCCGTGGCAACAGGTTGTTTAATTCAGGCATTATCCCTGTGATCAAATTCTGCAACTGTTCTGTGCCTTTACCTTGAAATTTCATTTATTATCTCCTGACAGCAAAGGCTTTCTTTTTAAAATTCTCCTTTGAAACCAAAGGCAAACTGCTTTTTAAAACACAGACACTGCTGAGATTCATCAAAAAGTAATGAATTATTTAAATTAAAAGAAAACCTGAAGAGATTGCTCATTCTCTGATAACAAAATGGGAAATAAATGACTGTCAACATTTGGAACATCGTGTTTTAAAGAGTGAGTGCAGCATTTAACTGGTTGGTGAGGTCTCTTCACCGATGGCATTGCCATTAAGCACCCAGTAGTTGAGGATGCTTTGAGATTTGCAACTCGAGTGGGTGCTCAGTCTCACTGTTAAGAAGGAGGAAATAAAAGAGTACGTATTTATGATGCTACCTCTCTGGGATACATATTTCAGTCAGTCCTTGGGCATCAATGTGATGTGAATCCCCTGGGATTGATAGGAATACTCAGGGAAGCAAAGGGAACTGTGAGTGCAAACATTAACTGCCTGAGGTGCATCATTTCTAGCAGATCTGTGACCTGTGGGCTGCTGGAAAGGCCCTGGACACACAAATCAGCAATTTATACCTTTGGTTTAATGGCAGAGTCTTCAGGGCACTGGAGTGTTGTTCCTCTTATATATGTCCTATGTGGAAAAACTTGGGTGCTGCAGCTCTTTTAGCTCAGCCCTTGCATTGAAGCACTAAACTGTCCTCTGAACAGTCTCACAGTGGTTTGGTACCATTGGGAAATCTGTGAAATACAATTCAGAAGGCTGCAGAAAGAGAAAGGGGGCATGTGTGTGTTTCTGTACCCACACGAGCCTCTGGAGCTGTGACCCATCCCTCCCAAGTGATATGTGAGTCAGACCAGGATAACCAGGAGCAGGGAGAGGTGATTTAGGGCTGCGATGGAGCATTTCTAAAAATGCAGATTTGCTTTGCTTTCCCCCCTTTTACCACTACTTGAGCAGCAGACTGAAAAATTAAAGCATGTGCTGGTGTTTTCCCCAAGAGCTCTTGCCCCGAGATGGATCCTGACAGCACAGGCTGAGCAGGTCCCTTTGGCCTCCAGGGCTCAGGCTCAGAGTGTGAGATCCTGCATGGGGATGTGAACACAGAGCCTGCCTCAAACATAATTTGTGACTATCACATTCTGAACTAAACCCTCCCATTTCCACTCAAAGCGTCTTCAGTGTGCATTTGAAGCATCTGGCATTTTTCCTATATATGCAGACGTGCTCCATGAGACTGAATAGTGAAATTCCACGAGTAGCTTCCTAGCTGAGGTGTAAAATGATGCTTCTAAGGTGACAACATACTTTGAAAAAAAACCCCAAACCTAAATACCTTTTAGGAGGATCAGACTAAAAATAGCTGCCTAATTTTCCCATGCTCCTCAGACACAAAACAGTTTTGCACCTTTTGAGCTATTCTGCTGTTTGACATGATTCTAAAAGCTTCAGGAAGTGCCAGTGAAGTCAGTTTATCCTTAGAGATATTTCCTGCAGGCATGGGAGGATCTCACAGCAGCTGCATAACAGTGTGGACAGAATGTGGGCAGAGAATACAGGATCTAAAGGGCAGGCACAGAGTTAGAGCAAACCCTGGAATCTAATGATGTTCCTTCAGGTGAGCAACACTAATTTTGATTCCATGCATTATGGAAATAATCAAGGTCAGCACACACCAGGTTTTGCCCAAGGTCTCTGCTTTATTTGGGCACAGCACCAGCTAAGCTCGTTTCAGGGCAGTTATGCAATATTTCGGTTTATCCTTTTATTCAAGTTACTCAAGACATGGCTTCCATTCACCTTAACTGCAACAGAGAGTGCTCAGAACTTTGCACTTCACTTTGGACACCCATTAAAGGAGGATAACCCAGGTCATGAACATTCTCAAAGGTTGGTTTGAGTGATTTATGGGCACAATGTCACATAGAAACTTTATAGCAGGGACGTGGAAAGAATTTCATTCTCCAGAGCAGTGTTCTGTTGCCTTCACTGCAGCACATCCCCCTTTTTTCTTCTTTATCCCTCATTCATTACATGAGCAACAAAGGAGGCAAGGGATCCTCCAGACATCAGGATCCTCCGTTTCACCAGCTCAATCCATCTCCCTGGGCAGAGACAAGAACACTCATGTAACTGAAGGTTGTGTCCCAGACCTATACACAAGAAGGCCAAATTAAGGTTACCCAGGCTGACTTAATAATCAGGGTGTTGCCAGCTTTGGGGAGCTGGATTGCAAACTGGAACTTTGCATTTTTAGCAAAAAATATTCCTGTCTATTCTCTTTTGTGGGATTGTTGAGTTGTCAGCAGGCCCCAGCTGAGACTTCTGCATGTGAGCTCATGGTGTGAGTGTGGGAAAGCCCCTGAGCCAGCAGGAGTGATTCCTGCCCGGAAGTGGGAGCAGTAGCTGTGCTTTGTGTTCAGCGCTGGGCCCGGCATGGGCAGGGAATGGCTGTAACAGGGTGCAAAAATGGGAGCGCAGGAGGTATAAAGGCTCTGTCCTTTGGCATTCGGTTTCTTTAAATATCAGGCTATAATAAAGGTTTAGTGCTTCAGTCTCGTTTCGGCATGATAACTCCTTATATGAGACGAAAAACAAATTAAGAAAGACTTAGTTCTACCTTTGGGAGCTGATAGAAACTGTAGAACATCTTCAGTCCCCAAATTTATGAATGCACACTGAGGAATTGACTTAATTGTTACTAACCAAAGGATTTTCAAGCTACAGAGTTCATAAAGCACGACCAGGATGTTCTCTGGCATGGGTCCTTTCCTCTGGAATTTGCTCCTCCTTGTACTGAGCCGTGTCTCCTTTCAGACAAGCATCCTCCTCCTGTCCCACGTTGTCACCAGCTGCTGCTCCAGGTTTGCAGCTTGCTGGCAGTGCTCTCTTTGTCCTTCAGGATTTCATTGTTCTGCAGAACTGTGCTGCCTTCATCCCATGTACTTGGAAAATGTAACAACCACTAGTCTAAGCCAGCCGGCGCAGATTCAGCACTCCCTGAAACAATTGATAATGTTGTTGTGGCCCTAAACCAGATGGATGGCACCTGCACTTGGGAGTGGTGTCTGAAAGAGCCAGCCCGTATCCACTACAGGTTTTCATGAGAACAACTTCCCCCCAGGAGCAGTTTGTGAATGACAAACACTGGGGTGACATACACTAATACACAGTGTGCGTGCCTCGCCACATTCTCCAGCCACCACTGAGTGCTGCAGTCTGATGCTGAATGTCAAATGTCCATCAGCTCTTGGGGGCAAAGATATGGAGAACTCATCTGAAATATCAGCTGCGTGGCTTTAAAGTGTTGGCATGTCTGGTACTGTGGCAAAAATACCCCAGGGTTAGTCCAGCTCTCGTGTTTTTCCAGCTACAGAGAATCTTCCTGTGGTTTCTAAAGTTATTTCTTTATTTCTGACTTTGTTGATGAGTTTTTGCCATTTCACAAGCCTGAAATGGAAGTATTAATGGTGATCACAAGTTAAACATCAGTGGCCCTCTGAGTATACAGCCCAAAAGAAGCCACGCTGATTCTGTTATTCCATTCAGCAGATAAAATGACTTTGTCCTTCCTGTTAAAACACCAGCCATAAGTTCTAATGGCATTTCTAGTGCAACAGTATGGCTGTGCCATAGGATGTCATATAGTGCAGCAATATGGCTCTGCAGTTTAATTCAGCTTCCCTGGGATATGGGAACATTTGCTTGCAGAACATGTTTCTCATAAAGATTTGCCCCTTTTTTTAGGTTGAATCCCTGGCAGACATCCTGGTGTTTAGAGGAGAATTATTTTCTTTGAAGGAAATAATATCACCTGTAGCCAGAATCTGATCTGCTTTTCTCTCTGGGTACACAGATCCTCCAGGTGGATGTGCTCTCACTTCAGAGTGCAGTTCTCCTTTGCCCCCATTTCCACTGGGACTTGCTGTCCAAGGAATAATCAGACTCCAAGGAATACTCGGACTCGTGTGGAGCTGGTGCCAGCAGGAAAGGCTGTTGCTCATCTGAGTGCTCCCAAAGCCCTGCAACAGCCCAGTGTGGGGAAGGGGCAAAGTGAGGATCCACGTGCTGATCCAGTTGGCCAGCTTTTGTCTGTGCCCCAGAGCACCGTGCATTTTCAGTTGACCTATGCTACTTGCAGCTTTTTGGGAGCTTCTCATCTTGTTAAAGAGCCTGTCTGTCAAGAGCCTTTTGCTGTGCAGTTTTTCCTTACCGAGTGGAGAAACTCTGCGATGTAACCAGCTGTGTCTTATTCAGGATGACAGCAAGGAAACCATTTAAGCCACTGATGTAAATCAGATGTGATCTTAATGTTATTTCTAAACAGAAACACTCAACAGCTCCAGAGACCAAGATCTCACTTGCTCACATGTAAAAGAAACGCATCCCCTTCATGTATTTAGGAGTACTTGATTGCTGTTATTAGTGAGGAAGTGATTACCTGTGTCAGATGTTTCCCTCTTTTCCTGCTGCACAGCCATTGCCTCTGGTTATCACTCAGGGCTTTGGTACTCCTGTGCAAAGCATTTGGATTGCTCTGCTTTAACAAAAACTTACAGAGATCAGTTATCCCAAGAATCTGTGTCAGCAGAGGCTCCCCTTTCCTTTTCTCTGGTTTAGAATGATGTGTTTGCAACACTTTGGGATATAAATGTTACCATAATGGTATCATAAAGCTACTGACTTGTTAAACTCTACTGAACTTTCATTTGTTAATTGCACAGGGACCAGAATCATGGCTTTGTGCCTAATTGGATCCACTAAAAACCTCCCTTCCCTGGATAAGTTATCCCTTCTCTTTCCCCAGCTTAATTCATATCCTATCTATGCACAGTACATTTTGGCTTTAGAATATTTATTCACACTAATTTTTTTTTCATTTGAGTAAATAACTTTCAAATGGGAATGAGATAAATGTGGATGCTTTTATTTAGCTTGCAATTACTAACACCTTATATTGCTAATAAAGCCATTAAAGAATTTACACTGGCTGAGGTTCTTCTCCAGAAATTCTGTCTCACTTTCTACCTCAGTTAGGTTGAACCTGTAAGGACCAGCTGATCTTTATACCCCTGGGAAGGGGAGGAGAATTTCACCTAAGGCATATTTTTGATGAAGGTTGTGGTTTGTAAAAGTTTTCCCAGACTCCATTCACCTGTAGAGTTGCCTCTGCAAATTGGCAGCCAATATGTGCCTAAAAGTGATTTCTTCTTGGCCCTTTTTTAAGCACTCTGTGTTTTCTGTCCCCAGGTGTGGGTGGATGCTGGCACACAGATCTTCTTCTCCTATGCCATCTGCTTGGGGTGCCTGACAGCCCTGGGAAGCTACAACAACTACAACAATAACTGCTACCGGTAATTCCTTCCACGCCTTTGCCCTGCATTTGTTTTCAGTGCTGGAAGTGTCCACACACTGAATTTCACTTGGGATTACTTCCCTTTTCCTTTAGCTCTTTGCAGGACTAATCATAAGCACATGCAGAACAGAGATCTGTCGTGTTTCTTGCAGCTGCTTCAGAGGAATTCCTTCCCCAAAATTGGTGTTTTCATCCCTTTTGATCCTGTCTGACCCTTATGCAGCCACAAGCCCCTCAGTACACACAGGGGTACACAATGGCATGGAAAAACATAGAATTTCAGACATGTCTAATGTGGGTGTGTTATTTGATCTGCTTTTAAAAAAATCCCACTCCAGACCTGCTATTAAAGCCGGGTCCATGCTCTGAGTGTCACCTTTGCCCATAGTTTGCTGGTCCCTACCTGGAGCACGGGGGGAATGGGCAGCATTTCATGGCTCATCTCTGTAGAAATCACTGAGGGAATTCATAAGGACTTCAGTAGGTTTCAGTCTTTCCTGAATCATCCTCGAAAGGATGTGACTCTCACAAAATCCTCATTCCATGTTACTGGCATGGGCAGGAACATGAGCATTGCTTTTTTCTTCTGGCATCAGTAGTTACTGAATTTCTTTTCCTACAGTTCTCACAAGGCAGTAAAGGACACTGTACCGAGTTCATTGGGGTGTCCAGACAAAGAGTTAAAATTTCATTTTTCTGTGAAGAAGACAATACAGTCCAAAAGCAAAAGAACCCCAAACACACCACCCCTTAAAGCCCCCAAAGTGTTAAGTGTTTAAATTCTAAATTATGGTGTTACTTGGAGAGTTCAGGAGACACTTTTAGGAAATGCCTCCTTCTTTCCCTGTTTTAGCAAAAATTTGCTCTTCTGTCAGAGAAACCCTGACCTGTAGGACTGTCCTGACACAGAGTGGGGTGGAAGGGGGCTACAATCCTGCAAACCACAGAGACAGGAATGTATCCACCAGCTGGATGTCTGCAAAGCCATCCAGACACAGTTAAGGGCATTTTGACATCAAAACACGTAACTTAGCAGCCTCAAAGTTACTCTTTGCTTGGCTTTGACAGCCAAAATTCCACAGGTTTTGCTGCAGCAAGTTTTACAAGTCCCCTGCACCCTTCAGAGCTGACTAAGGATAAGGATGCCCCTACAGAGCAGCTGGTAATGAACATTTTCCCTAATTAGCACAAGTGATGCTTTAACAAAACCACCCCTCCTTTCCTCTCTCATTTAATCTTATTTTTATTTCTTTCTAGTTGCATCCCCTGTAGACACTATTGTGTCCCAGCCTCAAGGCCTGCAGTTATCTTTTTCCTGGGTTTCCTTTTGTAACTCCTTACCAAAAGCAGGAGTTTTGATGTGTGAGCAGAACTGCTGTAATTTTCCTCCCTGCCCTCTGAGCCTGCAGCAAGGACTGTAGAACACAGCCCCAGGTTTCCTGGAAGCACGACACCTTCCACTGAATCCAACCTTCACAGCTCCTCTCACAAACTCTGATTTCCCAAAGAAGAAATCGGTCTTTAATGCGTCCTGACATATGATTCTTATGAAATTTGAGGAAAGGAGGAGGACAGCAGTGAGGTGCAGGGCACAGCTGAGTGGAGCAGGGCAAGACAAACAGAGCAGCTGTGCTGTGAAAAGCAGAATTAAATTTGTATTCCAGCTATTACTTAAAAAACATTAAAATCAAGCTATGGGTTTGCCTCCTGCAATCCCTGCAGTGCATTGTCTGATTGTAACATTGACTTTTTCAGATCTATTTTACTAATTTTTTTTTTCCTAAGGGAAAGTTGCAGTGGGAAATAATGACATGAGGTATTTTAGTGGAAAACAGGAAAACTAAACTGCATGTGGGTCTTGTGAATTTAAGATTTAAACCTGATTTAATTAATTACTTTGTAAATGAATTGCAAACAAGTCGCTTCACATCTCTGAATAGGAAATTAATTTTAATTGGCCTAGATTAACTCTCATTGTAACACATAAGTGCAGATCCTTCCTGGATTTACCAGAGCTTCTATCAAAAGTACTCTTATGAAAGGGTGAAAGTACTGGCAGTGCCATCACCAGGCAGAGTTTTGCCCTTATAAATAAGAGAAAGGTATACTGATGTTTCCTCTCATTTTTATCAGTTCAGAATTCCTAATCCATCCAGAGCATCTGAAGGGCTGGTTTAACCTCGGGGCACCTCAGCAGGCAGAGGGAAATGTTGCTGTCCCTGCTTGGTGTGCTCTGGATTTGCAGAGCTGATCCAGCTGCCCACTGGGCACTGCCCAAGTACCTGTCAGGGAGCAGCTGCCACCTTCCCACTGTGGAGCTGGAGAGAAAGGAGGGATTTCATACACTGCCAACGCATGGACAGAACTTTGAAGCAATGAAGATGTGGCCTTTATCCAGCTGCAGTCAGGGAGGAAAGGAGGAATGGGAATTTGTCTTGAGTGGGTCCATAAAGGCAGGGCAGTTACTGGAGCGATGCAAAGGGCTGCTGAAGGAAGGCAGAAGAAATTTTCAGCTGTGTCCTGCCTGTCAGGCAGGGAGAGGAGAAGTGATGCATGTCTTGAATTATTCAGGTGATTGGCAAGAGTTTAATTTGGAAGAATGTGAAGTTTTCATGAAAATTGGAAGTTTGCCTTTCATTTGACATCAGTTTGGCCTTCATTCAGGCTCTGATGCCTTCCTACCAAGGGTGGTTATAAAACATTCATCTTGTCCTTCCAGTGGTTCTTGGGCCATTTGTGTTTTAAAGGTTACTGGTTTCACAATCAGTGGATCCAGATCCAGACCCCCCTCTCAGTTTTCCTTCCCAAAGCAGGAAAAAAAACAAAAAAGAGTTACACATATCTGTGTATGGGGAAAGAAACAGGAGTCAAGGGGTTAGTTGAATCCGTCAAAGGAAAAGGAAGGATGGAAATTAAAATTGGAGATGATAGCACTGGAAACACCACTGGCATCCCTGTCTTTGGTCTGTGACTGTCTCACCTCACTGGGGGATGTGAAAAGAACAGGCATCTCACTGACTGCAGGTGATGAAAATCCCTTTAGGTTCCCTTTCCTTGGAGAAATCTGGGCCTCCCCTGTAGATATTTTGAGCTGTGGTTTGTGGGACTTCCCCACGAGTGGAGAAATGGCTGTGATGCTCTTGTTCCATGGGATAGTCCAGCCCCAACCACTTGGGTTCTGCCCTTGGACCTTCCTTCAAGAGGGAGCAGCAGGCACTGCCAGGGGCTCTGAGGTTGCACAGGGAGTGATGTGTCTCCACCTCCAGCCTTTATCTCAGGCTTAGGAACCAGCAGTCTCAAGGGCCATCATTCAGCAGAAAAATGTTTTTTTGCACTGTATTGGAAGCCTGGGAATTATCTGAAAGGAATCTTATCTGCAGCAAACAGGCTGTGCCAAGTGGAGGCATCATATGGCTGGTGAACAGGCAGCTCCATCCCCAGAGAGAAGTATCTCTGTTTTTCTCCCCAGAGGATTAAAATAATCCATCTTCTGACCTCTCTTATCGACAGGGTTTCATCACACTCAGTTTTAATTTCTCAGCATTGAACTCACCAGTTTCTGAGGTGAGAGAGGCTGGAGAGAGAATCCCTCCAGAGCTCCTTCAGAGCTGAAATGCACTGAGAAGGTCAGGAAGGTGGTGGTTTGCTTTGTTTTATTTCTCTGTAAAGCACAAAGAACTCTGTGCTCCTGCTTCCTCTCTTTTTGGAGTCTATTCAGTTGCTATTTTGCAAAGATCCAAAGCGTATAAAGGGCCTGGCTGGGAGTAACTGTAGGAAGCAATTTCATATGAAAAGCATATAACTAACAGGTTAGAATTCTGACTATTTTCAGAAGGTAATTTAAGGGACCTATTTAGCCCTGACAATAAACAGTGTTAGAGGGAGTGCAAGCCAGAAAGAAGTGCGAACATCACAGCACTGGTCCATGTCTGAGGATCAATCCACAAATGAGATTCTGATTTATTCTTTTTCATTTCTGGCACATTTTAGTAATTTGTAGACGATGCAACAAATAATTTATTTTTTTTACTATGAAATCGTTACAAAAACATACAACCTTCTCAAAATAATGGTTTAAATGAAGCATGGCAAAGGTGATGAGGGAGAGTCAAAGCCTTCCATGGCCCAGAGGGCATAGCTGAGCTGGTGTCTCCCTCTGTGTGTGTCTGATGCTCAGGAGGGTGGGAGTTGGTACCAGGGAGAGCTTTGGAGAGGGGTGGGAGGCACTGTGGGGCTGGTCAGGGAAGGAACAAGGTGCTACAACTGGTCACCTCCCTCATGAACTCATGAGGTTTATTTACAGGATAAAAATGCTGCATGGAACCAGCCACAAGAGAGAGATTAGCAAAGTGTTGCAGGAATCTATGCCAAAGGTGCCTACAAATCTGTGACAAAGATGTGAACCATTACTGATTCTCTGGATTCAGAACCTGTTAGGTTTTGTAGGTTCCTCTCTTTCCATCAATAGCTTGAAGAGCCACAGCAGGATGGGAATAAACCCGATTTAGGGATAGGCTTAAGACAGCTACAGGCTTGCCTTGTCTTTCAGTGGTTTAGAATCCTAATTTACTTTCAGACATCTGGGCTGGATTGGTACTTTCTCAAGTACACAACTGTCTCTCGTAGCAAACAGTCTTAAAAGACTGACTGTCATGATCAATCACTCCTGCCCCATCATCTCTCATGCCCGCAGTGCTGTCTGAGCTCAGGGTGAACGATAATATCCCTCTGAGCTCTGGGGAAAATCACACTATTCCTCAAGAGTATCTGCCCTTTTTTTTTTTAAAGTGATTTACTATGGTTTTGTTTCCACTCTGGGCAAAGAAACACTTCTTCACCTTGGCCTTGTCCTTGGCGTAGTTTGACGTGGAGGATGTGTTTGGGAGGTCACTGTCCTTTGCATTGTCTTGGCCTTTTCAGGCATGCACAGATTTCCTACACTATATAGAATTCCTTTCATTCCCACAGCTTCTTAAAAAAGCTTACAAACCAAACTGGAGTTGTATTTTGTATGGATATATATTGCCAATACAACTGGAATAGAAAGAGTTAAGATCTGACCATAGGATTTTTTTTCCAGGAAACAAACAATACCATTTTTATATATAGTTTCTAAACGACCTTATATCCTCTGGAATATATTATTGCAACTACTCTGGAGCTCTTAACGCCATTCTTACAATAGTTTTCTGTGTTTTCTAAAGATTCTATTGGAATACAGCAATTCCATCAGTTAGAACACCAGCCAGGGTGTTATGATGATATATTCCTGCTTGTGTTTATTCCTGGCTGGTTGATCCCAGTCATGCTATGAGTTGGGAGCTTCTCTTACTGAGCAATCTACTGTCCATCCCTGCAGGGGTTCTGTGGGTCCTGTGGCTCAGTGGATGAAGGAAAGCCCTGCTCTGGAGATCAACTGCAGTGTTTCTTATTTATATTTTCAGAGACTGCATCATGCTCTGCTGCTTGAACAGTGGCACAAGCTTTGTTGCTGGTTTTGCTATCTTTTCAGTTCTTGGATTTATGGCTTATGAACAAGGCGTGCCCATTGCAGAAGTTGCAGAGTCAGGTAAGTGCCAAAAAGAGTTTTCTGAGTTAAAATGCTCAGAGGTTGTAGTAGAATTTAGTCTGTGCCATGGCTTATGGATGAGCTAACTCGTTAGAATAACTGCTGTAAGGAGACTTCTTAGCTATTTTCATGGTCAGACATATTAATGTTACTGTGCATAGAACCAAACTCATGAAGTCAAGGAGCTCCTGCTACACAAACTCACTGCAGCTGATCCTCCAGAAGATTGTTTAGCTCAGGGGTGAGTGTTGCATCCTCCTCCTCATCTGCATTCTGCTTGCTTTCAATGAGACAGACTGAAATCCAGCTATTTTATCCTTCTGGAGAAAAAAATAAAATTAAAAAGGATATAAAAGAAAAAAAGCTGTGGCTATTAAGGTAGTGAGAAACCAGCTTTTCGGGGAAGTCTTTGGAAGTGCTCTGAGGTCTTGCTTGAGGTACACTGTGCAAATACAAATCTCCATCAGCCAGACTAGCAGTGCCCTCTCCTTGTGTCACTAAGTTTGTCTCCCGGGAACATACACTGAGACATTCTGTTTATTAGACATAAAAGTTCTAGTTTTGAGTCCAGAAGGGCACAGAGGCCCAACTCTACAAGAAATTAGCCGTCTACATTCATTATTGGAGTTGGGCATCCAGAAGTTAGTTGCTGTTTAACACCTTTGTGGGTGTAACATCTTTAAGCATCATTTAAAACTCAGCAGAAGGAAAAAGAACAGGGGGCTGCCCCAAAAAAGAAAAACAGTGTAATGCTGAGCTGTTGAGGAGAAGAAATGACTCTCATGGAGTTAGTCCAAGGTAGCAGAAAAACTGCAAAACAATTAGAGCTTCACTAATGCTCTCATGGAAAATATTTCTCTTTTCCTGAAGCCCTCAAGACAAGTGGCTTACACTATTTTAGAAACTGAACAGAAAAAAAAGGTTACCAGACAGAAGTAACTCTGGAAATCACAGGAGTTTGTAACCACTGTGGTAAATGAAAAAGCAGGAGTGTGTTACCAGGTAGTCAGTGAAGTTATTGCTGCAGGAGCACAGAGGGGCTCCTTGATCAGCCTTTGTACCCCTGCCTTAAGGCTGGCTGACTTCACTGAAAGCAGCTGGAAATTGGGCACAGGTGAAGAAAAAGAACAAGAGGGAAATAGGAACTGGGTGAGATGGTGTCTTAGCAGGTCTGAGAAGTTAACAATGCTGATGCAGAAATGTTCTGTAAATATGCAGCCCATGAATGGATGTTACACACCAGCAGCTCTCTAAAGCACAGAGCACAGTGGGAACCAACCAGTAGATATTTGCCTTGCCCCTGGCATGGCTCCCAAAATTCAGCTCTTCCCATTTACTGTGTCCTGTTAGTTGTCAGATACAGAGTCCTGACTTAGGAAAAAATAAAGATTCCAGGCTATGTTAATCAGTTCTCTAAGGCAGTCACAGCACCACAGGCTAGGATTTATTCAGGGCTGTTGATATTGCTGCACATGCACCCAAAAAAAAGGGAGGACATAAAGCCCTGTGAAGTCTTAACAGAAGCTCACCTTCAGACATTCGTGCAGGATGCAGAGTTGTGTGTCAAGCAAGTCTCCATCACTGATTAGACCCATCACCAAATGTTTGGAGTCTGAGAGACAAAGAGTTTGTCAAGGTTCTCAGTCTTGTGTTTAGCTCCTCTCATCTGCTCTCACTGACCCTCAGCAGCAGCTGAGCATCCACACTGCTGGTCACTCCCCAGTGGGATGGGCAAGGGAACAGGAAAAGTGGGAAAACTGGTGGGTCTGGACACCCTGGTGGGTGCTGTGGAAACCCTGGTCAGCAATAGGCACATTGTTGGTGTCAGCAATGCTGTCCTACCCACAGCACTGCTCAGAGGGAACTGAGCTCCATCACACAGGAATAAATGACTTCCTTCCTTCTCTTCCTTTTCAGGACCAGGACTTGCATTTATAGCTTACCCTAAAGCTGTAACCATGATGCCTCTGTCTCCTCTATGGGCAGCTCTGTTCTTCATGATGCTCATCTTCCTTGGATTAGATAGTCAGGTATGAAATAAGTGCTATTTCAGTGTTCTGTCAGATTCCCTGGAGTGTGGGGATCAGCACCCTGGGTGTAAACAGCATCTCACCTGATTGAAAACTCAACACTAACTTAATTCCTTGCTTGAGAGCTTTCATTCAAGTTCCTGTTTTAAATCTCAGTTCTGTGATGCTGGAGGTTCCTGCATGATTAACTATGAAGGCTGGTTCAGCTTCTCTCCAGCTCTCATTATTAACATGGAAATCAGCTTGAACTTAAACGGGGGTGATTAAAAGTCACAATTCACTAAAATACTGGTGTGTCTTCTTCCCCCATTTTTAAAGCACTTTGCAAGGGATTTTGAAACTGAATATCAGATAGTGATAATGTAATTTTCTATGGTGTGTTTTTACTGCAAGATACCATAGCGAGGAACGTGTAGTCGTATCCTGCAGCAAAGGGGCAGCACAGAATTTGTCCTTCCTCTGTGACCGTAAAAACTGCAAAAGCTGTTGGAAGGAAAATGTCAAGTGGCTGGAATTTCCAGGGTGCAGCTCTGCTCTTGGCATGATTGGGTTCAGAAAGTTTATCATTATACACTGGAGAATAAAGCTCACCAGTGCTTGTTTGGCATGACATTTCCAATCACTAAACTTCATATTTCAGTAACTGCTCTTTTTCCTGATCTGACAGCTCTTTAAAAGTTTTGTTGTTTGGGTTTTGGTTTTTTTTTTAAATTGAGCAATTTCTAAATTCTGCTCTTGAATGTTTCAGTGAAACAGAGTTTATATTGCCTATTTTGGGCATTAATTTTGGCTCCTGTTCTAGGAACCTTGCTCCAGACCCCTGGCTCTGAAGCTCAGGCCTCTTGCTGATGTTTAGAGACAGTGAGCATGTTCCTGCCCTCCTTCATTAGAAGCACCTGGTTTGGGTACCCAGTAGCTTTGTGGAATTTCTCTCTTTGGGTAAATGGAGAGAACTTCTCCAAAACCTGTTCCTTTAGCTTGAAGGTTCATGGAACTGTGTGTTGCTCCTTTGTGTGGCAAAGGTTCAGAATGCTTAGGCTGATGTGATGCTGCAATCCCATAAATGGTTTGTACAGTGTTTGATTTCCACTCAAACCATATTTGGAAGATTTAATTTTTATTCAATCCATCTGCTACAGGGCAAATACACTCTGAGATAATACTGGTGTGTTCAACTGTTTGGATATGGTGGTGGAGTGGAAATCCATAACTCTCCATTTGAACTTCTGCTCATCGAGCATCCTCAGTGTCCCTACACCACAAACACAGAAGGACATTTGAAGTGTTTGGTAGCAAATCCAGACCTCAGCAGCAGAGGAGCCACAGATTTCACGTGTCCTTTCCTGCTGTTTTGTTGCAGTTTGTGTGCGTGGAGAGCATTGTGACAGCTGTTGTGGACATGTACCCAAAGGTGTTCCGGAGGGGCTACAGGAGGGAACTGCTCATCCTTGGCCTCTCCATTGTGTCCTATTTCCTGGGCCTGATAATGTTAACTGAGGTAAGAGGGGCCCTGTTGCAGAGGGAAGGAAATGGGATTCTGCTTAGAATCACAACAGAGAAAAAGCAAGTGTGTTTGCCCCAGAGGAATTTCCCTGTCAGGAGTGGGATTACAAAAGACTTCAGAAGCAGTTCTCAGCTGCAATGTGAAATGACTCCTCAGTTTTCCAGCTGAGCTTAGGAAATATTGTAATTAACAATATCATATCATATCCAAGGAAATCCCATCTGCTTTGCACCAGCCATACAATCCCCATGGTTTCTGCTACTTACTCTGGATAGAAACAGCTGCATTTTGGATGAAAAGATCAATAATGGAGGTGAAGTAAAGGGAAAAAATGAAAATTAAAACATCTTTGGGTTTTATATCACTCAGCCAGGTCAACCAGTGCAGCCAATCTCGGAGCTGAAATTGCTTTGGTAAGTGTAGGGGGGATAAAAAAAAAAAAAGGATTTTTTTTTTCCCAAACAAACCAGAGTGTTTGCTTTGGGATGTTCCAAACCAAAAATTCCAAGGGTGTCTGTCCATGCCATCAGTCCTTGATGTCTGCCAGCACAGAGTTTGGGAGCCAGGCTGGGGAAGGACTTGGGGCTCCTCTGGCACTTGGTAGGAGTTCAGCCCTTGCTTTTCCCCACAACCTCCACCTCCTTGGAGGACAGGGACACTGGAATTCCCTCTGCAGACATCCACATGCCTCAGGCTGTGTGCTTTTCCAGCTGTCACCGGAAAGGAGCAAATTGCACACAAAAGAGGTGGTTGGAGATTGGAAGCGTGTTGGTCTGCTGTCCTCAGTACACAAGTGCTTACAATTAAAGGGAAAATTGAACTAATCGGAACACATTTGGTTTAGGTGCACTTTTAAGGAAAGGAAAACCTAAGATGGGGAAGAAAGTGGAGACTGGGGCAAAGTGAAATGTTAATATTTCAGTGACAGCTCGTGTCAGACTGACCGGATGTCCCTCTCTGATCAGAGTTAGGATGCTCTGTATGAAGCAGTTGTGGAGTAGTTTTAAATTCTTATATACTTCTCATTTCCCTGTCATCATTCTCACCCTCAGCAAGATAAATTTCTTTGTTATGTAAAATGGGAAATCTTGGAATAATCCCTTCCACAATGCAAGTGTTGAGCACAGCACTGACAGATACATTATTGAGATATCCAGGCTAAAAGAAATGGAAGCATAAAGAATGAAGAGGAGGCAAGTTCTCCAAAGTGACAGGAATATTTTGCAGGAGTTTTGTGGAGTTGTCCTTCTGTTGTAGTGTCTTAGCTGGCTAGTCTCTAAGTATGCAGTTTGCTAAGGTACTTGCAGAGCCTTGCCATGCCCATCCTCTCTCTTTGCAGTAGAGGTTTAGGGGTTTTTGTATGTTTAAGGTTCTTTTCCACTTGCATAAAATTGTCCAAGATGTGATGGATCCCACGTGCTCCCCAAATTGCATTACATTTCAACTGAGGATCTGATCTCAAGGCCCTATTTCCCTTACACAACTTCCTGCAGGGAGAAGTCTTAGAAATCCTTTCTGGTTTTGAAATGCTCTTTGTGAATCTCCTCCTCATTACTTCAATATAGAATGTATCTGTGACACAAGATGAAGTATCTCCCATAGAAAGTAGTGGAATATAATTCATATCATTTTAGTAGTTAGGTTATCCATAATGTTATCGATTGGATGACTCTTATTTTCGGATATGTGTCAAATGTGGCTTAAAGGCTGTGAGCTACATTCCCAATTTATAGCTCAGTTTACTCAGTCTGCAGTCCCTACAGATTTTACTGCCTTTCCTCACATTTTAACTTATGCTTTTACATATAGATAACACAGACACAGAACCAAGACCCTGCATCTTCACGTGCAGGGATCTGGAGATCAGAAGGACCAGTGGATGTCTACAGCTTGATGTGATAACAACTGAAACTAAAAGCAGGAAGGTGGGAGAGCCTCTGGAAACAAACCAAACTTAGTTCTCTCCACTCCAGATTTACTGCTCTAAAGCAAGTGCACAGGAGAAACAAACAAACAAGCAAACAAACAAAAAATTATTCACAATAAGAAATGAATACTCTTTGTTCAAGAAGGGACCAACTTGAGTAGGAAGATTGCCAGGGAACCAACAGATTGACTGTGTAATTGAAGCATATTTGCTATGACATATTCCCACTGGTGCCAAGACAATATTTTTCCTTTTTCTCTTTTCCTCCTCCAGGGTGGGATGTATGTCTTTCAGCTTTTTGACTCTTATGCAGCCAGTGGCATGTGCCTTCTCTTTGTTGCCATATTTGAATGTGTCTGCATAGGCTGGGTGTACGGTGAGTGCCTGAAAATTCCCGTGGTCTTCACTTTTTATAGGAGTTTTCTGTTTGCCTAAAAGCAAAGTGGAAGCCTTGTACCCTTATGGAGTGAGGCTCTCCACATTCCCATTCCCTGCCAAAAGTCAGGAATGCCATTTTTCCAGTCTAAATAATAAAGATAGTGGAATAAATATTTATTTTCCCCCTCTTGGTCCTAGTCAGGACTGACCTCCACCTTCCTCCCCCACGAATTCCTTTCCTAGAGAGCAGGGGTGGATGTGAGCCTTTTCTCTCACAGGGCTCTGTTCAGGGTGTGTTCCCTTCCTATTCACAACCCCCACAGATAAACTCAGGGCAGGTGGAATTCACTCCTTATTGACACAGGAGGGACACAGTGGTGTCCCCAGCTCTGCTGTCTCTGTCTGCCAGCAAAGTCCAGGGAAAAGCCTGCAATGCTGGGAATGCTCCTGGTTACACCCTGGAGCAGTGTGTGCACACAAAGGAAGGACAACCTCACTCAGTAAAACCACACCTGAACTGCAGATCACGCATGTGCCAGCTATCCAGGCATTCACACATGAGCTTGGAGGATAGAAATATATATATATTATATATATATATATACTCTTTAGCTGGGGTGGCTCAGGCTGTTCCTGCCTTGCTGTTTGCCATCTCGCCCCCTCCTGCCTGCTGCTCCTGTTGGTCACACACTGGTGTAGGCAGCAGCCTGTGCCAGGAGCATGGAGCAGATGGCAGGGAGCTGTGTCAGGGACAGGCAGCAGCTTCCTCCCCACAGCTCTGTCTGTGCCTTTCTCCTCCCTGCTTTAAATCCTGCCTCGTCCCACCTCTGACATGGATATTCTACATCTGCTCTTCTCTTGGGTTTTTGGGGGCAGGCAGCAATCGCTTTTATGAGAACATCGAGGACATGATCGGGTACAAGCCCCTGTCACTGATTAAGTGGTGCTGGATGGTCTTAACTCCAGGTATTTGCGCAGTAAGTACAGAATGGCCAAGTGATTTGGTTTAGACATGAAGAGGGGGGGCTGTACGTGTTTTTATCATTTTGCTGCTGCTAATCCTTGAGAAAAATTACCTATTGATTTGTAGCACATATTTCAAATAAAAAATGCTCTGTAGAATCTGGAAAAATTGTTAAATGTTCTGTGAGTTGTGAGAAATCTTAGTATGCACAATTAGAGAGGAAAAAAGAATCCCAAGGCCCTAAATGAACATTTGCCTGTACCACAGAGGTGTTTTTCCCCACATAGTACACCTTGCATACTAACACACGAGCTTCTCTAGACTCGAGCTGGTTCCCTTGCTGCTCCAGCCTCCTTTCCCCTCTCTCTTTGGCTAAGCAGATATTTTTAAAAGGACACAGGACATTTTTAATCTTCTAGCAAAAGCAGAAGAGGCCCAAAGCCCATCCCAATTGCATGAAGAAGGGGAGAGAGAACTTGCCTTAGCAGAAGTTGGCAGGACTGGTGCCAGCTGTGGTGATCTGTGGCTGCATAACAGGGCAAAGTTCTAAAAGCAGCGTGATCAAATTGCCACAAACTCGATCCACAAATGCTGAGGATTAGATACTGAAACCTTGCAATACACAAATGATGAGCAACTGCAAAGCTGTGGGTATTGGGGCACCTGGACATCCTGGTTCCCTTGGGCTCTGCCACTTCATTTGCCAGCTTGGAGAGATTTCTGCCTCACTTGTACACTCCTCCCACCACTTTGGAGAAGAGTAGCTTTCCTATATTTCATAAATATAAATGATCCAAGCTGCTTGATTTGACTCTTGTCAAATTTAGACCCATCCATTGGAGCTTTTGGGAGGATGAAAGGGTTGGCCTGCAGAACTGCAGATACACACGGTGGATTAAGGCAACTTTGAAAATTGTGCCTTTCCTTTTTCATCATGACAGCTTGGAGGAAACGCAGCTTGTGTTACTTAATCACAGCTGGTTCATGGTAGCAAAACTTAATCCTTCCTGCCCAGGTACTGTTTGCCATCAAAGTGCGGGTCTTATTGTCACCAAGAGGTAAATAGGATTTAAACTTGAAAGGTTGTTCATTCCTGTGGGAGCTACTGAGATATGTTCTTTAAGCTGTGCATAAAAGGGGATCTTGCTGGTGGGTTTTTCCTCTGAGTGAAGAGCTTTCCCTCCTCAGGGAGCCTGGCCTTGCCTAACCACTCAGTCACTCCTTGTTACTCAGGCAGGGTTTTCTCACCCACCACTAATAGTATCTCTGCTTGTTCCAGGGAATCTTCATCTTTTTCCTGGTGAAATACAAGCCCCTGAAGTACAACAATGTGTATATATACCCTGACTGGGGCTATGGCATCGGGTGGATGATGGCACTCTCTTCCATGGTCTGCATCCCTCTGTGGATCTGCATCAAGCTGTGGAAGACAGAAGGCACTTTCATGGAGGTGAGACATATCTTTAGATTAATGATGCTGAAGAAAGACTGGGAAGGATGTGTAAATCCTCACCTGAGTGAGACAAGGAGCTGTTTAATCAAAGCACCAATGTCTCTCAGTCATCACTGGGGAGAGGCATCTGAGCTTTATTTTCTTCTGAAATCCTGTTGGGTTTTTTTTGCCTTCACTGGCTTGAGCCTGTGGTAAACTAACCAAAACTACAGCTTAGAGGTGCTCTGTTCCAGGTAAATTTGTAGCTTAAAATGTCTTTCACATCAACTAAATCCCTCAAGAAGGTTTTTCTCAACCGTTAGCTCAGGTCAGCTGCCTTCTCTCTGTGGTGTTTTGGTAACTAATGTTTGTGGTGTCAGGAGTTTCCTCCAGGAGCTGGGTAGAAACACTCAACGTGTGTTTTCTGGCCAGTTCTGATTGCAGTTCTGTGAGTGAGAAATACAGCCAGATAAAATTATTCAGTGCAGTTTACTGAAACCTGCTGTCAGGTCAGCTCAGGTTTAGGCTGAGGGTAAGTTTAGTAAATGTATTACCTTGAAACTCGAGGGGTTGTTCATTTCTGTGGGAACTCCAAAGAAAAACAGTGAAGATGGTGATAGTGGAAGAAATGAGAATATCAACTTTCTTCAGCCATTTGGGATTTCTCGTACTGCAGAAAAGCCCCTTTATATCCACATTGCAATGACTCCATTTCTGTGATTAAACAAGGCCTGGAGACTGTGGCTGTACAAACAAAAAATCAATTGTCCACAATACACTTCTGTTAGCATGTCAAAAAAGGGAGTTTGCACGAATCTAAACATTAAATATTTCCTTAATGCCTCACCCTCCCCCGTCTCTGCAAGCAAACAGCATTTAAAGCATGTTGTCTGCAGCACTGCAGGCACATCATTATCTTATATATACAAGGATGACAAGAGGATTTTTTAATCACAGTTGGGAGCTTCTTGGGAAGCCAACTCCTGCAACCTCTCTGTTCCCCAAGCTGGCAGCAGCAACGTTGGGATTGCTAGAAAAGAGAAAGTTCTTAGATGGACAGGGATATTTTTCTTTCCTTCTTTATTGTTGCTTAACATTTGGGTGTCTCCAGTCACTTTTCCCTGTGTACTTCCATAGCCTATAACATGAGGAGTAAAACATTTAACAGGCATTGTGTTGAGGTTCTTCATGGAAGGGAATGTTGCTCTAAATCGGCATAAAACCTCACTTTGACTGTAGCTTTGCCTTGTGGTTTGTCCAGAATTGTGCAGCGTGCAAGTCTGTGGATGTGGCTATAACAGGGAAAGAGAAAAGGCCTTTATAATCAATCTATTGATGAGTGTCTGTGAGCCAGAAAAACCCAGTGACTTCCATTTTCTCCGATTCTCTAGAAATTTAGGAAGTTGGTTACACCCAGCCCGGACCTGAAAATGCGGGGGAAGCTCGGCGGAGGAGCCTACATTGCAGCAATAAATGACTGCGACGCCAAACTGAAAGGAGACGGCACCATTTCAACCATCACAGAAAAGGAGACGCATTTCTGAAAGAACTCTCTCTTTATCTGTTTGTTTGTCTGATTATTTTTTTTTTGTATAAAGAAATAAATAAATTCACTAAATTATAGAGGCTGGCTTGTTTTGCACAACATTTTATTAACCAGTTAATTTGAAAGTGAAAAATTGTATACTTGTTTAAAAGTGATTTTTTTAAATGACTCTATAAGTAATGACTATGTAAAAGAAAAAGAAATAGTATTATACGGTCTGTTAGTGATGACTTCTTGTAATATGGTGATTTCAGTAAATGTCTTTTTTTTTTTTAGAAGCTAGAGGGACCTGTATAATGTGCTGTAAAACTTTTTTACTCTGATTTCTGGCAGGTGTTACTGCTGTATAGATGTCTGCATTCTAACCTGTAAGCGTTTCAGACCATTTCAGCTGTCCATGTATGTCTATAAAGGGAGCCAGACTGTCCTGTCACTTGTTGCAGAACAAATGGGCAGGGCTTGGGGCATGACCTGGAGCTGCTCTTGCATCTTGCTGTGTTTGTAGGAGCTTTCCCAGCTGAGGGCAGTGGATTCCTGGATTCCTGTGGTCCAGCCCTTTCCCAGGCCAGGCCTGAGTCCTGCCCCTGACAAGGGTCTTCTTTAGGATGAGTTTTGTGACCCCCACAGCACCTCAGCTGCCTCTGCTGCCTTCCTTCCACCTCCCTTTGGCTTCAACAGCTCAGAGAAGGGGGTGCAATGGGCCCACTTCTGAGTCACTGATTTTCTGGAGATGCGATAGAGTTTCTCTCTGAAGGGCTCTGAATTTTGCTGCTCTTGTAGGTTCCTGGTCTCTAAGAGGATGTGCACTAGTTCAGGAGACCCCCAAACCTCATTTGCTGCAGTGTCTGCGTGGCCAGTACTTTGTGTTGGTTGGCACTTCCCATCGCCGGGAGTGAAATGTGTTTGTGCTTGTTCAACAGGAGGTCAAGGTTACTTGAGACACCTGGAGATGTTCTGAGGGGAAAAGAGCTCTGCAGCTTTGTCTCCTCGTTGCCCTCCATAGAAATGAAGGATCCTGCAGTGGCAGTGTGTAGCACTGCACAGCTTTTCTCATGGCATTGTTTGGGAGGACAGGGCCAGGATTTGGACTTGAGGATCCTTGTGGGTCCCCTCTAACTCAGGATTTGTTCTGTGTTTTCTCTTTAAGGCACTTTGTAGATACCCCCAGATCAGGCACTGCTTCTTCTCCCCTGGGTGGTATTGAGGCTTGCACTGAAGTCACAGTAGGAAGGCTGGAGTAGTGCTCCTTTACCTCTGCAAGGTTTCTAGGAGTCATTTGTATGTGGTGCAGATGAAGGAAACAAGACAGGGATGTTCTGACTCCTCTGTGTCACAAAGTGAGCAGTAATGGGTTTGTCATATCAGGCCTTTTTATTCCCCCAGGTGTCTGAAATGACCCCCTCTGATTTAAATCTGATTTGTATGTGAACCCAATGTCAGCCGGTCGTTCCATGAGGTGTGCACATGCCCCAGTATCAAACCCTCTAGAGTCTACCTTGGCTTGTTGGGTTTTTTTCCTGACAAAATTCCAAACAATATTATTTGTTCTTGACAATTTTTCTTGTCCTGTTTTTGTTCTTTGATGGTTTTATGAGAAACCTATAGAGGGATACCGTCCTATACTACCTGGTATTTGGGGGGAGAGACAGGCAAAAGCATAAGACAGCCCCGAGGAAATGCCATAAAATCTGCTGTCTTTCTGCAACTCCAGATCACCAAAGCTCAGATACCCAAACCTGGAGTTGTTAGAAACAGAAGTGGCTGCTGCCCTTCTGCCCAGGAAACACTTCCCTAGAGGTCACTGAGTATATGGGATAGAACTGCACATGCAAGTTTGCATTTCTTCAAGACCTTACTGATACCTCTTAAAACAGAATTCTCACCGAATTGCTTTGTCTCAAGTCACATCATTCAGTCTAATAGATCTATTTCATTTTACCTTATCTTATTTGTAGGGGGGTTTCCTGTGGTAAGGTGGAAGTCTGAGAACTTCTCTCCTATGATTCTCCTTCAAATACTCTAAGTGCTGCTTGCTTTTGCATGTCTCCAGTGTGAGGAGCTCAGGATAGGACACTGGGAAGGAACCTGTCTTTAGGAAGGCACAGAACCGCTATCTCATGCCTGATTGCCTCCCTCAGAGGGAATCTGCAGCTTGGCATCCAGAGCTAGAGGGCACCAATGAAATCCCAGTCCCATGGGAAAATAATACTGGAAGAGAAATGCTCCTAGAATTGAAACCACAGATGAGTTACATACAAGGAAACAGTTGAAAACTGCATATTGACATTGAAAAAATGCCCACTCCAAACCCCAGAATTTGTATTTTTAGAAGTCCTAATGAGTGTCCCTTCCTGGTCTTTCTCTCCACCCACCAGAGTTGCAGAACAGTGGCCCCAAAGCCACACATGGGCCTTGGGGTGGATCACATTCCCTCTCAGAGAAAACGTGAAGATATTTTCATATCACTGAAGACTGTGCAAATATAGATGCACCTTAAGTCATGCTTGGCCTTGATTCCTGTGCCATTCCCTCCAGCCGTCAGGACTCCTCAGGAATGTTTACAACCCCATGATCCATCCATGGACACAAAGGGAACCCCCCCCCAGTCAGGGCTGCCCTTGGCATGAGGACGAGCACCACCTTAGCAGAGGAACCTGCCTTTGTGCACTGTAGCTCGTGTGAGTTCTCCCAAGTGCTGTCCTCATTGCCAAATCTCCACTAGAACGATGTGCTTGGTCTGGAACCTGCTTCCTATTGTGCTGCTATGATCCATTCTCCCGTGGCTTTGTACACATACATGTGGCTTGGTGTGGTCTAAGGCATTTCACAGTGTTACTGATGTGCTCTGCTTTGTACGTGTGTGTGCTTAATACCTGACTTGGTTAACACCTTACTGATTTTTAAAAAACAAAAAATAAAAAATATTTTTCTTTTGTGGGGAGGGATGTGGGAGGGCCAATTTCCTAATGGTATTTGTGTTTTGTTTGGGGTTTTTTTTGAAACAATATGGGGGGTGGGTTGGGGGGAATGTAAAAATCCCAACTATATCTTGATGATATTTTTATGCACTAGAAATAATACTGCCCTTTTCTGAAATATCTGCAGTATTATTAAAAAGAACACAATAAAAATGAGCAACCACTAAGGTTTATGTAACATTTTACAAAAAGGATTCTGTTTGGCTTTGGAGGGCACAAGATTTCGTCTACTTACTTGTTTTCAAAAATTAAAGGAAATGGGCAAACCCCATTCTGTGTATTTTAGTTTATATCCATGTACTTTATATGACACTACTCTAATGAATTAATCAATCACAACTACCCTTCGAGGGCAGAAAAATGTCCCTTGATTCTAAATGGGGAACTGAGAAACCCTTCGATGATCTTCTGTACTGTGATTTTATGCTTTGATGCTCGTCTGTGTGCCTGGAGCACCCTGTTCAGCTCCGGGGCCTCCAGCAAAGGAGGGATGTGGAGCTGTTGGAGCAAGCCTGGAGGAGGGCACAAAGGTGATGAAAGGGAGCCCCTCTGCTCTGGAGCCAGGCTGAGAGAGCTGAGGGTGTTCACCTGCAGGAGAGAAGGTTCCAGGGACACCTGAGAGCCCCTTCCAGTGCCTAAAGGGGTTCAGGAGAGCTGGAGAGGGATTTGGCACAAGGCATGGAGAGACAGCACAAGGGGGAATGGCTTCCCAGTGCCAGAAGACAGGGTTAGATGGGATACAGGGAAGGAATTCCTCCCTGGAAGGGTGGGCAGGCCCTGGCACAGGGTGCCCACAGAAGCTGTGGCTGCCCCTGGATCCCTGGGAGTGTCCAAGGCCAGGCTGGATGGGGTTTGGAGCAACCTGGGCTGGTGGGAGGTGTCCCTGCCCATGGGTGGGGGTAGAATCAGATGAGCCTTAAGGTCCTTTCCAAACCAAATTTGTTTATGATTCTTTTTTCATATCAATGGCTTGTGTACAGGGAAAAATTCTTGCTTTAGTACATGACACACTGATATCCCAGCCTGTTGTGTAGTCACCTGCAAGAGAGGAAATGAAGCTTTTTTCTTCCAGGCTGTTTCTCATCTTGACTAACCAAGTATGGCTATAGTAAGGAAAACGTGCTATGGGTTTTGACAGAGCCTTTTAATTTCTCTCTGACTCCTGCTGGTACCTGAGCTGTTGTACTGGATGACAGAAGCCACACTAGCCACTGTTCCTCCCAAGAGCTGTGAGCTGATGGAGATGCTCCTTTTGCAGCATTCTGAGCTCCGTGGCTTTTAAAAAGAGGGAGTCCTTGCTCCTGTGGTATTTCAGCAGAGCAAGGAGAGAAGCATGAAGATAGTCAAGAGGTAATGACAAGATATCAAGGTGTGCTTTCTATCTCCTTGAGCTGGCTGTTAATGCAGTCCATCAGCGCCCTCTCCATCGCCAGCACTTAGGACAGCGCTGGGGAAGAGGCAGGGCAGCTTTCCTTCGGTGTTCCTGTAAAACACCTGAGGAGGTGAGCTGAGAGCTCAGTTCTTTGTATTTCAGCCAAAACACCCACTTCCTCCTCAACCTACCCACAGCTCCCTCACTCCCTTCCTCTTCCCAAAGGACCAAGCACTGTCTGCAGTTCAGGCACGCCACGCTCAACAGAGCAAAGAGCAGCTCTTCAGGCAGACCCCTCGGGGCCAGGGCTAAGTCTGGGTGCAGCCAGGGATGTGGCACTGTCCCCTGTGCTGGTGCCACTTGCACGGGGACACGCAGGGGGAAGGGGCACAGTGCAAACACTGGCACCCCTTGTGGCTTCCCCAGCCTGGAAAAGGCTTTTTTGGGGTCATTGGGATGGACAGACACTCACACTCAGTTTGTTGGCAAGAAACAACTCCCAACAGCTTTATTAGCAGCCGGCTTGTCTTTATATTCTGGTTTATAGGCTTTTTTATCTGTCCACCTTATTGTCTACACCTCCTTGGGCAGGCATTCTTGTCCACGAGCCTGAGACCATCTCATAGGTGGTCCACATCTCTCATAAAGACTTTGGTAAAGCCTCGGTAACTCCTGGGCATATTCCTGTTGAAGTCTGGGTTTTTTTGTTGTTGTTGTTGGTTGGTTGGTTTTAGTTTGGTTTTGTATTATTGTTGTTTTGGGTTTTTGTTTGTTTGGGGTGTTTTGAGTTTTTGGGTTTTTTTCCAGAGAAATCAGTTTCGTTGTCTGTGTTGAAATGCAGGCAGAAATTGCAAGCCAAAGAGCACAGGACCAGGTGAGCAAGCTGAAATCCAAAGGGGAGCAGGCCATTAGGAAAAGCAAGGGACAGCAGATCCCAGATCATCACGTGCTGTCTGCAGGGATGAAAGCATGATGTACTACAAGAGTCACTGAAATCAGCTTTTAATTTTTACTGCTTGTTTTTAGATATTATTTCCATGAACCCCGCCCAGGTTGCGTTTAAAAGTCTCTGTTCATTAACCAAGCTTGTTACTCAGACTTCACACAAAACTTGTTGGGTTCGTTACACACAAATTCATCCTCATCCCCAGGCTTTCAGTCCTTTCCCCCTCTACACCTGAGCTTCCTCTTCAGTACCGCTTCAAATGCAGCCTCTACTTCTGGAGCAGAAGGGAAAAATGCAGATGTTGGAGGTTATTGGCTAATTAGGTTCAGTAAAAGTAGTTGGCAGCACATGGGACCATGACTGGGGCAGGAGATGGAAATGGCATAAGAGAAGGCAGGGAGAAGGTGGGGTTTTTTTTGGTGGGAGGAGGTGGAGAGAGATGTTTTGCTGCTGCAGATGCCTTTTGGAGCTGAGATCATGAGTGCAGAGACTGTGGTCTTCACCTTTCTTGAGCACGCACAGGTAGGGCTTGTGAAACGTGGGTTGGGTGGCACAACTTTGTCTCAATTAGTTGTAGCATTGTAACTTCTGGAGTGTTTCCTATGCTTCTGAGCTGTGGTATGCTGTGAGCTGAACTGGCAAAGTCCCTGCAGCATTTAGGCTAACAGAACGAGCAGGTTGTTCATCCATTATTCCCACCCTTGCTAAGCTCAGCCTACATGAGCTCCTATATTACCTGTGCAGTTTCAATTGCAAGCCTCCTCCATGTATTACAGTGCTGCTGCTGGCTAAAAAATCCTTATTACTTCGAATGTTTCAGTGCAGTGGTTTAAAACTTCTTGGAATTAAAAGGGTTTTTTTTCAGCAGATGTGCACAAAACCTTGTATATTTTCCTTGGGCACTGACATCTAATCTGGTGTAGTCTATTGTATATCCCTGACCTGGCTGGGCTTAAGTGCACTTTGAGTGCACAAGCTTTTACTCAGCTGAAGGAGTTCAATGTACCTGTGTTTCTGTAGAGTTTGGGGGGATTGTATGACTCTCAAATGCTATTAGAAGCTGTATTGTTTTGTCAGAACCGAGGTTGGAGGGAGCAGCCTGTGCTGTTTGCAATGTCTGTGCTGTGTGCAGGGACGCGGGGGGAGCCTTGGGGAAGGGGTTGTGTCCATCTGGGAGGGTTGAGGTCTAGGGTAAGCGCAGTCTGAGGCTGCCAGGTGCTCTAGAGCCCTTCCCGCAGCACTCCTGTGGTGCGCTGGGGACCCCTTTTGGTTAAACTCGGTGTGACTATGCTGGGTTCTTGCGTTTGGATAGAACTGTATCTGCACCTCCACTCTTCGGCCAGTTCCGCCATGAGATCAGCTGCTCCTGGTTCTCTCTCCATGCCCTTGACACGCAGCTGAGGTTTGCAAGCCCCTCCTGCATCTTTTCTGGGTTTCTGCGTCATCAGGTGGCAGCACATCCCAACACAAACTGGGTTTGTCCCCAGAGCTCAGCACCCAAACCGGAGCACAGGGGCTCAGGAGAGGCTTCCTTGGACCTGAACTGGAATGTGGAGACCATAGGTGGTCTGGACAGAGAAAATATATTTTATTTTGGATTAAGTATCCGTAAAGGTTCATGCTGAAGCTGCCTTGAGTTGCCAGTGGGACTGCAGAAACATAGATTTTTAAATAATGGGCAATAAAATGTGAAATAAGGAGAAATGATGACCCACAACACATCCTGCTGAGAAGGCAGATCTGCACAATAGTGTTTTTTCTTGGTGATTGAGAGGCATTGCTGCCCTATTCAGATTGTTATCCCACATAGGTTTTGGTGTGTTCTCAAGAAAAAACCATGACATTCCCTTTGGAGCAGAATCAAGTAGTGATATCTGTACAAAACAGAGAATAAAGAGAAAAAGGGTGCCACATTTTGCATTGAGAAGACAAATATCAGGCAAAAAAAATCAGCTTAGCAGAAAACAGGCAGCAATGTGGGGTTTGGAAAATATGAGGAAACACTCAGTGTGATCACTGTCAAGCATTTACACTCTTCTCTGTGTCTGGGAGAGGGCCTAGATCATAACACAGTTACCCCTCCTCTGAGTTTTGATGAGTAATTGCCATAAATAACTTGATTTTTCTCAGGGTCGCTTTAAGGACGAACATGTCAATATATGTGGATGTCCCCAGCCCTTTACTGACAGTGCAGGACCACAACTCTCTTGGGAGTAGTGGAAAAAAGGGGATTGTAGGATGTATCAGCCACGGTTCAATGTGACTTGATTTGGATTTTCCTCAAGGTGTTGTATCCCTGAATGCAGTAACAGGTCCTTCAGTCCTTTGGGAAGGCTTGTGGAAAACTTAGGGATCAGTGGACCTGAGATGAATCATATTTCATTTCAAAAGATAGGAAACCCACACAACCAAAACCAACCAAAAAAACTCAGCCAGTTGACCCTGTAAAACCAATTTAATTCCAGGACCACTCACATAAATTGGTGTGTGGACCTGTTGCTCAGGTCTAGTTAGCCTGAAAGTCGAGTTAAAATTTGACCTTTTTTGTAATCTCATGATTGTTTTGTCTCAATTGTATAAAATATTTCTGAGGAACATCTCAGACCACCCAGAGCAGCAGCCACGCCTGTGGTTCTGAGGTGCTTCACTGAATGTCTGGGAATCAGATAATTGCTAAGTGAAGCAAACCTCCTCTGAAATTAGGAGGAGGTGTAATTAGCAGCCCCAGACAGCTCTGTAGTGATGAGTGGCACATGAAAAGCAGCAGGAGAAGGAAAATGGGAGCAAGGTGCTGATCTGTCTTTAATTGAGCATATAAAGCAAAGTTTTTCTTGTCCCTGTGTTCTGTGGGAACAGACCTGGGAGGGGCTGTCTGAGAGGGAGAAAAGCCCCCCGGGATGGGCCAGGAACTGATGACAAAAGGGAAGCACGAAACAATTCCCACTGAGTCTTCAGCTGGAGCACGATAACAGGTGTTGGGAGGTTTCTTGCCCAAGCTGTAGTGCAGCAGGATTTTGGTGGTCATCGAGGCCCTTCAGCTCCACTTCATTGGAGTTCTTTGAAACCGCTGTTTAAGAAGTGAGCCTGGATGCTCAGAGTCCGTCCCAGGAATTCAGTGGCTCTTCAAAGCAGCTGCACTATTGAGTTCCTGCCAGTATGGGGTAAAACTGCTCTCCTTTCTCAAACCTCCCTTCCCTCAAACCTTGGTAGTGCTTCCAAGCCTCGTTCGGGACTGGAGTCCTGTGCATCTTTAAAGAATGTGAATTGCCTTGTCACCCCTGAGTAGAGTTTTCCTTTTTCAGGCATAAATAAATACGCATTCCTTACAAATTTCCCATGAAAAGTTAATTACAACACAGCTCTGAATAAAGAGCCTTATTTGCAATCCTAAGGTGGCCTTTCTTCCATTACTAATAAACTGTAAAACATGGGCACTATTTAAAGCTCCAAATTCCCCCTGCCTTTCTCCTGAAGGCTTGCACATTGATTCTGATATGCAGACTGACAGCTTCATGGCTTTTTGGGATGTTCCAACTGCACTGAGTTTGTGGTAATGTTTATTTTAGTTCCCCCCTTTCCAGAGCAGCCACTGACTCACAAGAAAAACCTACGAGCAATATTTGGCATTTGTTTCCTGTGCAGTATGATTTGCCTGGTTCATTAACCTTCTTTATGGAGATGGAAATTCTCAGTCTGACATGGCTATTTTGGGGGAGCATGTCAAAACCAGATTTGTCTGTCTGAGCAACATTTGCTTCTGAAAAAAAAACGTTTTGAATTGCTTCAGCACTTTTGTCTTTTCAAGTGAATTTTGTATTGGATGCTAAGCTGTGTTTGTGTTGCACGTTTGACTCTGCAGCACCATTACACTTGCAGTCCAAGGACAGGAGACACTGGCTGTGTGACAGTATCCTGGACCTGTCTGAGAAACATTTTTTTTTCATTATGCAATACAGAATTACTGTAAATTCTGCTGTCACTTGTACTTGGGCATGCAAGCAGGGCTGGGTTAGTGGCTAGACTCAGTCCTAAAGGTGTATGAGAGTTAAGGCATCTTTCAATGTATTTTCTGTATTTTCCCCCCATCGCACCAAGAATGTGGGCAAGGAGAGGGGGAGACAAATGCATTGGCCTGTTTGGCTG
>JAWWEW010000023.1:18338382-18366810 GCA_035583185.1 Anabacerthia variegaticeps
AGGAACTGGCTCCTCAGTGCTCTCAGGAGCACCAGCAGCTCAGCACACACTGAGTCTCCAGCCATGCCAAGGTGCACTTGGATCTGTTAAATCTCATTTTCTATCATGAACTTAAAACTGGCCCCTCGCTCCAACTCATGTTGGTTTGTCCAGCTGCCTGGCCAAAATGCTGTTTGGGGGATTTGAAGACCACTTCTGAAAGGAAACACACTCAAAAAATTAAAAAACTGCCAGAAGAGAGAATGTTTTCCCAGTTTTAATTCTGTAGTTGTGATGGTTTCATAAATGTGACCATTTGGGAGTTTGGTGAGGGGATGTGTTAAAGATGCCTTTGAAATTAAGGAGCTGGGATTTTCACAAGTGGGTCCCAGATCCCTGCTATTCAGAAGTTTGTCATCCCCAGATTCCAAAATCAAGTGGAGTGTTCTGCCTTTCTCCACACTAGCTGGTAATTTCTGCAGTTTGGTGATAAATCACTTTGCACATCCTACTTGGGTCACCCCAGTTTGGAAAGCTCAGCTGATGCAGTTCCTTCTGCTCTCCCAGTCACAGACCTGAGCAGGAACAGAAAGGTTTCCACAACTGGCAATGCCCAAATGGAGGCTGAGCTGCTGAATTCTGCCACAAGCAAGGAAACCTTTTGTACCGCTGGATGTCGCTCTTACAAAGCCCAAAGTACTCCAGCAGCACCGATCTTTACACCTCTTTTACAAATCAGGGCACTGCTTGTTAAGCCCTGAGTTCCGCTCTAAAACGGGAGTGAAATAATACACAGGTAATAATAATATAGTGGCTGTCCCATGTGGAACATACGCACAACTCAACTCATCAGGCAAAAGACATCTAGGTCTCATTTTATTTGGGATGACAAATCAACATAGAGTCTGTTAGCTTGGATGTTTCAGGCTTTCATTCTAGAGCCTCGCTTTGCTGCCTGAGTTTCTTTGGGCATAGGAGGAAGGCAAATGTCGAATGTGCTTCCCTGCCCCATCGTGTTCTAGAGTTTGCTGGAGGTCAGTAACCTGCCCAAAAGGAATTGAGCTCAGGCACCAAGAATGCTGCCATTGTGAACCTCACGTGTAAAATGTCTTGGGAGAGAGGGGAATCATCTGAGGACAAGCAGTAATTAATGGCATTAAGTGGCACAGAGGGCTTGAGTCACAAAGAAGCATAAGCTCCAAACTGAAGGGGTGTGCTCTGAAGAGGGAGGGAAGGTACAAGGGAGGGCAGGCAAGCACTGAGGTACACCAGCTGAGACTCTCCATTCATGAAAGACTGCAAGAGTAATTTGCAAACCATGTTTTAAGTTTTCCAGGTACAGCTTGAGGCACAGTGACACCTGGATCTGTGCTGAACAGCAGTGGCTGTGACTCTGCCACCGATCCCATCCTCACTAACCTGCCCAGAACTCTGACCGTGCTCCCATTGGTGCAGGCTGGACTCGTTCTGCCTCCCTCCTCCACCATCCTTTTAGTCCCAGGACAAAAAAAGTGTCCTGAAATGTTTGCACAGAGGCTGCAGCCTCTGCTTAAAACCTGAATAGATTTACTAATTTCTCCTTGGAGGTGTCTAATACCAGATAGAAAATCCAGTGAGTGCTGCTAAAACTGTAAGTCCTGTAGGGAGCTGGATCATTTCTGCCTGTTGTACAATGGAAGAGGAAGTCAGGGCACTGGGCACAATTGTCATTCCATAATTAGGCGACTGAGTCATACAAGTTTCTCTTTTAACTTGAGCCCTGCTATCTATGTGTCTCTTGATCATTCATTCAATTGGGCAGAAAAACAGAGCCCTAGGGTTTTTCCAGGTTTCCAAAGCCTCATGAATACGGAATGCCAGACACACAGACCTCCCTTTCCCAGGAGAATCCCTCAGCTTGGATGTCTCCCTGTTGCCTGGGTGCTGTGAAAGGTGGGACACGTGGGTTAGACTGCAAATATCCCCATGGAGCTTTGAGGTCATTGCTCATTGCTGAGTTCTACAGCTCCCACTCCAGAGCTGCCCATTAAAGCTCTGTGGGTTGGCGTGGCAGGCTCTGCAGAAACCACACTGACACCTGTTTGGAAGGACTGGATGTGTTTCAGATGCGGGTTTTGTGAATGATTCTGGTGAGAAGGGAGTGCTCCGAGCAGGGCAAGATGTGCATGTTGCAGTGCTACAAAGCAGAGCAGAAATGTGCTTTGTGAGTTTGATGTGCTATCACCACCTGCTCCAGGTGGGGAAAGTTCAGCTCTTTAACCTGGAAGGGTGAAATGCTGCTGCCAAACTGTCCTGAAAGGAGTCAAATATCAGCAGTGCCTTTTTGTAGGGTTCTCTGATATTCTTTCAGACACTGAACTGCTGGGGAGTTGGAGGGGTAGATATGAGTTCTTGTGAGGCAGCAGTGACTCATAAATGTCCCCCCTTTTTTTTTTTAACTGGATCTTTGATTGCCTCAACACCACAGAGATGTCTTTTTATATTAAGCAGGTAATCTTGGCCTCCTTTAGTCATAAATACATTAATACCTGGCCTTGCTTCAGCAACTTTCTCCCTAGGGCACTCTTGGGTTCAGTCTTTCCTTTACCAAGGTTTGATGAAGCAAGCCATAAAAATAAAATAGAAATGAATTTGTAAAAGGTTGTTGTGGTTTATTGCACTCTATTTTGGTCACTTTGCTGATGAGGAGCTTGATTCCACTGGCTGGTTGTTGGGCATTTAACTGCAAGGGTTACAAGCCACAGCTGGCTCAGACTGTTGATCTGGAATGTCACTGCTGTGTCACCTGCCCTTACTAGCAGTGCTTTTAAGAAAGGGAGCAAGCCCTGACATTATTTTGGGATTCCTGCCATGCAAAAATCCTTCAGGGTGTGGGTTGATCCTTGTGGGACATCGCTCTGGTTGAAGATTTGCTGAGGCAAGAGGAACTCAAGAGATGCTTTGACTAATGTTTGGGCTACTCAGGTCTACTCTGTGCATGTCACACAAAATCTTAAAGCCACTCCAGCTCCATCTAAGAAGGTTTCCTGTGTATTTGAAAATCCCTTGGGCTGGGATTGCAAACAAAGCTAGGAAGGAACCGAGTTTGCTGTGAAGGAAGCTGCTTTCTGCTCTGAGATGTATTTGCTGACCCTGCTGTGTTCAGATGACCCATTGCCAGTTAAAGACACAAAATTAGAGGCCTTCAGAGCTGGGAGAACCTCCCTTTTGGTCCTTGCCATGTACACCTATTGAAACATACATTATCCTTTTAAATCTTTCTCACTATCAGTAGAAGCCTCAGCACAGGCAGAAGGGTTTGGCTGGTTTCTCCTTTTGCTGCCACAGTTTGCTCCCATCCAGTTGCCCATTTGGTGCCATGGAGCGGCAGAACCATGTGCTGAGCACAAGGAATGTGAGGTTTTGCAGCAGGGCTAGGTCCTCAATACCTGCTACCCATGCAGAGAGAAAGCCTTAAGCTTGATTTTTGCCTCTCTTCTGCGTATGTAGTTATTTGTAGGTTTAGATACAGATCTCACACAGCTCCTCTCGGGGAGAGGTTGGCAATCACAGCCAGCCCACTGTGTTCTCTCAGAGAGTAAATATTGGTTCTGGTAAAGCATTGGGTGGTGTTTGAACTGTATTGAACATTTCCAGTCAGAGCTACTTCTCTGGATACAAGGAAGCAGATTGGAGCCTTCTTCTGTCCTTTTCTGGAACTTTTTAAGCGAAAACACACGTAGTAGTAAAATTGAGTTCCTTAGTTTCACCCTCTTGCTGTGTGAAGATCACTCCACCCTGTAACTTGAATTTTCACTGCTGAAGGCCCTAGTTCCTCCAGGTATTCTTAACTGAGCGTTGACCCAGCAGTACTTGAGGGGCTTTTTTCCCCTTATAGGAAATCTTGCAGAAGTTTCCCCTAAAAAGATATGTGACCTGTGTCCATCACAGTGGTGATGTGCGTGTTACTGCCTTGCTGAGCTGTTCCAAGAGTTGATAACTCTCTGATCATCTGAGAGGGTCAAGTGACACGGTTGTGGCTTCACCTCACAATCTAATTAGAGGAAGAAGCATTTAGAGCTTGTCCAAGTCCTTCTCAGATAAGATTTCTACTTGAAGTATTGATTCATTTTCTTTAAGTCACTGAGATTTTTAAACTATAGTTGATGCAAATTAAATGGCCTGCTTTGTGGTAGGCCCTACATAAACCCACCACTGACCACTTTGCAGCAAGAAATACTTTCGTGAACCCACCACATGCCTGCTCTGCTACAGAAGTCATTTTCTTTGAATGAACACAGACAATGCAGTATTTGGACTACGTCCTGCTTGCCAAGTGCGTGTCAGCATGGGGAAGAGATGTAAAAATCCTAATTTAATACTTGGAGAGAAGCCAAGAACTTAATTGCTCCAGAAACTATAATTAGAAATCGTTAAGTGTTAATAATGTGTTTAGAAGACTCAAAGCAATACCGATGGTGAGCTCTCATCCCCCCCAGTATATTGACATTCCATCCAAGCTTGGAGAAATTAGGCAAGAAGATTCATGGGGACAGCAGGAGAAACTAAGGAGCTATTTAAATCCTCCATTTCCTTTCATTTCATTACACTTAGTACCACTAGTTTTTCTTAGGTGGAAAGGTTATCTTTTCCAGAATTCAAGTGATGAATTTCTGAAGACTGAAGTCAAAAGCCTTTGTCAAAGGATATTTGCTGCACTTCTTCCTGCATTGGCCATAGTTTGACTGGTGGTAAAACTCTCCACTGAAACCTACAGTTAAATCCTGAGTCATCACCACCTTTAACATAGCAGCATTTAGGATTTTGTGGACTCTTTTATGGAATTTGAACATCCAGTTATTTCAGCAAACTATGAACTCTTCCCTGCAGAAGTCTTTGCTGGGAAGAGGTGGCAGATTATCCTGAAGGCAGAATTAAGTGGCAGAGCCTGGATAGCAAATGTAGAACACACAGGCACCCCCTGCCATGGGACGGAGGAATTTGTACACCTCAACTTGGTGTGGACCTCAGACACCTCTTCTTCCCTCACACTAAACATACACATTCCAAATTCACATGTGAAAGAGTTGCAAATGCATGATTTTGCCCAGGCTGGAAAGTCTCAGAAATACCTGAGCCCTTGTTTGGAGGAGACACAAGGAGAACAGTTCTCAGCTGCCGCTGGGGGAATCCCAGGTGAAGGCACCTGGAAATGCCAGGTAAGGTGACCATAAATGCTGCAAAACTGAGGGGAGCTTTGTAGCAGCAGTTCTTGGGTGTCAGTGGCAAATTTGGTCACCTACACAAGTGATTAAACGGGAAAAAATTTAATATTCTGACTCCTTTCAAGCAAAAAGGGCACTTGATTTAGTAATCTCAGGTTTTAGCCAGAATAACCTCCTAGCAGAAAGGTCAGCACAGTTATCAGGCCATTTCAGTGCCTGACTGGGTGGGTGTTTGTCTGGTTCCAATCCTCACAAAATGATACCTGTGTGCTAATTTCTTTCCTGTGTAACTGGCTGTTCTCCTGATCTCATGTACTGTGATAAAGCACTGCTGTCTCAAGGCTGTACATTTATATTGCCAAAGTAGACTTGTTTCGTGGTGTGAGCCTTCCCCAGAATTAAGATGTGCTGCTAAAACTGTTGATATCCATGAAATAGTTTAGCAGGTGCTTTGAGTGTTTTTTCTCCTCCTGTCTGCCACTGCTCATTTCATTATACATTTTCCTTCTGTGGAAAGTGAACATAAACACTTTCCTCTCCAAGCAGATAATCGTATGGGAGGGAGAGGAGACTGAGTAGTTAAATCTGGCTGTCCTACCTTGAGAAGAAAGACTGGGGATTGTCTCGCCTGTTAAGCCAATAAAACGCCTGAATGTTCCAAAATGTTAATCACAAAGGAAGAAGCTGCTGATATGAGGAATCCTAGAAGTCCTAGGAAATGTGTTTCTGTTGATGACAAAGAATTAGTTTTTAAAAAGTTATCGCAGAAAGCATGGGCTGGTAACATGTTCGACAGGTTTAAACTTCTGTGTGGAAGAGTTCTGTTTCTGTGAATCTTAGGAAAGCTTCACAAATGCCATGTAAAAATGCCAAACCAGAGACCTTTTTTCTAGAATAAAAGAAAGTGCAGAATCAAAGTTATAACTGATATGATCAAAAAAAGTCCACTTGAATACTTAAAATACACAGTGACTGTTCCCATGAGGAAAATTATACCAAGCAATTAAACATGTCATGCTCTTTTTGCAAGAGAACCAAACCAGTTAGTCAAGGGACTGAATTTGTTGGTGTCATCTTCAATTGCATCTCTAAATCATTGATAGAAATGATGAAAAAGTTGCAATCAAAATACATAGGATGAAGGAAAGGAGCACCAAAGCACCAAAAGTAAACACAAATTAAAGCAGGCTCTACTCCCCTGCCATGGGCTGGGGCACCTTCCACTAGACCAGGTTACTCAGAGCATGGTCCGGTCTGGTTTCAAATACTTTTAGTGAAACATGGTGGATTTTCCAACCCTGGGAGTGTTCAAAGCCAGCTTGGACGGGGCTTGGAGCAATCTGGCCTGGTGGAAGGTGTTCCTTCCCATGGCAGGGAGTAGGACAGGACCCTCTTTGACGTCTCTTCCAACCCAAACCAATCTGATTCCATTACAACAACTTGTTGTACCGTTAAAGATTGATGCAGAGCGAGCTAAGTTTTAAATTAAATCCATGAATTCCTAACATGGAGATCCACATAATGAATGTGTGTGTATAAATAACTTTGATCTATTGAGGCCATTGGTTGTTTCTCAAGCAGGAGAAAGTCCTCGTGTCAAGGGGTCTATCTGAGCTGTAAAAGCCATCAGGCCCACTGCTGACCAAGGGATAAATTCCCTTCAATGTTCTACCCAAGCTGTGCCTCTGACCTGGAAACAGCTTTGGACTGATCAGTTTTTGCATTAGGTATCCAGTGGTTGTAGAGAAAATTACATGCTAACCTTTCCCCAACTACAGCTGAGAGAAGAATTGAAGTAGTTTTATTTTTGGAAGCGTATAATCTTCTTACATTAACCTTGTGCCTTTGTGGAAAGGATTACTTGCATAGAGTGGCTGGGGCTGTGACAGGTTTTGTAAGAAGAAGAGAGTGCTGAGGGTAGTGCCTGCTCCCAAATTTCCTCCCAAGTTGCTTAGGAAGGGATGATCAGCTACCAAGGGACCAGGAGCACAGTGACTGTCTGGCTGCAGGGAACTGCTGTCCTTGCACAGCCTTTCTCAAGGGTTCAAAGGGGAGCAAAGCCAAACCCTACTGCTGTGACAAAAAAGGAGAGTTATGGATGACAATAGGATGTTTTTTGAGGTCGGGACATGTTGGTGGGGTATATTCTCTGAGGGCAGGCGAAGCAGGCAGTTCTGAAGGCTGGGAAGGTGAATTCATGGCTTGCTCACACCTCAGCTCCGGCCTGGAGTCAGAGGAAATAGGAGAGTCTGTCCTTGTTGTGTTGGTGGGTGGTTAAGCTGTTCAAATTCATTCAGAAAAGTGAGCATTGTCCCCGGGTTAAATGATGGTGACTTCAGAAAAACTGAGTGAATCCAGAAATCTTGTTCTTTCAGTGTCATTGATTCTTGATGCTCTTGAGGAGCTTAGATCAGCTACAATTTATGACATTTTTTAGACAACATTAAAAACCTACTTTTCTCTTACCATCACCCCTGATAACATGGCATCTTCTTGCAGCAGGGGATGAGCTGGTCTCTCTTTCCTCCTTGCAGGACACCTCTGCAATTGCCACTCTTCTCAAACCTTCACTGAAGGGGTAACTCAGTGTCTTTGGGGATCATTGGGTCAGCCTTTCATGACACTTCCCATTTACAAAAGTTCACGACACTCTGGAGTTTAGCAGAAAGCTCTGCAACTGAGGCAAATTCCTGAATTTCTGGTACATGAGGGCAAAACTAAGTTCTGAAGCTCTTCCAGTAGGTTAGCACTTCACGAGACCCCAGTATCTTTTAGGTTCCAAGCAGAAGTGCATCTCACTACCCCAGGTGATAAAAGCTTCTATTGTTAGGCTGACTTGGCAGCAAAAGAGAATTAGTGAATATGGGGTTTTGTGAGAGGGGTGAGATTCCCGTCAGCTTTTTTCTCATATTGAAATCATCGTGCAACAGCACTCAGGTGATGGAATCAGACAGCTGAAAAAGGTGGAAGGTAAGGAGCTTTAACTGTGTTGGGGATAAAGAAACTCTAAGGGTTTCCAAAGATATGTCTTGAGTCCAGCCCTAAGTGCATGTCCACCACATAAACAATCAGCTACCTAAGGCTGCAGAAGAAAAAGTACAACTGAGCTTTGTTGTCCTATTGCAAATCCCACAAAAAGTCCAATGACATAGTGCTGGTACCTACCTAAAAGTGAAGAGATGGAAAAATATATATATATATGAGTCCATAAGAAAGTATTATGATTCATGGACTTAATTAATCTGAGGAAGACCATTGTTCCAGGGGAGACAAAGAGCACTCTGTAGCACATCTTAATGTTATTTACAAGAGCATGTGGTGACAGGACAAGAGTGGATGTTTTTAAAATGAGGTTAGGTTTAGATTGAATATTAGGAAAAATATTTTCCTTGTGGGGGTCGGCAGGCCCTGACACAGGTTGGGCAGAGAAGCTGTGGTTGCCCAAACTCTGGAAATGTACAAGGCCAAGTTAGACAACTGGGGCTAGTGGGAGGTGCCCCTGCCCGTGGCATGGGGTGGGATAAGATGACCTTCAGATCCTCTCCAACTCAGGCCATGCCATGAGTTGATGAATTTCCAGTTAAGGTGCTACTCATTCTGATTGCAATAGTAACATATTTACCTGGGACAGGAGGGATGCTCCCCATTGTTATCCCATTCTTTTTGCAAACCAAGACTGAGTGGGGTTTCACTGTCTTTTGTTCCATGGCCCAGCAGGAGCAGCTGTCCTTGGAGTGCCATTCTAGCCCCTCATATGCCCATTCAAACATCAGCTATGGAAGTGTCCACGACCTGGGAGCATTTTTTGGTTCCAAGGATGCTGCAGTCTATTTTCTAGCATATAATTGCCTTTTCTTTTTCCTCTAAACATCTCCTGAGAAATTGCTTCTGGGCCTTGGCTACTAAAAGGAAAGGAAAAGCCTTTTGTGAGAACACTGAAGCTAGATAGCAACAAAGTGTTGTGAGATAAGCCATTTTGTGGCCATTTTTGTGTCGGGGGAAAATAAAGACCAGCGTTATTTCACTGGAAAATTATCTCCAGCTGAGAGAAAAAAAAACACTCTTCATTTTAAGTACATGAATACAGCCAGAGCCCTTCAATTTCTCTTCTTTATTATTATGAAAAATCTGAGCTCATTTCTCTGAGCTTTGACTTCTTATTTCTTCTAATCAGGCCAAACCCCCAATAATTCCGTAGCGCTCTTGAGGCATTATGCAAGCTATTTATAGGTGCTTTCCACAGAAATAACTTGGACAAATCTACCCTGAAGACTTCCAAGCAGGAGCAGCAGGGTGCAACATGCCCTCTGCCTCTTTTCTCTGAATCCATGCTGGAAACCAGAGGGGCAAGTCAGGCCACTTGAAACCTGAGGTATCTGTTGACAGTGGCATGCTGATGAATGGAAAAATGGCATCATTAAGCTTGTTAACGACCTCTAAGGTGAGTCCAACCATTAGCCCAGCTCTACTGTGTCCACCACTGTTGCATCCATACATTTTGAATACTTCCAGGGCTGGTGATCCCATCTCTTCCCTGGGCAGCCTTGTCCAACACCTGAACACCCTTCTAGTGGAGAAATTATTCCTAATATCTAATCTAAACCTCCCCTGGTGCAATTGGAGGTTGTTTCTTCTTGCCTTGTCACTTGTAACCTGAGAGAAGAGTCTGACCCCCACTTGCCTCTTGTCAGGAGTTTTACAGAGCAAGAACGTCCCCCTGTGTCTCCTTTTCTCCAGGCTGAGCTCACTCAGTATCTCCTCATCAGAGTGGTGTTCCAAACCCTTCTCCAGTTCCGTTGCTCTTTTCTGGAGATGACCCAGCACATCAAGGATTTCAGGTCTGGCTTCACTAGTGCTGAGTGCAGGGGGACAATCCCTGGTCCTGCTGCCACAGGATGCCCTTGGCCTTCCTGCCCACCTGGGCTCCTCTTCAGCCACTGTAACCAGCACCCCCAGGTCCTTTTCTGCTGAGCACTTTCCAGCTGCTCATCTCCCAGGCTGGAGATGTGGGGGTTCGTTGTGACCCAAGGGCAGGACCTGGAACTCTGTCCCCTTGAGCCTCATACAATTGGCCCCAGCCCATTGACACAGCTTGTCCAGACCCCTCTGTAGGCAGAGTGAGATTTGCTGCTTTCTGGCTGAATCACAAGTGGTGTTTGTACAATTTAGCCTGGTTTGGAATGAAAAAATTCACCCACATATAACATCTTCAGAAGATGATTGGTATATTTAGCTAGAAAAACCTGCTCTAAAAATAGGTTTATGGTTTTTTATTTTGGCACAGAAACAATGAGATGTGGGAAGAGGAGAAAGAGCCTGAGAAACTCCTCATGCACTGCTCCCAGCTGTGCTCAGAGGCAAGGCTGGAAAGTCATTTCTTCCTGAGTTCTGCAACCGGGGGGTTATCTAAAAATGTTTGAGAACTTATTTGTCTTCATCTTAGGCTCCTAAGAAATGCATGTGCTGAGCTATTGATGCTCCCTTTCTCATCATGGCCTTAGTAATCTTTGCAATCAGTAAAGTTCAAGTAGATGAGGTAAAGGAGAAAAGGACTTCAGACACTAAATTCCTCAAAGTTTCTGCAAAGAAGTAGCCAGGGAGAGAAGAGCCAACCTAATAAAGATGTCATATTTATAAGAATTAAATCTATATTCTCAGAGAGCAGAAAGCTGCACTGTCATGTTTTGCCATAAGCAAAGTGACATGGAAAAAGGGTATTAAAACCATGAGGAAATCTTAACTCTTTTTGTGGTCTCAAAGAAGGCAGTGCTGAAACAAGCTCTTTGGAAATAATGTCTGTGGAATTGCCATCATCTTTGCAATGATATTTTCATGGTAATTTCCCCCCAGTTCCAAACCCTGGACTAGTATTCGTAGGATAATGGCAGTACCCGTTCCTCTGAAGAACCTCTTCTTATTCTTCACATAAATAACTTTAAAAACCCCACAATTTTTCTAACATTTCCAGTTCCAATACACAAGTGATTCATAAAAATGTGGAGAGAGAAATGAGTGTTCTAGTTTGGTTCAGATTGTTTTACACCTTTTTTCCAAACTCCTCTGTCATTAATGCAGTCTGGCCATGAAATGTGACTGTGATTTTTGCATTTTCAAGCAGTTTTGTTTTCCCTAGCAGGGTCCTTGGGCAGCATCTCACTTGGGCTTTACTTTGGTTTCTAGAATTATAGTCTCAGAGTCAGTGTGGACTGCATACTCAGACCCAAATTCAAACAAAAGGAAGTCAAAGTTCTCAGGTGAAGGACTTGTCAAAAGTAAAGAATGCCTGAATTTGAATGCTCGAGTGCCTTCTGTACTTCTGTCCCTTGTGTAACCAAAGGAAGGTGATCGTGCATTTCTCTTCCATTTTTTGTCATGCTGGTGTTTGTTTGATTGTAAAAGTAGTAAAAAAGCAGCTCATGATAGTATCATTGAAGACTTGTCCAGTGATTAATCTAATTCAGTATCTTTCTGCTCAGGGCAAAGCAAAGTAGAGGGAATTCCACAAAAGACACCTGTTGAGGAGGAGATGAAGAAAGTATTAATTATGAATTGAAAAGGATAATAACTAATTTTATCTCACCCACTAACCTTTGCTTAGGTGAAGTGGGAACAGTTACAGGAAAGGAACAAGAACAGGGCAGGCTCTCTGTTGGTACTGAGGGCTCAGTGGGATTGCCCCTCCTGCACTGGAAAGGAGAGAACTGGTCATTGCCTGTACCTGCAACTCTGCCACCAGAAAAGGATCTCAATGGAAATGTTTCCTTCTCATCTTCCATCCTTACATGTGACCAGCTTAGCAATCTCAACAAAGATTTAACAATAGGGACAAGCCCTGGTCCTAGAACTGCTTGTCAAGATGATGTGCTGGCTTTTCTCAAGTGCTGCCACCCAAAAGGAGACTCAGGAGCAGCCCGTAGGGGAATTCTTTCCAGAAACCAGTCCAGCAGTTTGAACTCAGTCCCTACCCTGCTTGGAGTGCTTGATCTCCAACCCTTCGACAGCCCAAAGCCCTCGAGCCACAGCATGGCCCCCGTGTCCCACAGTGTGCCCACAGCATTCCACCACAGCCCCTGTGAACTGAGAAGAAGAAGCCAAGAGAGACCAATAGCTGTTCTATTTAATTTGCTGAGTTCCTTTCCAAGGGAGCGTGCCCTGAGTCAGTGTGAGAAGGAAAGCTTGGTATGGGAGAAGGATGTTTCTATTTTGTCGAGGAGGAACAAGCTGTGGAGCTTCATTGCCACAGCTCTGCTGCAAGGGGGCAGGAGTGGTGGCACCGGGGCTTGGAGCATCTGCTCTCTGAGGCCACCAGCAGTGCAGTGGAGTTCCAGCAGCTGCACCTCTAGGGATCATCACAGTCTGCTGGGGTACATAATCTCAGGATATGGAGCAACATCTACCCCATAGCCATTAGAGGGTATCCAAGGGAGGGTCATGAGGATGGAGAAGGGTCTGAAAAGAAAGTCTAGTCATGAATGCCTGAGGGCACTTGGTCTGTTCAACCTGCAGAAGAGGAGACTAAGGGGAGACTTGGCTGGGGTCTTCAACACCCTCACAAGGGCCAGTGAAGGAGCATACACTGATCTCTTCCCTCTGTTCACCAGTGACAGGACAGGAGGAAACATCATGAAGCTGAGGCAGGGGAAGTTTCTGTGGGATCTCAGGGAAAGGTTCTTCCCCGAGAGAGTGGTGGGCACTGACCAGGCTCCCCAGGGCAGTGGGCACAGCCGCAAGGCTGCCACAGCTCCAGGACGGTTTGGATTATGCTCTCAGGGATGTGGTGGGATTGTTGGGGTGTTTGTGCAGGGCCAAGAGTTGGGCATTTATGATCGTGATGGTCCCTTCCAACTCAGTATATTCTATGATTCTGACTGATATATGAGCAGTACAAACTACAGTTTTTCCAATCAGATCCAACATTAGCTCTTCTATTGATTTCACTCTTCGTTCCTCACTCCAGAGAGCAACATGCTAAATTGGAAATCCTAATTAAAAGGGGAAAAGCATCCAAAAGCAGTCCCCTTGGCAAATCCCTCAGTGCAGGCAGTTGTGTGCTGCAGCGTGTCCCTCGAGCCCTGAACTGGTGTCTGTGCCCCCAGGGTAGTGGGACTGATCTCTGCCCTGCCTTGCCAACACGTGCCCCTCCAGCGATGATCACAAGCTCCTGCTCCCCACGAGCCCAGAGTGACACTGGGAGCCCTGATCCTGCTGTCCTTGCTGCTTCTGAAGCAATGCAGTGTCAGGCCCCATGTTTTGCATCATTATGAATTTTAGAGGCACCCAAGAGGGGATGGAATCTCAAAGCAGCTTTTCCCCCTCAGCTCCATCAGCAGAGTCTCTCTTCCTTGTGCTCTCCACAAATGATATGAATTTTAATATGAAATGTGCTCGGCGCTTTAGTTCTTTTATGAGTTTTTAGTGTAGTTTGTGTTCTTCAAAAGCCAAGGCACAATTCAGAAACACATATATGTGTACGAGCACATATACCCAATCACACACGTACACCAAGAGCCTCTTTGCCTTTCCTCATTTTTTTAACAAAAAATCAAGCGTGCATTTGAGTCTACACTATAATTATAATCAACGTCTCCTTCTCGGGAGATAAAAAGAGAAAAGTGGGAATCAGGAAAAGGGAAATGTTACAGGCATTTTCATTAGGGCTTTATGTATTTAAAGAATTTACATTTTTAACCAGTAGCAAATTTATTTCATCCCACATCAGCTCTGAGGATCTTTTGGGATAAACAGCGTGAAAGCTCTCATTTCACAACAATCATCTATTTTCTGTTTATTGAAAGTTTGCTTCTTTTCTGCAACGGTGTTTTGAGTGTGGCTGGAAATATTTGTAAGAAATTATAATTGTCAAGCAGCTTGTTCTCTTTGAAAATGGTTTGTTAAAGAGATCTGCTTCTGTTGTGAGAAGAAAGGGACAAGTGCCCTTGGATTTCTTTGGCATGAAGGTTTCAACCCGGGAGATTCAACTCCGTGCCTTCCCAAAAGGGAGGTGTAAAGTCCCATAAGTGTACCTTCCAGAAAGGAAAACCTGCCATGTTTTTCAGGCTTCCAGGATAGGGAGCTGAAATCTGTGTGTGGAGAGCTGTGCAGATCGTGACTTCAGGCTGCTTTCAAAAATAAATCTATCAGAAATTCCTTCCATGGAGGAAAGTTTTTAGTCACTGTGCTCTTCTGATGTACAAAGAGAAAGTGAGTGCCCCAGGAAGGAGATGATTCCAAACAGCTGGGTTTCGGAGACAGAAAAACTGGGACTTAGCTCTGGATTGCAGCAACTTGTAGGAGTCTCACCAAGTGGGGTCTGCAGGCAATATGGTGACTTCCACTTCCACTCTTTCAGTGTTTGAGGGACGTATGGAAGGCTGAAGCTGCAGCTAAGTGAGTTAATAACCCTTTTCCTTCATCTTTTTAATATGTCTTATTTTCGTTGGTAACATCTCCTCCGTGGTGTGCACTCAAGTGAGTTTTTAGCTGGGGGTGTATTTCATTGCAACTGTTAAGCCCATAAAAATGTCATCCTCAGCTAGATGAAAAAGCTCTGTGAAGTGTTGTCCTGGAAGAGTAATAAAATAGAGAATATAGATAAGAGATTTTATGGCAGCCTTTAGGTGCACACAACGAAGTCTTGGATCCACAGAAAAGATTTGAGCTATAGATGACAAATAGGAGCAATTGGGAATGTTTAAGATAATCTCTTCTTCACGCTTTCAACTGCAAGTCTTTGCAATGAGTTGGAAATCATTGCTTCAATGATCTTTGATTCCTGTCAAGTACAGCAGATCTGTCCCTGGAGTCCTGGACATCTTTTGCAGAAGGGAACGTTCAGTTCCTAGGAACATGTCAGAATTGAAGCTCTACGTTTGGTAAAAAAGGCTGCAAACATCCCATCTTCTGTAACCTTAAGAAAGTCCTCAGTGCATTACCTTTAGAAAAGAATAAATAAGAATCCTTCCAGGGGCCATAAAATTGGGGTTTAAAGCCCAGGAAGCCATGTGTCAAGCCGCTAAAGGAGCAGACCATAGATGAACTTGATTCTCATCTTACACAGCTGAATTTATGATTTCTGCTCTGGCTTTGTCACCTATAAAATAAAAAGAATCCATTTGGCTGTGCACTGATTTATGCTGTTCTTTCCAACACCACCACAATTCAAACCAGAGCAGAGCTGTGACTCTTGATAATGACAGCCATGAAATATTTCTGTACAAGACAGGTAGCAAGATTTAATGCTTGTTTTCTGACCTTCATCACTTTTCTCCCTGGCTTTAATTGCACCAAATAAATCCCTCCTGCAGAACACGGAGGCCCAGCCATGCCCTTGGCATTCCCTGTACATGGCTCTGCTGTTAACAGGGCAGTGACACTGCTTTTGACAGCTCTGCCCTGTAGCATTTTTTTTCCCGTGGACTATATTAGTCCACTCTAGTCTGGAAGCCCTGGGAAGGATTTGCAACGTGAAATTCTCCTTGGTTTTAGCAGAAAAACTTCCAAAAGTCGCAGCTGAGTAATTTGAAATCAAGCCTGAGTGTCCCACACCAAATGAGGCAGGCAGAACCAAACAGCAGACTGTTTAGCATGCCTGCTGCATTGTATTTGGGATCTGTACCCATAGCACAGCATGAGAGGGGAGTGGGGGTGGCTTAAACTACCTGGCAGGCCAGAGGGATGTGCTGTAAAATGCAATGGAAATGGCTCCTGTAGCCAAAGGAGAAGGTTTAGTGACACTGGTGGGATTCTCTGCTCTGAATATCAATTTTGAGAAATCAGTAGAGAAGGAACCTTAATTAAAACACAACAAGCCTGTACCGAACAACTTCCTGGACCTTCCCATGGCTGAACATGTTGGTCAGAGCAATTTGTAGCTTTAAATTTGGAAGTAGATTTTGGAGCATCCCTGTTCACCACAGGAAGGGGTGTTGCAAACACACACAAGGCAGGCAGGTACAGCGATTTACCAGGCACACTGAGCCCTCTCCCAAAAGATTCCTCACAGCAATTGCGGTGCTTCTGAGATGAAGAGAAATAGGCCAAGCTGGAGAGAATAAACTGAGGAATTGCAGTGGTTAAAAAATCTAAAAAAAAAAATTAAGAGGAAAGGGATGGATTAAAGGATAGTCTGTTCTGCTTAGAATTAGATTGGAGATTCAATTTTATCTTGCTGTCTATGCAATGTATGGACTTTGCTAGGCCAGGTCTTGAGGTCTGCTCTCAACTTCACTCCAAGCTCAGCAAGGATCAGGTTTCTGCATTAATTCCTGAGCATAAAATATGCAGTGCCCTGCAAAAGAGACCTCAATCCACTTGGCAGTGAGGAACTGAGCATGTTCCTGTAGCTCTAAGTATTTTCCTCAGACTTTGCAAACAAAAATAAATGCATGAATAATAAAGCCTCTCCCTGCTTTGCTCCTGTTGCTGTGCAGAGGTGTTTTGTGTGAGCTCGGCTCTGCCCTGAGTGATTCTCTGTGGAGCACAAAAGGGTGCTAATTTTGCCACCCACATTTTCCAGCCTCTCTGCTTAGATGATGGATGATTAAAAGGAGATCAATCCAAGCTTCTTTACACTGCACCAGAAATTACAGTGCATTGGCATCCTGACTGCAAACTTTAAGAGAAAATTTTAATATAAACCTCACAGTTGAGAGAGTAAAGAATATTAGAGGCGACATGTTGGCCATGAGCTCTGCTTTGGGCTCTGGGGGGAGAAAAAGCAAGAACAAGGTTAGTTCTAACCTTCAAATTAACCTTTTTCTATTTTTTTGCTGCAGCCAGAAGAAGACCTACGGGCCAGGATGTCGGCTCTAATATTTTGTTTGTATTTCAAAAGTATAATTTTGACACCATTTTGATGCTTTAGTTTTTGGAGTTATCCAACATAAAGTGGCCACTGTGCTGATGAGTCTGTTTTACTGGGACTAGGAGAAAGATGAAATATTATTTGTAGGCTGCCTCAGAATTGTTGTTTTGTTTCAGCTGGAACCTAACTCAGTTGCCTAGTATTCACCATGGTTGTTTTTTTACTGTGGCCCTACTATTTTTTTTTTGCTGGCTATTTGTTCCCTGTTGTTTGCAGTAATCTGATTTCATTTTTTCAGCTCTTGGCGTATCCTAATATAGTCAGCTGCTGCAATAAATATGTGGTATTTCTGCAATCTGACTAAATATCAATAGACTATTGAACTTTAATATTATGCATACTTGTAATCAAGTCAACTTCTTGAGAATTTGCACATCTATGCATTTAGATGTGGAAAAAATAGTCTGTGTTCATGCTATTAAAGTCTATATCATAATACTTACGCATCAAAAGGCCAAATTGGGGTTTTTAGGCAAGTTTAATTCTAGCACTACCTCTTTGTTTGGCGCTTGACTTTGCAACCTGAAAGCCTTATGTTATTCACAATATCCCAAGGAAAGTGAGATGTGGCATGGTCTGTGGTCACAGTTCCCCGCTGTTGCGAAGGTGTTGCTCATTAGTGAGGGGGAGTAAGGCAGGGGAAGAAAAAGCCCCTGGGTTTTCTCACCACCAACTTTATATCAGCATGGAAAATGGGAGGAGACACCAGCAGGGGCTTGAGGAGAGGAGGAGGCAGCACCAGGATGCATAAACAGTCTATAGGTCTGTTCCCAAAAAATACAGTCAGAGGCATAATGGGGAAAGTTTGGAGAGCAGGGTGTTTGGGTTCTTTTGGGGGTATCAGAAAGCTGCAGACTAGCTGGAAATTGTACAGTTTCATCAGCTTGGGATCATTCAGATGCTAAGACAGGAATTTAACTGTCAGATAGAACTTAAATTGGCTTCTTTGGGTTTAAATTGAATACCGGAGGGAAAGGAAGTAGCTGGAGAAATCAGGAGCAGTGTGGAAGAAAGTTCAATATCAATCAAAAGAAAGATGATGTCTGACGACTCAAGTGAAAACGCATCAGCCAATAAATAGGAGCACTGTTCAAACTCCTACCTGGGAAGAGCATGCAGGGGTCAGATATATCACCAGCCTGTGGTACTGCAGCTCCACAGGAGTATGGCAGGCTTTTTGGAGGGAAGAGTTTGGTGGGATTTCAAACCCAGGGTCATTTATGAGAAATAAATCCTTCTTACCAGCTACAGCGTCAATTAACTTGATTGGCATTAGCATCTGCTGGTGGCTCCTTGCATCATTTTCTATTGTTTCACGCCTTTGTGCCGTATAGCCTGTCTTTAGAAGCCTGGAGTACAGGAAGTTGTCCCAGCCCCTCTCCACTTCTGAGGCAGTCCTTCTCTTCCCACTATATCATTCTCCCGTTTCTTCGCTCTTTCAGCTCTGCCATAACGAGCCACTTCCTCCTCCTGCTGGAGAAGCTGGAATGGTAATATTCTTTTGCCAAGCCATTCAAGGTAACTAATCAGAATAATTATAGCAGCAGCTACAACTTCTAACGAAGTTTGAAACCATCAAGCTCACAGGAATCATTGTCATAAAGAACAAATTCCAGGCCAATGAATTATCCTTATGGTGATGGGCCTTATGTTCTTCACCACTTGGAGGGATGTATAAAGGAGCTCTCTTTGGTTGTCATATTATTGGGCTTCTCTTTAATATTTGCAGAATTGTGCCTGCTCTCTGAAGGCTTGGAACTAAACACCATCCTTAAAAAGCAGTGGAGCATGTGCTCAGCCAAATGTTGTGTGCTAGATAGTTTCAGCAGCTCTCACTCCCAGAAGACTAAAGGAAAAGCCAGCAGGCAACACTTCTAGCCTCGTTGCCTCCGACACGAGTGGGCCAAACTTATTCAGGGCACAAGTGCAAAGCTGGCAAAGGATCCATTTCTTAACTGGAATAACTGGTAGGTAAGGCAGGAAGGGAAATGGACTGCAAAAACACCCCCCAAACCAAATTTGGAAGCTGCAATGTCTTTGAACTCTGGAAATGACAGTATCACCAAAGTATCTTCAAACTTTGGAGTCCTATTTTGTGCTAGCCCTTGGACACTGTGTCGGCCTTGTTACGCTTTAAGAGCTGTCCTCATGTTCTCCTGAGCCTCCTGAAAGCCCCAATTGTGCCCTATATGAGTGCAGAAATGTGAATGGGGATTTCACCTGAGCTCCTGAGCAGGTTCAGGGGCCACAGCGAAAATCCCAAGCACTGCAGTCCCAAAATATGAAAGACTGTTCCACTACAAAGCAGCTCTGGAGGTTTTCCCATGGCCTGTAAACCTCCAGACTGCTCTGCTGTGCTGAGTTTGATTCCTCCCTGAGTCCTCCCTTGTTTCCATGGATGTCAGCAGAGTGGGAATTCTGTATGTTCTCTTAGTGTGCAGTGCACAATGTTTGCAATTGCCAGCCCAGATCAATTCTCCCCTCTTGCTCGTGCATGGATTCAGCACAGGATTGTCTCCCAAAGGCACAAGAACACAGGTGTTTGCCTGCTCGTTGGAGGCTCAGCTGGGATTTTCTTGTGCATTGCCCGTGATGACAGATTTTCCTTGCAATACTCGAGGAGGCTGTTTGCAGTGTAAACGATGTGTCTCTAGCTGGAGGTGCACACGAAAATGTTTGAGGAACATCCCACTGCTCTCACAGCGCCACGCTGAGAATATTTCGTGCTGTTTCCAGCAGATCTTTCTATTATTTTGGTAAATATTTGCTCGCAAGTACGGCAAAAAAAAATTGGGGAGGTTGTGAAAATGTTATTCAAAATGATGAGTGATATTCAAGGCATGTTCTCTGGAGTCACTATCTGCTCTCTCCCGGCTTCTTTCCTTTTTCTCGTCCTGGCAACCTGATGCATCTGAATTCAGTTTCTGTATCAAAAACTATTTCAGGATTAAAAATGCCCAGACAAACATGTCTGTATTATTTGTAGGGCACTGAGTGCTCTGTGGGCTGCCATGCATGAACACAAGGCGGTGTTTCTCCCTGAGGACACAGAATATCTTGATTAAATATAACATAATGATTAAACAGTAATGAGGAGACAAAACTATAAGAGGGTTTTTGATTTATACTCGACTTCATTTTTTTTTGTGTCACTATACACTTATAAACTGTAAACCTTTTTAAAATTAAAATAAATACGGTAATTTTTATTTTCCGATTCAAATTAAAATTTCGAGATAGGGAAAAAATAGATGATGTCAGATGGGGTGATCCATCAAAGGAACAGCACCATTTGAAATTCAAAATCGTGAACCCAATTGCCAATATCTACGTCCCAGATATTAGATGGTAATAATTTTAAACACACTATTTGACTTGGTGGTGGTGCAACTGGTAAAGATCATGCTTTTGGATCTTTGAAATTGCAATTACCATGGTTAGAAAGTAATTTCAGTTCTTTAATGTAAGCTGCAATTCCCATGTAATCACTTAGCTCCAGTAAATGGGCTTTAAGAATCATCCCATAAATGCAAAATTCCTGGCATTCCATGAAGCCTGGGCAGGCTTGGGAATTAATCAAGGAGATCTCTGATAAAACGATTTCTGTTTCTGAATCTTTCCATTTTTTTCTCCTTGCCGGCCAAAACTCACCCCTTCTGGGAGGGCAGGAGAAACTTCATTGCTATCTGAGGAACAGGAAAACTGATGCAAATGCTCTGCCCCAAAGAGGTTGAGCTCCAAGTTCTCTGAATTGTTTCCCCTGCTTAGATGTCTCTCCTGCCTTTTCCTGTCCCTTCTCTTCTGCTGCCACCCAGGCACGGTGGGAACCAGTGGGTAAAGCTTTGGGGAGCCTAAAGGACCTTTGCCCTAGCGACATCCACGAGTCTCATATTCTTGTCTCTCCAGTTCCTTCAGCAGCTCCATAATTAAAGCACTGCTACTGGGCTGAAGGTTTTCTGAGCGTTCTGACACCTTCCCAAGCCTGCAGAAGAGAGCTAATAATTAGACAATGGGATTTTTTCTGTTCCTGCCCACGTGTACCCCCTTCACTGAGCGTTGTTTGTCGGTCTATTATTATCTGGCACATTCCAATGTTCTTGCTTTTCGGGGCTTTTGGAGAAGGCAGCAAAATACCCGAGGAAAAAATTAACAGCTAAACTTGGAGAGAAAAGACAATGGAAAATTGTGATCATTCCCCCACATCAACCATCCCAAAGGGTTTGATATCTCAACATTTTGTATTAACACAATCATTTGATATGCTGAAGTCTTTCCTTTGCTGTTATTCCTACACAGACATTAAATTGGAATAATTTCTGTGCCTAAATAAGCACTGTCAGTGATTTCAAATATTTTTCTTACCATATTATGTGTGGATGCCACCACTTCAGAGAGCATAAAACACGATGGCATCCTCTCTGCCTTCGCAGTACATTCCGAACTGGCTAAGATATGAAATGTTGGGCAGAGAGTAAAGGTTTTCTGAATCAAGGCTTATCCTTATTTCAAGCTACACAAGTCTGTTCTAATTTCACAAACACGAGACAGAAGTTGTTAGGATGGAAAATATAGAAAAAATCAGAGATCAAGAAAAAAATCACTTTTCTCCAAACCAAAAATCCGACTAACTTGAGCATCGTTTTTTCTGTATTATTTCCATCTAGCTGAATAGAATTGAAGAACGAGGTTAGGGGTGGGGAGGAGAGGATTCAAATATGGCAAAAATTCTTTATATTCTCTGTATCATTGAAAGCTATTCTTTGGAGCTAAAATGAAGGAGACCTTCCCCCACAGCAAAATGGCTGCTGAGGGATGCACTTATTAGGACAGGTTTTAAAATCTGGGCTCTGTCTGACTCCAGCCTGCCTAAAGGATTCTGGTGCTGTGCGTCTACTCCTCCCAGTCTCAATGCAAGAGGACTTTCCTCCATCCTGACAAAGCTGTGCTTCTGAACTCATGGCTGGTTGTGAACCAACCAACACAACTGCTCCTCCTCTCAGTTTTTCATGGGGCTGTCAGCAGAGGCTGAGCAGTTCTAGCAGTTTGTATTGGTTTAGTCCAGGTAGTATCCAAAGTAATTCTTCTTTTACAGGGCAAGTGCCAGCAGACAACAAAAGAGGTCACAAGCTCTGAGAAATTACTGTTCAGGGAAAATAAAGACCCTGGTGAGGGTCTCTCTGAATTTACTGGTGTGAGAGTGTTGGAAAAGCTGAGAAGAGTGGTACAAGGGAAATTCCTTCCCTGATTTTTGCAGCTCACTCGATCACCCTCATGTTTATGATCGATGTGCTAATTAACCCTCTTTCCAAAAGCTTTTTAACCATGGCAAAGGAAAGGTGTCACTTTGTGTTCTAAATGGGATACATCATGAAGATGAGCAGAATTCCCCAAGCTGACTGTAGGGGGTTTAGCAGTTAATACACAGCAGGTTTAAATGCATGTTCTGTTAAATTATGCTCAAAAAAAGCCTGTGTGGGGAAAAAATTAAATGTAGGCCCTTTCATTGCCTGGAAGTTAATTATGTGCATGATATTACAAAGACTGGATACAGAAACACTAGCAGTTATGCAATGGAGGCTGACACTGGTGGGTTTGCAAGGAGTAGGGTATTAAGAGGGGAATGTGATGCAGCACTTTGGAGGGGAGGAAATATACAGGGGATTGTAAGACACAGCGTAGAGCAGAGAGATGGAACTGAAGGCAAAAGAGCTCTGGAGTGTGGACAGCGAAACAGTTCTTGTTGTTCTAAACCCGTGAGAAGTACCACATCTAAAATCATGGATTCTTCAAAGAGCTTGGCTTGGTTTTCCCGAGACTGTAATGCCCTGAAACACTGATCCTTTATATATGTGTCTGTAGAAACTGAGCCTGTGCTCCTGAAGAAGAAACCAGGACAACTTCTCTGGGTCCAGAGGCATTTTGAAGGTAGATTTGCTCTTGAATAAAAGGAGTGTGGACACTGAGCTTTCACAGTATCATATTCATGCCAAGCCCAATCTGTTTTTTGTTTCTGTGCTGCTTTTCACGTGTCACCTTTGAAGGTAATTTAGCATCTTGTGATCATGGCAGGGAGCAGTGTGCTTTCATTTGCAGAGGGTTTAGGGGGCTGTAGCTGCTCAGCATCTCGCTGGACTAGTCACTTAAAAGGCTATTTTCCCTGCTTGTGACCTATATTCTTGCAGGGCTTCATGCTTTGAAAGTTCAGTTCAGACTGCAGATCAGGTGGCTACTTTTGCTTTGATCCTTCTGTTGAGGGGATGAACATTCTACTCCTTCTTTTCAGATAACTCAGCAAAATTTGCTTTCAATTCTTCTCTTTCGTGCTCTGCTTTCTTAATTAAAACCTTTTACGTGGCCATTCTCTCTTTAGACTCATTTGTACCTAGTAATGAAATTAGAAGCTTTCTGTTTGCCGTCAGGTCTTTAATTTTCAGTTTTACTGGGAGGAGAGCTAAGCTACACAGAGAGGAGGTTTTGTTTCTCCTCAGATAACAACCCAGAGTGACCACATATGAAATGAAAACCTCTCTGTTAGTATTTCCTGTAAAATGTCTCAATCTTACCTCCTACAGGTAACTGCAGGGAATTACTAATCTATAATCTTTAGCCACCTTTACGGGGTATTTCTTTAATGCTTAGGATTTAAGAAAAGAAAAGTTTTTTCTAAGTAATACCCAGCTGGTCCAAATAACCTGTTTGCAGTTTCTAAAGTTTTGACAGTGAAAAAGGGATGGATCCTGTCCTGTCTCCGCTCTCCTTTGAGCATATGTACAGCCACAAAATTTACACTTTCCCAAAAGAATGGCAATGCTCCAAGGGAAGAAAAACTTGGAGCAGGCTCAGGGATTCGGCTTATGATCACAAAGTGAATTTTTTTCCTTCCTCCTTTCTCCATCAGAACCAAAATTCTTTCTTCTTCCACAAGCAGCAACATAATTAAAAAGGAAACAACCCCAAAGCACCAGAGCTGTCTCTACAAGGTTTCCACAGTCTTTCCATGCTTCCACAGGAGTGCCACGTGAGAAATAAATTGCTGGAGCAGTGCACCAGCCCACAGTGCCCTGACCCTCAAATCCCAGTGAGTCTTCCCCAGTTCTACCTCCCTGGGAAATGCTGCTGGCTGGGTGAAGCCACTCTGGATTTGGTGTTGCAATGACTTTTTTCTCTGTGCCCAGGCCAAGAAGTGTTTTGTGTCTGCACGAGCATTTTGGTCCATTCAAGATCTTAGGAGCAATTCTAAATTGGTATCTGCCTTTTCAAACAGAAGGGTTGGCTTCCCTCTGCCAAAAAAGCGGATCTAGCCTGGGTTTTGCCTGTTTAGTCTGCTGCAGAAAGGGGAGCCGACCTCCTGAGCTGACTGGCTCTGGTTTGTTTGGGGCTTAGCACCAAGAAGAAGAACTCTCCTTTTGGCTACCAAGATGCTTCACAGTCATCCTTCTACAACTGGGGCTTCTCTGCCTCTGGTTCATCCTCCTGCACAGAAGAAGGGAAAGGTTTGCCCATGACTGTAATCAGGATGGTTTTCATTCCAAATACCTGCTGGATCTCTTCTACACCGTGTCCTTACTACGTGTCTCAGCAGAAGGCAAAATCAATCAATCAGCACCTATCCCTTTGGCTCACAGCTCCAAGGAAATAGTTTGGGCTGGACTACTTATTTATGCATTGCCACAAGCCATGAACACTGACTTCTCCTATACTTCAGCAATAACTGCCACAAATAATGGTGGCTTTGTCTCCAGATAGGGGAGAAGAGGCTTATTTAATGTTCACACAACCTAATTGATATTATTACCGGGTAACTCGGTGTCATATGGTTAATACATGGCCTGCCAAAATTTTTATAGGCTGTTGTGACCCCTGACAAAAATAATTGGTAAAAATGCTCTTCGTTCCACCATAATTTAGAGAGGAAATACAGGTCTCCATTCAAGACAACATTTACAGGGGCAAAAGCAGGGTACAAGACATCCTGACTGAACCAACACAAAGGGTATTGAAGGCAGAATATATCAGATGTGCCTGTAATGTAATCTGAAAACAACCAGCTTTTATCTGCAGGAGATTGCCAGTAACCTATAGGAAGTTTTTTTCCACTTTAATCAAGCACATGCAAAAGGAAAACTCTAACTTATCAACTAGGATGAATTCCCAATTTCATTTTGCTTTTAACGTGCTTGTGATTTTTTATTTTTTTTTTCTAAGAGCACAGTTGTTGAGAATGGTAATACTTGCATTTGTATTAATTTTCAATATCCTGCTTTTGCTGAGATTTTAAACAAGATAAAGAAAAGCACAACCACTGGATATGTCACAGAATTAACAAGATGCATGAGGGGATGTAGCACTGTTAAATGAATCGAGTCATTTAGCCCCCAGTTCTCACAACCAAGCTGAGCTGGCTCTACAAAGACCCTTGGTGGTGGTGGCTGAGGTGGATTTTATTTCACTGGAGCCACAGAAATGGAAAATCAACCTGTTTTCTTTAATGTCTCTCAGTGTACCCGCCCCTGTTTTGGAGCTCCTCTGTTTATTTGCTGCTTGGTTTACGCCGGAGGATAATCTGATTTAACTCCATACCTTCTGTGTGAACATGGATCTCTGGAGGGCAGGTTTCAGCTGTCTTTTGGAGCCAGGAAGGATATTTCACTGCTTTTTTCCTGTCAGTTCTTCCAAATATATCTGCATCTCACAGTGTCCCTGTAGTGACACCTAGGACGAAATGAAGAGAATTGGAGAATTATACAGCTAGTAGTAAATTGAGAAGTATACAAAAAGTCTTTGGGCACAGAAATAATCTACCAAGACCAAGATACCTATCTGGCTGAGGTTCCAAGAGGACCTGGCCAGGAAAATGTGATTTCTCATACTTTCAAGGTGATTTTGTGGGTGTGAAAGCCTTGAAAATTGCTTCCTGTGGGAGGATATGGGACAATAAAGTGGATACGAGAGAGAAGTTGAGCTTGAGCGAGATCTGGTCACTAAACGTGATTTTGACCCATTACTCTTTGAACAAGTAATTCAAAGTGTAGTGCACTTGCTTTTTCCTCAAGTCAGACTGCGATCCTTTGGGCTAAACACCAACCACCCCTGTGAGCAGAACGGTGTGTGCTGGGAGAACACATTCCTTCAGCCCAGCCTCGGAAAAGCAAGGCATTCCCCTCATCATTTTTAAACAACTAAAGCAAACTGGAACTCCCAATCCACAGGAATGGTTGCCTCCTGAGCTGGTGTGATAGCTTTCTCATTCCTCTCACCTTGGCAGTGGGCTGTACGGGAGGTGTGATGACAACCTCATGAGCAGCCTACACTTTGGGCTGGTGTGTACGTTGCTTTAATGTGGCTGGCACAGGTGGGGGCAGGAGGCAGGAGGAGCACCTGGAGTGCTGGTGACAAGCCCTAGGCTGGTACCCCGAGCTACCTGGGCCAAAGCTGGGCACCAGGGGCACATTCCCACAGCCTTCGTGGCAGACGGAAGCGCTCTGTGATGCAGCTGGGATAGGAGACACTCGGCATGGCACGGCACGGCATGGCATGTGAAAAGCCTCACTGGGCTGAGAAGATCCAGCCCTGCCCTGTGCTAAGGCAATGGCACTACTTTTGGAGTCCAGCACCTTCTCACATCCAGTGGCTCCACGTGCAGGAGCAGCACTTTGGATTCACTCCTCATACAAGGCAGTGCAGGGGCACCAGTGGTACTGTTCCTCACGGGGCCAGGAGAAGAACTTTGGAAGAAGGGAAGTCTCTCACAGCCTGATGCAAGTTCTGGAGGTCACATTTCAGCACCTTTGGGATGCCAAAGGCGAAGCTGGTTTGTTCGTTTCCTGTCAGAAAGAAAGGTACCAAACTCTCTCAGATCTGCTCCTCGCCTTGATCTTAATTTCCGTCCTCCCCCAACTATTTGCCCTTGAGCAACTTTATGGAAAGTAATGGATATTCTATTTTAACTAAGAAGTGAAATATCACTCAACCACTAAATTCATAGTTTTGTCTTCACCACTAGGAAAGTGTTGACTTAAATCATCCCCGCCCTTGATGGAGTTTGATTTTATTTTTTTTCCCCAGTCTATCAGTGTTTATCAGGCAAGCCAAGTGTCATATTGAGGCACGTTTATGAAAAGCTGTGCATTCAGATGCTTCATGTGATGTTTTCTGGACAGTCTTTCATACTAATAATAAGTGTTTCACACAAGAGACTATGCAGGCAACCTGAAAAACTAGAGCCTAACATAATTTTTGCAAAATATTTTCTTGTAAGTCCAAAATAAATAAATAAATGAGCTCTGGATTACGGCATTTCTTTTTTTTGATTTACCATGTTACTTGCAAAGCAACGAAATACACTTTTTACAAGGAAATAATTGGGGAATTCCTTATTTTTCGGAGGTGCATTTCTTTCTTTCTGCCTCTTGAATGTAGATCAAAGAGATATTAGACACTCATTTTAAAGTAACAACAGAGTTCAGTTCTGAGTCTGATTTGTAGAAGTATTCCTAATGCATTGAAAAGGTGCACTTGTGCTCCTCTAGCTAAATTAAGTTTTGATTTTCAATTTGTAGGTTTTTCAATCAATAAATAGGTTTGATGGCAGCAAAGAGACTCTCTCTCCTGTCCTGTAGTAAATACACTGTCTCTCATTCTTATTTGAAGTTTTGAGAAGCTGCAGGAACTGGTTCTTATTTTTCAGAAGTGCTTTATGTCTATGATTTCAGAAGAGTGTTCACACTCCAACAGCAAGCTGATGTTACAGCTCACATGGCCTGGTCTCCTCTGCTCAGCAAAGTCTATCCAGCAGTGTGTGAGTCCAGCTCAAGAAGATAAACACCTGGGTTTAGACTAGAGTGTAAAACCCTCTCTATTTTTTGCCAAGAAAAAGTAACTCCAGTCAGTACACTGGGATGAACATGATCTTTGTAATTTGCTTGTAATTTTCTGTTCAGCTTGAACAGCTAGGATGGCTTTCTAGATGGCACCATGGTCCTGAGAAACTGTTAGAAATCTGGAAAATAGCAAATGGGACAAAAAAAGGAGTGTTGTGCTCAAAGAGCCCACAATTCCTAACTCTGCAGAGGCATCTGTTGCTGTGGGAAGCTGAAAAATATGGGGAGCATTCCTTGTAGATCCACAAATGGACTATTAAAATTCACAGAGAAAAGGTGCTGACAGTGGGACAAAATGGATTTGTACAACTTTCAGTTCAAGATACCTCTTTGCCTAAAATATCCACGGGTTTAAAGGGCTCTTTGCTTTGAGTGTGGGTACCAAAGCACATAAGGACATTTGGGATGTGTACTGGTGTGCTGGTTTTTAAAGGTAAACCAGCAGGAGAAATGGACCCACCACAAGAGAGTTTATAAGTCAGAGTTACAATTTAATGAAAAA